>BSBK01005082.1:1242500-1652500 GCA_027943335.1 Chamaecyparis obtusa
TAACAGGGTCACACCTAGCAATGTGTTTGTAAACCTTTAACAAGGTTGGCTTTTCACAGAGCTCACTTCAAAAGAGTGAAAATATCAGTAACATGTTACAAAAGTATTTTTTCCCAAATTGGGTTAACACTATAAATCCTGGTGTTATACTTGTGTGAATTTTTTGATGTGAATGTTTCTATATTCTACAAGTTAATTACTTTTGGACAATGGACTGCATGTTATATGGTATATATATTTTAGAGACTGAGTTGTGTTGGTGATTAGATATGAGATTGTTGAAGTGTTTAAAAGTTCAACTGGTACATCTAGACCTGAGAACAACTGATTCACCCCCCCCCCCCCCCCCCTCTCTATTGTTGATGTAGGGGCATCCAAGGTTAAGGCAGGGCATTCTATGTCCTTGGTGAAATTGCATGGAGTGTTTGTATTTTGGCCGATTTTACTCGGTTGCAGCCTTGACCGATGGTCTCAGTCATTGAAGGAAGCTCGGTCACTGAAGGAACTCGGTAGTCTCTGGCGCTCGGTGAAAGTGTTACTCAATCATGCCTGCGGTGCTCGGTCGACACCGGTGCTCGGCGATGCCTGGCGTGCTCAATAATTTTACTGTCGCTCAGTAGTTCTGACTTACCGATTGGAGTTCTGTGTGATTTGTTGAGCTGACTTAGTGAATTTATTGTTGGTAGCCATTTTCTTGGGCCGACATGCAGAATTAAATGTTTGTATACATTTGTAAGCTGACGTGTATGGCATTTAATTATTATTTTGGGGAGTTAAGGGTTTCATCTTGCCGACTTGTGGCTGATGATTAGTATTTAAGGAGGGATTGGGTAGATGTTTAGAGGGGGAGTTTTGAAAAGAACAACTTAGCAGATCTGGAATTCATATGCGAAGCTTGAGAGCGAAGTTGTGGAAAAGCTCTAAAATGATCTTGCAGATCATATTATAATATGTTAGTCACTTGTAGCAGAGCTAGGGGTTTGCATGCTTGGGAACAAGGAGATTGCTTGGAGGCTTGTGAGCTCAAGTTTAGATCTGCCTTAGGGTTTCCATCAACCTCTAATTGTCTTTAGAGATGAACTAGCTGAGATTGCATTAGATCTGATTGTGGATCTTGTAGAATTGTTTCATTTTGTAATTGGCCCTTACCCGGAAGGCCTTACAGTCGGGCATGTTAATGCAAATTACTTGAAACATTTATGGTGTTGTCTATTGTGTTGAGTATTCCGCTATGTAATTCTATTCGCTGCAAGGTTTGGACTATCCTTCATTGGATCCACCATCCTTGACTGCATCAGTTGTTCTAAATGATATTAACAAAGTGAACTGCTCCTATGCTTAGGTGGGTCAAAATCAATTTTAATGAGGCTTCAAAAGGAAACCTGGGGATAAGTGGAGCTAGATGTGTTGATAAAGATCATAATGGAACAATTCTGAAATAGAAGTTAATAAATTTAGGGATCATGATAAATAATGAAGCAAAATTTAGGGTGGCTTTGCTTGGTCTTGAGTGTGGTAGAGAATTCAAATGTCCATGAATTCACTTGGAACAAGATTCCTCAATTACAATCAATGTAGTTCAACAAAAATCAAATCAATTACAAAAGTTGTTCAAACCAATATGGGAATTGGTGGATCTACTTGAAAGTTTTGCATTGTTCAATATCTACAAACAAGGAAATGCAACGATAGATGAATTGACCAAACTAACCACAATGCAGGATTAGACTAGATTGACTAAGATGGTGGGGCAATGGAATGGTTGAATGGGTTTGAGGATGTTGTGGAATGTCTTGAATTTATGATGTGCTCCACATATAGTATTATATTTATTCCCATGTGCCCCATAAAAGAGAAACTATACCTTTTTGGATCCGTACAAACTTCCATTAGACACTTGAGATTTAGTTGGTATAGGTGTCACTTGGATGTTAGGGAGTATAGAGGTTTGCATTGATGTGATATTTGGTAGTGTGTGATTGGAATGAAGGACAATGATGTGTATAAGGATGATGACATTATATGACTCTGAAAGGAGTAGTAATCAATCAAGACTAAAGATTAATGGTCACAAGAAAAGATCTAAATAATGACTAAGCAAGAAATGCCTACAAAGGATTTTAAATTGAGGCGGTGGCACTAAATTGTAACATAATAACTATTTTGGCATATCACATATTTCTAAAATCTACGAGTAAGGGGATAGTAGACACTAATGTGAGGTTGGTTTACACGAATTGACATATGGGCTTCCTTGGGAAGGTCATGGAGAAATATTTGAAATGTGTCTTTCAATTGAAGCATCATTTTGTGCTTCATCCTATTAAAATAATTTTTCTTGAGGATTTTATGAGGGTGATGCATCACTAACACATCAATATAGATAATGATGTTTTTGGAAACCCTTCTAAATGTTGGGGAGTCCAAAGACATAGCCAATGCATTATGAAAAGGGCTCATTTGGAAAGCCTTTTTTAGAGAAATTAGGGAATTTCTTGATAATGTGGATGGAAAGGTCCTTCCTTTGCGCCAATCTTATTATGCAATAAGGATTTAGGGAAATGTGGTTGAGAGATTCGCTCTTGTTACATTTTTTGCACCAAACTCCATTATACGCAAAAAATTGGTCATAGATATGAGCATTTTATTTCTAAAAAGGATAGTTGACTTGGCACCGCTGGATGATGATGTGGGCTAGTTGCATAGGTAATTGGTGGAGAAGTGACTAGTTATGGATGACGAAGAGGAGGAACTCTTTGGCATCAAAATTAAAGAGGAAGCATTGGAGTATGAACTCACTGTATCATCAACGATGGAGGTGAAGGTTCATGTTGATTGTGGCCCCAAGACTCCATTCAAGGAAAAGAGAGATGAAAAAGCAAAAGAAAGCAAGGTAAGGGTTTAGGAACTTTACCCAATTTTTTTTAAATCTATGTTTGTAAATATTGGAATATGATTAAAGTGAGTATAAGGCATAGTATATCCCTATTTTAGTATGTGTGGGTTGAAATAGGACAAGGCATATCTTCATTTTGCTATTGGGAGATAGGATAGTATTAGAAGACACAATTTTGTATCTCAAGTTTGAGGGTTCTGGAGTGTTTGATCAAGCATTTGTGCCAAGTTACTCTATTATGTAAACTTTTTTATGTTATTAATATAACAAGCACAACCCTTAGCTATTTTGATCAAATATATAAAATATTTATATATCTTATTTAAAAATAAAATATATAATAAATATAATTTTTTCACTCTTAACTATACATTCAAAAAAAATTGATTTTTTTTATAAATACTTGTATTTTTAATAAAAATAAAATTTAATGTGTCATAAAATGACATAGGAATATATGATTTTCAACCTTTGATTTCCTAACATTAATTATTTAATTATTAATATTGATATTGTCATGCCCAAAAACTGAGCAAAACACAACTACAATTTTTTTTTCCTAAAACCTACTAACCTACTATACTAAACACACTTACGCAACTAGGAAGTGAAGCACTATCTGGCACAAGTCTCAATGTGCACGCAAAATGGTGTAGAGAGAAATAGATGACAGGAAATATCGGGGTATCTATAAACACACGAGGATCAACCATACTAGGTTGACCATGTTTGACCAAAAATCAAACCTCATCAAACAGCTCCAAACCAAGCTACAAGGTTCCCTAGACTACTAGCTTGACCAACACACAAATCGAGATAGTTGACTAAAAGTCAACTAGAGTTGACCAAAAGTCAACTATGCACCTAAGAACATGCAACCAAGCTAAAAGGGTATGAAATGCAACTAGAAATTCTTGGGCACACAAATCGAGGCTTTTGACCGAGAGTTGACCAAAAAAGTCAACTATGTCCAAACATGACCTACAAGGTTCTGCTAAGTTAGAACATGTCAGGGTAGGGTTTGTGCATGCAAACCGAGGTGATGTCCAAGGTTTGACTATGTTGACTCAAAAAGTGAACTATGCATAAACTTGGCTTTCTAAAACATATATAAGTGTTACCACAAAATAGGGAGTGTTTGTGCATGCAAACCAAGGTGAAACCCAAGGTTTGACTATGGCTGACCATAAGTCAACCGAGCACAAATCTGGTCAACAAGCCTAGAACGGTCATAAAGACCCTAAGCGTGACCATCGGGTGATGATAAGAAGAATCGTTATTATCAAAAAGGATATTCAAATAAATCTATATAATAACTCTTTAATAAATTTAAACTACTTTAATAAAACAAGTTAATCTAATAATGTTACATTTTTAAATAATTTTGTATTATCCATGCTTACCATTTATAGATTATTCTCCATATTATTCAAATATAAAAGGTCATTTATCTAGAATATTTTCACTATTTTAAATCATTAATCCTAATGGAATAAAATAAATTTACTTATCAATTCACACTTAAACATTTAATGTTCTAATAAAACTCAATAGATAACTAATTAAGTTTTAAAAAAACCATTAGTAAAATACTATCTCCCTGGCAATAATAAAAATGCTATTTCTGTATCTAATACGCATCACTCACTTATATTTTAAATGACAAAAAAAATTACAAAGAAGAAATAACTAACTCATTAAAATATAAATATCATTTTATTTATAAATTAAGAGTAGCTATACTTTAAAGTAAAACAAAGGGATTAATAAACATATGCAAAATATTTTATACATAAAACTAAACGTTTGACTTTTTAAACATAATATATTTTAAAGTAAAATGAAAAAAAAATTCACTTAAATTTTAATACTACAAACCCCCTTTTTATACTTAAAAAATAATCTTAGTTTAATCTTTTAAACTCTACATAAAATAAGGTATACAAAATTCCAAAGTCTAATAAAATAGCAAACCCCTAAATGTTTTGTTCACCTCTCCAAGCCCCTGTGTGCAAGGCCAAGCCCGAGCGGGAGGAGGGCGGAGCAATGGAGGAAGCCGTGGTGGTGGGGAAGGGAAGGAGAGCGGAGTGGCGGCAATGGGAGGGGGGAGAGCTCGATGCGTGCGCTGCCCCACTACCATTGCTTGCTCAGTGGTGGTGTGAGGCCTGGCATCGCCGGCCTACACCTGTACGCCATTGTGCGGAGGCCAAGATTAGGGCTTCGGCCCGCCCTACCTCTAAAAAACATTTGTTAAATTTTTTTTTAAAAGATAAAAACTAGTGCCCATCACTTAATAAGAAGTTTAAAAAAAGATTAAAATAAATTTTAATATAATATAAAACTAGTAACATATAAATTTTTATTTAAAAATTAATTAAATATATATATTTCCAATTAGTGGTGGTTTTTTAAAAAACTTGAATTTCTAAACAACGGGTATTTAACCCAAATTTTTTTATTTTTAAATACGCCATAGTAATTGATAAAAGAAGCTAAACCATTTGTAGGTAGCAAAAATTTATTTTAGGCATTTTTTAATTTTGACTAATTTTCAAAAAAAAATCCTAAGTACACATTTTAAATAAAATTTCTCAATAAGACTAACCTTCAAAATTATTTAAAATTTACAATGAACAAAGCAAACATGCTAAATTCAATTTAATAGTTAAATTTAACAAGCTATTGAAACCCAAATAAACCTTACAACTCTCAAGGACATAAGATTGAAATCATAATGTCCAAATGATTCATGTTACTAACTATTTGAAAATTACATAAAGTCATGCGATTGCTTGTTTCAAATACCGAATCTCAATTAACTCATACACCTAACATTAATGGAAACTTCAAATTTTCAATTTGTAGTAATAGTCCATACTACCAAAATCTATAAACAATACTTCGAATATAACAACAAAATCCAAGTTTAATATACATGGGAATCCCTAATTCCATTACAAACATAAACTTTAAACTTTACCTTACAACATATTCAAAATGATAGTTTCTTGAATCCACAATATGTCAAGTCCTACATCAACTGGATACCTGTATATGCAAGGTTGACCACGAAGGCTCACCTCCCAACCTAGGCCATTGCATGGCCACCACCGAGCTAGGGGATCCATTTTGGAACGAGGTTCAAATAGACACTCATACATGAAGAAAACAAGCAAGCCACAAGGACATACAAACGATATTCCCAACAGGGTTTTACAAGAGGAAGGCCTCCAAGAGACCTTCCTAAAAATGGGGTAGAGGTGGACTATCAAGAGGAGAAACCACGGCATAATACAAATATCCCAAGACACACATGGACTTGGGAAAACCATCTCCAAGAGATTTTGTCGTACTCTCCTTATGCCCCCCAAGTGCTTGTAAGCCATGTTTGGCATCATGGGTATCGTAGAATCCCATGTTTTATCCCTCCACACATGGGAGACTCTGCACATGCTGGGTCTTCTTCCTACTACCCCCTTCAAGGTTACTCCACCCTCTCTAGGGTGAGTAAGCCTTAAAGAATCCCATCTCAAAACACAATTACGAATTTAAAATAACATTTTTACAAAATATAAATTATGAAAAACATGAACCATAAAAGGTCATGAACTCCATTAATGGAGCTCCAAGCTCAAACACAAGCATGAAAGAACAAAAATAGCCAATATAATTTTCACCTCATTGTTGCAAGAAAATTCATCTTGTGAAAGGCATATAGGTAGTTAATTTTTAATTAAAGACCCCACATTTGACATTTGATGCCATGTAATGAATTGAGCAAATTAAAAATGCACTTGAAATAAATTATAACAATTTTTGCAATCAATGTTTGCAATATGGACCAATAAAATTGTTAAAAAATGATATTTGTATAATTATTTAATATAAAAAATAAATATAAACTATACATTTTTTGTTAAATTATTTTAATCCAATACTATGATTAATTCAACTAATAACAAAAAAGAATTTGCATGAATGCACAAGTATTAGTACCTTTGGCTAGAGCTAAAAATATACACCCTAATGATGAATATTTTCATTTTGATTCTAAATTTTTTCCTCTTATTTATATCATCTCTCTTGGATCTATAATCACTCCCTTCATCTTTTTTATATTCTTGATTTACTACTCCATTTCCACAATTGTAATTTGTATTCATTCCATTTGAATGGAATCAAATAACATAAGTCAACATTTTAAAAAAATCTTTCTGAAAATTTATTAAAAAAATAAATAACTACTAAAAATTTTAACAAACTACCAAAAATATTTGACTTTAATTTTTGAACCCTAATTATAACAATTACCATATCAAAACCTGAACTCCACCCAACAATAACCCATCTACTGCAAAATTCATTTTTAACAAAAATATGATAATATTATCATATCATATCAATATTAACTTTCACAAGTTTATTTTACTTTAATAATTTGATTGATTTCAAAAGTCGTCACAATTTGACTAATTTGAAAACATTATCAGGAGCAGCAAAATCCTAATTAATGAACAGAGGACACAATATTTTGAACAATTATTGGACACACAACTGTAGAAAATATTCGAAATTTGTACAGTGTTCGACTGGAACACAGCAACTAGACATACAAGAACTGTAGAAAATAAAAAATAAAACATTATCCATGACATTCATTTACAGACACTGTACAAATTCAGATGGTAACGTCCAGCCTTATCTTAAAACACCTTCGCATTTGCACAGGCAGGTAATGACACTCGTTACACAGCATCTCGCATCTAAGAGACTTTTACTTCAGCAATGAAACTGCCTACCGAATCACTCAATCAAATCCACAAACAACTTTCAGGGAATCCTGAAACACACAAACAAAAACACCTATTAATCAAATCAAGCGACAATTTTTCGGACAATCTATAAGTTTACAAACAGAATGCGCCTATTAATCAGAAACAGCAAATGCTTTCCACACAATCTACAAGCTCGCTAACAAAAGGCAACTATCAATCAAAACCAGCAACATTTTTTCAGGCAATCCACAATCTCAAAAACAAAACGCACCTATTGATCAAATCCAGAAGCAACTTTTCAGCCAATCTACAAGCTCACAAACAAAAGGCGCACATTGATCAAATCCAGCAACAATTTGCCAAGCCATCCATAAGCTCACAAACAAAAAGCACCGACCGATCCATCTATATGCTTTACATTTACAAGAGATTTACTATATCAGAAGATGAACAATCCATCTGTGGTTACGAATTCGCAAGTGAACAAAGCAAATAATTAATAATCAACCAGAGACGAAACAGTAGATAAAAGAAAAACATACAGTAGCATGTAATCAAGAAAGGATAACAACTTATTTACAACTGTGGTGTTTCAAAACACCGGTTATTGGAGCGACGAAACTGAATACAAATTTACTTCTTTTTGGGAGACTTTGGCTCCTTTTCAGAAGCAGCGGCAGACTTCTTAGGAAGAAGAACCTGGTGAATGTTTGGCAGAACCCCGCCATGAGCAATGGTCACTCCGCCAAGCAATTTCCCCAATTCTTCATCATTCCTGACAGCGAGAAGGATATGCCTGGGAATGATTCTGTTCTTCTTGTTGTCCCTGGCGGCATTTCCAGCCAACTCCAGAACTTCTGCTGCCAAGTACTCCATCACGGCAGCAATGTAAATGGGGGCGCCAGATCCAACTCTTTTAGCATATCTGCCCTTCTTCAGATATCTGGCCACTCTTCCCACAGGAAACTGAAGCCCAGCCTTGAGCGATTTGGAGACGCTCTTCTTCTTTGATCCGCCCTTTCGACCTCCTTTCCCAGATTTGGCTCCTGACTCCATTATTTCCAATCTGAGAACAGCAATTCGCTCTTCAATTGCAGAACAGCACCTTCGATTTTAATTTCAGGAACTTGTGTTTATTTTAATATCTGGGTAGCTATATAAAGCCTCTGTATTCGACTTTGGGTTTGAGGAAGTTTGGTGGCCGTCAGATTATTTCTTACGCACGGTTCGGATGCATTCTTCTTCGATCCGTGGACCATCGTTTCCACCAATCGATGCTTTCTCGGTTTTGAAATTTGAAATAAATGTCACTCTCAATATAATTTTGTCCGTAGCGTATATTAGCGGGAAGCGGCTCGGTGGAGAGGGAATAGAGCGTGAGAGCTAAATTTAAGAGAGAGCTTTTATAATTTTATTAAAATGCCCAAGTAGGATAGGGAATTTAATAGTAAGGAAAAATATATACGTATAAATATTAAAGAATTTTAAATTAATATTTAAATAAACACTTTTATACAATAAAAATTGTATTTAGATTTTGTTAGCAAATTTTTTAAAAATATTGTTTATCTCATATAAATATAAATGTTTGTAAGATAAAGAGTTCATATTTACTATTATTGCTTTTTATTTTAGATTGTTTTGATTTATTTGTTTCAAGTGCAATGTATATGGTATAAGTGATGTTTTTGTGTAAAAGTTGATAAATTGTCTTAACTTTGACAACATGCTATACTAGTTATGACCACTTTTGGTCCCATCAAGAGCCTCTAACCCCATGTCCCCATCTCGCTACTTGAGTGCAATTTTTACTTAAATTTAAGTAGTTGGAGTGTTCCTGTGCAAATTTTAAATTACAAAAAATGGATAAATTGAAAGTTTTCCCTACATTAGCGAACCAACCTAATGGACCTGTTGTCACTAGGGATTGAACCTGAAAAGCTAAATATGAGACTCAGTAATCCCGTGAAATATGGAAAGACTCTCAAGCATGTAGGTGTACCTATAACAAGAGTCAATCTCCGAATTGTGGGTCAATTTCCCCTGTTGATCACCTAAAACTATCTTTTTGCCAAGAAAAGGATAGAAGGATATGCTAAAATGAAAATATATCTCTAAATGGGTGATGCACGAAAATAACTATTCTCAAAACTCCTTAACAGCTTGATGATTCACAATAACTCTGAATAAGCTAATATTTGTTCACAACCAAAATTCACCAACCAAATTGAATAAAAGTTAAGCTACAACTTTACAAAAACAAAAGATGATTTCCACAATCTGAACAAATAAAACTCAAACAACATAGTATGCAAATTGAAATAATGACAATAACATGTATCAAAACTGAATACCTGAATATAACATGTTGGAGGGCTTGCCAAACCACATAAATTAAGTGAAGTCCATGAAGACAATGTCAAGACACACTGATATGCGAAGGATCAATCTGTACTATATTCAATGTTAAAGGAAACACACTACTACAAGTTTGAAAATCTGAGTCACGCTACAATATGCATGAATTGGCAATGTGCAAAAGTAAGCAAAAAGAAAGAACTCAAGAAAAAAAACCTATTGCATTAACCTTATAGGAAGGTTAAGCCTAAAAAAGGAAACTCAAGTGGAACTGAACTGCAACTGCCTCTCCAAAATCCAAGAAAAGAGCTCAAACTCAGATGCACAATAAAATCATGCATAAAAGGGGGTTTAACTCATAACATCTACAAAATAATAGTCTTAAAACCCCTTTATGCATGCATACATGAAGTTAAGTCTCCAACTGAACTTGAACTATTGAGAATAGCCTCTCAATTGCCCCTCAATTGCAAGAGAAAACAAAAACCCTCCTCTGTCCAAATTTAGACTCCAAGTTTGAAAATATCCCCATGCATGGCAAATTTCCTCCAATATATCTTTGTATTTTTTAAAATAATTAATAAGCTGAGTGTTTATGATTAACACTCAAGTTACTATTATTTACAAATTTTGAATTACATGCAAAGATTCATTCTCAAACACATGCATTGTTAATTATCACATTTTAATATATTTAATATTTACTAAATAGTAAATATCACTATTTAATAAATATTGAATATATTAAAAAGGAAAAAATACAATAATAATAATTTATACTTAATTTATATTTATTAAATAGTATTTGAGTTACTATTTAACAAATATAAGTTAAATATAAATAAAGTGGGGAGAAAGATTACAAGTTCTCATTCACATTATGTCCCACGGGCATTTTGTTAAATGAATCCCACAAAAAATAATAAGTGTAAAACACAGTTATCAATCGAAGGTAATAGGGGTTTCAACCCTAATTTATAGCTCATTTTCATGTTGACTTCCTCGAAAACTATTTTTTCTCTAATGGAGCTACTAGGGTTTTTTATGGAAGTTAAAGTTTTCCTTTTGTAATTGTGGGGATTTAACGATCTTTTGGAACATTGCTTGCAGATATTCATACCATCTTGATAGGTACCTGATTTCTCTCCCACACCATGGGTTTTGGAGTTATTTTTTGAGTTTAGTTCCTCTCTTTTGTAATAAAATTGATGAAATCGCGTCATATTCTTTGGTGTTTTTATTTATGTGCATACCTTTATATTTTTATGTTCCTTGCATTCTTTAACTAGTAGTGAGATGAAATTTTCTTTGTATTTGTTCTTGAAATGTGCCCATGGGTCTGAGACCTTATTGAAATACAAGGGTTTGATATATATCCTTGTGGTCGTGCCTTTTTTAGATGCAATACTTCCTCTTTCTGGGTTTTACTTCTTTGAGGCTTCAAAACCCTCAACACCTCTTTGTGTTGTAAACAACTACATCTTTGTTATGTGCAAGCTCGGTTTATACAAAAATTCCTTTGAAACTTTGAAAGCTCTGTAGATGCTAAAGGATAACTGAAATATTTTCATATTTTTATTTCATGTTCTTATCACTTGCTAGTTCTTGTTCAGCATAGAGGATTTTTAAGAATGTATGCTTGTCATCACGTCCTAATGGGAAAAATTTAACTCCATTTGAAATATCTTGGAAAAGATTATCCTTATGATGACATTTGTTAAAAATCAAAGCTTGAACCCATTTGTAACCAATATCTAAGATTGATGAAGTAAAACTCATCTCTTCCTGTAGATATGATACCCTAATGGCACAACTGCACAAATTTTGATACCATGACTTTACTTTTTTTTTCCATTATTTAATATCTAATGCTTTCCATCTTCTTGTGCAATTTCTTTTTTTTTTAAAATGGGTATCTTTAATTCTAACGATTTCTTGACTTTTTTGTGTATATGACCATAAGAGTTTGATATAGAACAAGAGTTTAGACTTGTATATATCTCTTTCAGCACTTCGATGTTGGTATTTTTTGTAGCTTACTTGTATGTTCCTCTCCAAAAAACTTGAGGGTTTTTACATAGATATGTACCTTGGCTTGAATGGAGCATTAAACATTGCATATGTTGTACCTAAATATCCTTCATACCTTTTTTATGGTCACTTTCATATATTATCTTGGCATTGATTATATTCTCTTCCACATCATCATTTGGATATTGCTCTCTTGGTTTGTGTTATGATTCTCACTGATGTCACTGGTCCTAAAGTTGGGATTTTATTGATTATCAGTGTTATTTGCGTCACACCCTTAGGTTTTAAAGTGTTTTTTTTTATACATACCATTATATTCTACTCATGAAGGCATCTATGTCATACTTCATGGAAATTTTTGAATTTATCCTTGTAACTGTTATGTCAATATGTTGGTAGCAGACACATCCTTCATATCTGACACATTTATTCACATATTAATGTTGTCCTTTTATGAACTTGATGTATTGCCCATATTTTGTAGCTTGATTATGATTGTCTTTTGAACTTCACTGTAGTTGTACATCAATGATTGCTTACATAGCTTCATTTGAACCTGATCCATTTATATATTTTAAGACAATAGTGACGACTACTTATTTGAAATTGTTGATGTCCCTCTTTTATGACATCCTATAGCTATTTATTTGAATCTTATCCATTGATGTATTTTAAGACAATAGTGACCATTGCTTCTTTGAAACTGTTGATGTCCCTCTTTAATGACATATGTTCATGAATGATAGAAAAAACTCTTGATTTGAAAACATTGAGTCCTCTATTAATTCTGTTAGCCCAACAATATAAAGTATTTTTTTTATGGGCACAACCATGATTGCCTGTATCTAATGACTTGACATTGTAACTTTGATTCTTTCTACATGCACTTTAGACATTCTTTCCTACACCTTCGTATTGACATCTTGAAACCAAGCATATATTTGCTTCATTTTTAGAAATGACTACAATTTGTGCATTGATTGATTTCCCTGTGATAGTAATATTTATGGTATCTATTTGGTTCAGTTGATGCACATGATAATGTTAAAGCTACCTTTTGCTGTTATTAGACCCTTTAGTTGTTCTGACATCATGATAACACATTGCATTGTATGCCCTTGAATGACTATATACTCATGTTATGATATCTTTGTAATTGAACTAAATGCTCTGGTAATTGTCATTTAAGCCTCATATCTTTGATATTGATCACTAAGTATGTCCCTATGTCATAAATTCTTTTGAGTATGTTATCTTTGTTGTTTATTGCTATAATAATTATGTAACAATCCTATATAGTCTATAGGATTTCCATTTAATTCAAATTATTAATTTCATCATGTTCCATGTTGCTATCATAAAGCATCCACTTGCTTTGACCTTTGAGTTGATGTCTTTGTTATTGAATTTACTACTAAAATTCTTGTACCTAATTGGTGTTTAGTTTATAATGGCATTTATTCACTCTTATATTGTCGCCAATGAAAATGAAACAAAAGGTTTCATGTTGTTAATACATATCCCTTTGATGTTTCATTTACTCTTGTGTACATCACTGGCCTGATAAATAGAAATTTTCTTTCTTTCTTTGAATTCCATTATGATTGAATGTTGATTCTTAATCATTTAGTGTACAACCAAAAGGTTTCATGTACAAAATATCATGTTCCTTTATAGTTTACTGTTAAAGATAATAAACTAAAAGGTTTCATGAAAAGAAAGCATGTCCCTTTAATAGTCCATAGCATAGATAATGTTTGTAGATGTCCTTATTAGATCTACATATTTATTTCTCATTGGCACGTTGGGCTCAACCCTTATAGGAGCCACATTTTACTCCACATGTAACTAAACAATAAATATGTACCTACTCATGCACATGAAACATACTCATTAAATAAAGCAGGAAGTTCTGAATGCCTCCTTTCAGATGCTTTTTTTTATGCCCTTTGATGCATTAATCTAAATAGTGTGCATGCACTTGATGATTATTAGATATAGGATTGAGACCTTCATTGCTCTAACACCATTTTTACCACCATTGCAAGCAGTTGTTTGTGAGGAGCACTCTAAAGATGAAGATGAAGACAAAGATAGGGAGATCTCATGAAGATGTACGAGGATTTGTCATTACACCAGACAATGATGGGTCCCTCTCCTTTATCTACCATTTGTCATTTATGCATACTTTCATTTAACTTGTATATGTTTTAATAGTTGTCTCACAAATTGTGTGGGTTCTTAAAACTTTTCTTTTTGTAAATGAAATTAAATAACTCATATTACATAATGTAATTGTAATACTCTTTTGTGACACTCTTGCGTATCAATATAATGTTCTTTTCATAAATGAAATGTTCATTTCTCTCTGTATTTTTCTCATTTTCAGTTTAAACACTTAACCTGAAACTTAAAGTTTAAAATGAACCAATGTACCTTTCACCTTAGTTGATCAACTACAGAAGCTCTACATTTTTTATTTGGATGCAAAAAATAGGTAATAGGAACCTCTGAATTTTTAAGTTAAATTTGTCTTTTGAGGTTTCATGGTAATCCTAGTTATGTCTTAAAATCCCTAAAACCTTGAACCTCCAAGATTGCATTATGTTCCCTTAGTCTCAAACCCTTTGTGTTATAATTATTCAATGACTTGGTGTACCCAATTATCAGTATTTAGGTAACCTTAAGGGTCTTTGCATCATGCTTCACCGACCCCTTCTTTCTAGTCACCCATTAGTCCAGTTCATAATATTTCCTAAGTTTAATTGGTTTTAATATTTCATGTCTCAACATTGATTTTTCCTTTAGTAGGATCAATAACCAATGTTCTCCCATGGCCTAAATACTTGTTAGAGATGTAATTTCTCTAGTGTGACACGATGTGTTGGAGAAAAAGTGGGTTTGTTGGTCAAGTTTTAATTTTTTTTAAGTCCACGTGTCAACTTTTCTTTTTGTTAATGAATAAAATCAATGCTTGGTGTTCTCCCATGGTATAGATTCCTGTCAATGTTTAAAATCTCTAGCACAACATGGATTGTTGGATTGAAGAGGGGCTCGCATTGGTATCTCATTTGTTACACTTGAATGAAATCAATGACCAATGCTCTTCCATGGCTCGAATATTTGTTAGATATGTCAAGCCTCCAACACAATGCACCTAGATCAAAGTGGGCCTAATTCTAGCCAAGACATGTATGGTCACTTTTCCTTATTCCCATTGGATTGTACCCTCACACTACCAAAGATGTCAAATTCTAGTCATGTCCCTAACATCATGTTTTTACGACATTTAACCAAGTGGATCTCACTTTCTAAAAGCCAAATTGAATACATATTTTAAAAGTTAGCCTTCATTAATTTGAAAATCACATCTTTTAATTTGCACCATCCAATTGTGTATGATCCTCAATTATCAATTGCTTACATTCAAACTATGGAAATGACTAGTTATAGAAAGTGGCCACACAAAAATTATAGTAATGGTGAAGTGACTGGATCAAGGTTATTTTTTTACTACTTCGAGCATTTAAATTGCATATTTAAGATTCTTTTCTTTGTCATAATCACATGCAATCATCAAAACTTGTTATCTCAAGTTCGAGAGAAAGTTGCATGCAAACTAAATATTTATAAGAAAAATCAAAGGAGTCACATTTTGAGTGGTAAGTAATCATGTCTTGTTTGATTAATGTTAGAATTACAAGCTATTTTAAGTCATATGTGTTAGTATTAGTAGACAAAAATCTAACAATTACATGCAAATATAACCATTAATGCAAAGGAATAAAATACACATAAATAGAACAAGAAGACACAAAGATTTAACATGGTTCACCTAATCTTGGGTTATATCCACCAAATAGAGAGTCCACTTATTTTATTATCCAATGAAGAGAAAATTATAGTCTGATTCTTTCACATTACATCGTTGCTTATATATAGGCCCTTTAGGCAGTTTACAATGTCAGTTAACAAATTAACCCTAAAAAATACTTGATGACTCAACCTAAGAAAATGCTTGACGAGTCAACTCAAAATTGCTTGATGAGTTAACCCCCCCAAAAATAAATAAATAAATAAATCAGGGTGTTTCCCTGAACCCCACGATAAATAACAAGTGTACAATACTTGCCTGATCAGTCACCACAAACCAATAATAGATAGTAGTAGAAATTGAAATTGTGTTTGAAGCTAATTATATAAAACTTTGGGTTACAAAGCCACACACCCCAATCTGTGAGTAAACAAACTATAATAACAAGCAAGAAAGCTCTCTGCAAGGTTGATAGAGACCTAATCAAGTCATTAGATGGGAAAAAGAGTGTCATTTCTAGTTCATGGTCCTGAAGGCATAAATGACATGTTATTGGATAACATAGCTAGGGTCATGGGCAAATATGCTAGAGATGGGGAGGAATTCATTTGAGCACTTCCATAAGAATTAAGAGGCAAAAAGACCAATGACGAATGGATGGGAGCTTGACATGGGCAATCTTGTACTACTAGATGGTTTTGTTGATGTTGATCTTGTTAGACAAATAGCGTAGATATATGACATTGGTAGGAGAGCAGTTCTAACAACATGTACCTATGAAATGATTGATGTGAACATGATTGCCAATGAAAATATATTTGGTTCAAATAGAGCTTCAACAATAAGAATTGATCTGAATGATCTTGAGGAAAGATTAAAAAAAAACTCATGTTCATTAGTATTAAAGAGTAATCATTCCAAAATTTAGATGGAAGGGCCTTGGTAGAAAGCCAATTATAATTTCTCAATTTGAGGAGTCTTTTGTACTAGACACTTTTGAAGGCTATTTTGTGAAGAATTACTATGCTCTTTGTTAGATAGGTCATGACAATAAGGTTTTTATGCTAATTGATATGATGTGCAGGAGAGCTGAGATACAAGATCCCATGAAAAATACTAAATATGATTATGCATGATATTTGGAAGACAAAATCCATAAGGGGTAAAAGGAAATCCAAGCAAGTTGGATTTCAAATGGTATTCACCGGTTTCCCACATGTTCTTATAGAGAAGAAAAGGACTTCGGGATGACAAGCTACAAGTAGGGATAAAAGATAAAGAAGGAAAGATGTTGGTGAAATGTTGGAATATGAAATGCTCTAATTCTAAATTTGTCATATTTGAAGAATATTGTGTACAATAGATGTTGTGTTACTTTGTATTCTCCCAAGAAAGGACTACAATAGGTGTTTTAGATTTTCTCAAACCAAAAACAAGAAGGAAGGATCTTGGGATTTCACATAACTTGGGAGATTGGTTTCTTCATTCTAATATTACTACAATTAGGGTTTATGGAAGTTTGACTCAGTCTCATGTGTTGCCAAAATGTGTACTATGGAGAATTATATTCTTAAAGATCTTATGGAAGCTTAATGAAGTTGATCTTATTCATCTCATGAAGCCAAGAAAACCTTCTTTATTTCCTACACAATGCAAGTTTGTTGGCTTCATTGTTGCTAATAAGTATGGTCTTGACATAATCACATAATCTATGTGATTCTTGGGTCATACAAAATGAGGTACAAGAAAGCAAGAGATTATGATTCAAAAGGCTTCATGGGGACCTTAAAGTTTAAATTTATTTACAATATACTGTATGAAGAAATTATAATTAGAAATTTTCTCGTACTTAAGGAAGTATATGAAATGAATAAGAAACAAAACACGGTTGTGAGAGCATAGGATATAAGGAGACAAAGTGATACTAGTTTCCTTGGATTGTTTCATGATGAGGTTGGTTTTCTTGTGAAAATTAAGAATATGATTAGTAGCATTGAATACCTATTGAAAAGCGAAATTATGAAATACGGTAAACAACCACAAACTTCTACTAACAAGTGAGAGGACTCTCAAGCCAATAAGATGAAATTGGTAGATCAACTAATAAAGGAGAAATGAACTTATAAACAATAAATGTAAAGGAATCTCGAGGAGTTGAACAAGAAGTGTCGGAATAAGTGTCTTCACCACTTGTGAAATATCCACCTTCACCTCCCATTTCTCTAATAGGCAAAACATTAAGGGAAGTAGTCCATGCGATCCCATCGAGTAGAACTCTTGAAAACTTGAAGATTGCTAATGATTGTATTAGTGATACAAAGTCTCTTTCTTGTAAAGAGTTTATCAATGATGATGAGTTTGTCAAGTCCAAAGAATTCAAAGATTTTGGGATTACAATGAAAAAGGGAAAATATTAGAAAGGAGTGGGAGAATAAAGGAATAAAAGATTGTCTCTTGAATGGGCAAAAATAGGAGAAGACATCTTGAAGGATTTTGATTTTAATCCTAATAATATAAATCTAGAGGAAGGAAAGCAAATGATTAAAGATGCATGAATCTCAAGTTGGTACCTGGTAGGAATATTGCCATTGGATCAACATTCCATACTACAAGGAAATAACATAAAATAATTATTCGTTTAGAGGAGGAAGTTGAGCAATATTTTTTAAGCTTAGTTTTTAGTCATATATTTTCACTTTGGATTATTTAGGGCTTTTCCCCAGATACTGATGGGTCATATTACTTTTAGAGTTACGATAAATTCAAAGGAAGTGAATTGATGAAGAGAGTAGTAGATATTGCTCCCGAGGTTATAAATTTGATGGCAAATGTACTACAATTTTTTTAGCAAAGAAGTCATTGGAAAATTGTACATTGGTCATGAGAATTTGAAGAAGTATATGAGCCAAATTACCAATAATTAAGAGCTTTGAAGGAAAATTGGTAGCCTATAGGGAGGAACAATCCCCAGTATGCATAATCCAACAACCTCTATGTCAAAACTCTCACATAGAGAAGTTTTGATGACAATAATTAGGGGGTTAAAAAAATGGAAAAGGAAAATTCATCAAAGGATAAGGTCACAAACAATATCATTACTGGTTTAGTCAATTAGAGATTGGATAAAACAAATTTGAAAATTGATGATGCATATAAAGGATTTGTGACCTAAATGTTGTAGAGTTGAAGCATGAGCAGAGTGCAGAATAATTAAAATCAATCAAATAAAGATGGCTCTGTAGAACACAACTTATGATGAATATGATCAAGAGGTCAAAATTTTATGACAATAAGCCAATGGAGATGAAGGACACGTATAACAATGTTAAATTACTTGAAGAAGTTATGACATTCACAATCAAGCTAGAAGTGCAATTGGAGTAGAAATTGAAGACCATTGATCAAATGGAGTGTAAATCATTACCAAGCATTAAAGATGAACAAGGAAATCCTTAGATAATGGATCAATGAAAATCAAAAGTTAGTCATTTTTTGTCTAAGGTGATCTCAATTATTTATGAAGAGAATGCATCAAACATGGATAAATCAAATTAATCACTTTATGAACTTCATGTTTTTGAGGTCATATGTGAGAATTATGAGAAGGATTCTATGGCAGTGTTGGATTCAAAGTAAATTATCAACATAGAAAAGTTGGATAAGATGCTAAAGCACCCATGCCTTGGTAGTGCAACATTTGGATAGTGAGAAGAAAAGTGTGGTGAAGATGAAGATGGAAATTTGTGTCCTAAGTCAGGGCATCAATGTTTCTTCTACACCAACATCAACCAAAAATTTTCTCCAAAGTTTGGAATCCATAATTTAAAGAGGAATTGTATTCACAAATTTGATGAAAAACTAATTTCTCTCTTTCTTTGTTCAAGTTTTTAATTTTGCTTTTTGCTAATTTTTTATATCCTAAGTCTCGGTATTTAATTTGTAATCAAATTGTGAAATGAAAAATTGGCAAATATGGAGTGGACTTGAAGCTTGTTTTCCCCCCTGTTCAATAAAAGGGAATTCAAAGCCATTATACCTTCTTCTTCAATTTGTGATTTTTGATCTCTATAAAATGTGATAATGTTCATGCTAGGTGCTACCAACATAAAAATATACATTTCATTTTGCAAAGTAAATCATAATCTAAAATCAAATAATAAAAAATGGAGTTTGGAGCATGTTTGGTGTAATTGTCTCATTATTGAATGTGTTTGATCCTTTTGAAATGTTGAAGTAAGTTTACATTATTTCATCTTTGTAAGTTTTTTGTAGTTTATATCTTTATTTTTACTATATTATAATGGAATGGTTAAATATAATACGATCAAGGTACAGGGGTTTGAATATAATAATTGAGGATCTCAGAGAAGAGTTGCATTTTAAACATTGGTGGGCGGTTTAATGTAACACATTAAATCTATTAGCCCAAGGGTTTGAAATATATGTGTTGCAATTATGAATGGTGATGTTTTTTTATTGAATAAAGCTGGAAAAAATTACATAAGAAAAAAAATGGTTGTCTGAAAGGATGGAACTGCATAATGAGGAATAAGTAAAAATACCCATCTATTAAGGAATAGATAACCAGTACATAACCGACTCATATATATAATAATACCAACCTAGATATCACAAGATGTACCCATAAGAAAGCCTTGAAATATATAACAAGAAGCACATATAAATCATTACAAATTAAACTTGAAAAGTCTTTGAAGTTGACTTGCACAAAGGACGTCTCTATCATGGAGCTGCATACATTGATATTGTATTTCTTCTCATTTCTTTTGATAACATGCATCATTCTTTAGCTGCGAACATAGGGAAACAACCTAAAAATATATATTAGAGTAAAACCTCAGAATTTCCATCTCTTGATGCAAAACATGATTAGAAAAAATGGTTGAACATCTACATTTCGAAATGTAAAATAAAAGAGAGTGCTTTAGAGTATCAACAATAACATCATTACATAGTCCATGACCCAATAATTATTTTTTCCAGCTCAAGTTATGATTAAATATTTTAGGGAAGTGAGATTTTACGATCAACTATTTATCTTTAGACACAAAACAACCCCAAAATATATGTTTCAGACTTTCATTTTACTTGCAAAATGGGCACTTAGCTGACACAAATCTTTGAACATTTCAACCTATCACCCACTGGTTGCTTAAAATGAAGAATTTTTGAGGCAAGGCACTAAGCATTCGCACTAGCTTTTGACTTCCAAAATTGTGCACTTAAGTTCCTCTATTTTCTTTCCCGAAAGTTGCAACTCCATTTCAAATTAAGTCTTCGACTTAGTGGAATTTTTGGAAGAAGCTTAAGATAGATTTTTTTAATGGAAAATAATAGAACTACATTTGTCTAACCAAATCAAATCTTTAAAAAAGTTGCATTTCAAAGTAATACAAATTTTCATTAGCACTTCAATTGACACTAATGATTTAACAAAGATCAAGAACCCCTTATACTTATTGTTTAAACAAAATGTAGCTTTAGTATGTTCCAATCGTCCCAATCAAGAGATTGGAAATCTAAAATATCCCCAAATTATTGCATACCTTTTTGAAAAGAAAACAAGCATGTATAGGAAAAGTGGTTGCAAGTGGTTGCCCATGATATTGCACCAATATATTCCACCAGATGGATGAAAACCCAAAACTAAACCCATGTTGCAAAGATTATTTTTTCAAATTTATAAATCTACAACATTGTTTACATGCTTTCCAAATAGATTGTAGAGGAAAATAATATTTAATTCAAAAAAATGGAGCAAGAAGAATTGTGTCCAACCATGCCACACCTTGCTACTTATTATTCATATTTGCACTACTAATTCGATGTCAAATCAAAATATTCCATTTCTCATCTCCTGAGATCACTCTCACAGTCCATTTAGCTGCTAAGAAAAACCCCTATGCTTTTGGATCCAATAAACCTAAACCACCTCTATCCTTAGGCTAAATACAATGTATCCAAGAGGTTGTTCCGAACCCCCTTTTGCCTTCCCAAGTAGACCATAAGAATTGATGAACAATTTTATTCATATCCTCAAAACCTTTGTTAGAAGGCATCCAACATGATGAATAATAAACATGAGAAGCCAAAATAATCTTGTTAACCACCTAGATTTTTCCATAAAAGAAAGAAGCTTATTCCCCCAATTAAACAATTTAATTTTAGCTTAGATAAGAACTAACTCCACATATTAGATAAAGTCACAACCAGATCAAAGGGAATACCTAGGGCATTGGTCTATAATATTTTAGGGTTGAGTTTTTAAAGCATTTTTTAAGTAAAAAAACCAAAAACATATTTTACTTTTAGTTTATTTTAATTAGAGCATGGTTTAATATTCCTTCAATATTAATAGACTCAAATCCAAAGAACCTAGCCTAAATGGATTGCATCATAAACTTTGGGTTTCATCTAGGAGAATATATTTTCTAAAAAGTAATATCAAGTTTCAAATGATAAGATCGTAGGATATTGTCATAGAATCACCCTCCTTGGTTTGCAGAACCAAAAGTAACCTTAGAGTTGAACCTTGTTTGTTGGAAACTAGCCCGATAGTCCTTGAGCATAAAAATGGCTAATCTTTAGAGGATTTTAGGAAACTTTGTTAAAAAACACCAACAAACTACTTAAAATTTGAAAATAAAATTTGAAAAAGGGGGGACTAAAATAAGCAACAATTGCTTGTTAAGAAAAATCACACGTGGCTTCATAAATTGATTTCCTTCTTTCTTATTTGGCTCCTATTTATCTATAAATTTTATTGTTTAAATTTATTATCAATGATTTTATTCAAACATATTATTTATGATGACTACTAAAAAATAAGCAACAAAATTTAATAATCATAGGGTCACTAGCTCCACACATTGCTACTAAAAATTTGAGCAATGGTGCTAGCCAAAATAAGCTAAGTAGCTGCATGGGGACTTGCCCTAAGGTCTTCAAAAGTGACTTTGAAACTTTCAAATGCTGAAACTTTAATATCTTCAAATCTAGACATGATCTTGCAATGGAAATTTATCGGCATGCTTATTTAGCTAATCCATAGATTTTGGGAAAATTTTGGACCAATCTATGATCAAATGTAAACTTATTGTAAATAGAGTTTACTATTAATAGTACCTTGTGATTGAAAGGTTGAGACACCATTATCCTAAAAAGTTTTTCTTCAGATGCACTATTATTTTTAATGAAAATTTTGAGAAAAGATAGATCATGGTTAGTTACCATTAATTGATTCTCTTTATGCTGGAATGAATATTTGGAAGAGGACACTTTGCTTATATGACTATTACAATTTTAATATATAATAAGATACATGTTTGTTGTCTATTATAACTATGAGAGTGTCACCTATGTAGCAAAGAATATTTTTCATATTGTGAGCTTTGTTAAAGTATACTAGCATATAAAAGGTTAAATGATGTAAGATATGAGGATGTTTTGTCTTGTGTAGTCAATTTATTTTGTTTGTGTTCGATTCCTTATAAAATGCATGCAACAAGTGCGAGAATCTTGGGATAGGTTTTGAACAACTTGTATAAAATATTTAATATTTACAAAGTTGTGATGCATATTGAAATAAGACGTCACACTTTGGGTAGAGTAGTACCTTTTCAATAATCTATTGAATATAACATTGAAAAATGCATTTAACATGCATGGAGACAACATGAAGGCACAACATTTTAAGGAAAATAAGTGAATCAAGATTCATACGAGTCTTGCCTCAAAGGTTGTAGTGATTCCTAAATATAGACTCAAACTTAGACACCCATTAGGTTGCATTGAGTACAAAAGAATTTTGTTATTGTTGTGATGCAACTAGAAGGTGGGATTATTTTGTCAAATATCATCCATTATTTTAGGAGCCTTGATCTCTTGTTGGTATTCAAATTTGATTTGACTTAGTATAGAGCATTGAGAAAGAGATAACATGACAAATTTATGAAACAATAACACAAATATATATAGTTAAAAACCTATAAAGAGAAAAAACCCACGCTCCAAAACCTATACAATGTATTGTGAAATTTAATAAAAAAAAATACAACACTATTCTAATATAAGTCTTCATCGGAGTATGATCACAATAATCTTCAAGGATTAGGGTTGATCCTGCAATGCACCAACAACTACAATGCAATGTTAATATTGTGATTGTGGTTCAAATCTCATTGGTGAGATGTTAATGCCTCGACATATTCTGGGGATGGGCCCCTCGTTGTGGCCCCAATAGTACAAGCTCCAGGCAAAAGTGGTCACTAATTAAAAAACAATCTTCAATTATTAATTCTAACAACATTTAGGTAGAATATGCGTACTTACAAAATCAACATAATAAACTAATATTCCATAGCCTCAACACA
This sequence comes from Chamaecyparis obtusa, assembly GCA_027943335.1. Lineage (NCBI taxonomy): Eukaryota > Viridiplantae > Streptophyta > Pinopsida > Cupressales > Cupressaceae > Chamaecyparis > Chamaecyparis obtusa. The sequence goes on from BSBK01005082.1 coordinate 1,266,768, forward strand.
TAGGCTACTACAATACAAGATATCATAAATATCATTACAAACCAAGTTCAATACCATGGACCAAAACTAGGTGCTAAAAATGACCATACATACCACAAAATAACTCCTAACAGTGGAGGCACAGATTCCCACACTCCTCATGTCCATGTAAAATCTCTAAGAATAGTATGTACCTCTCATCTTGTCAAATTTAATCCATCAAAGATGATTCTTATGTCCAAATCAATCTCCCTTATTTTTCCCCTCGTAATTGTGGTATTATTTGTCATAACATCCTTAAAATAGGGCATCTTTTGACAACCAATAAACTAATTTTTAAGATCTATGAATACGTGATGAAATTGTCAACAAAAAATATTACGCACCTTATTCATGGAGCACAACTATTTAATAACATATATCGTAATTTATGTAAAATAATTGAAAAAAAATGATAAATAATAAATAAATGAAGCATAGGCATTGTGGAAACTATTTTTGCTTACAAGACTCGATGAAGATTATTCTAATGAAATCCTCAATTATTTTGCATATCATTCATATGATCTTGGTTAGCATATATATTTTGTCAATGTTCATAGCAATAATATTTTTATATATTGGTGAAGTAAAGAATGACATTTGGGTAGTGACAATACTTGATAAACCAAAGTGGTGTGGGTGGTTGAAAGAAATCCTAGATGGTTCAGTACTTGGTATGGGTTTAAAAACCAAAAAGATAATGCACCTACAATTCTTAGGTCAAAAAATGGCCCTTGGACCCTTTTTTACCATATTATAGGTGGGTTAGAGCAGGAAGACCCATAAAAGACACAAGCAAATGGGGGAGCAAAGTTCTTAAAGGTTGTCACTAGTGCCTTTTTGGGGGCAGATATAAGATTAGTATTTTACATTCACTTTAGATGACACTAGTTTTAGTGACAACAAAGAATGCGAGGAGACTCAACATACACGAATCACAAAACAATAATGCACTCCATTTTGTTAATGTTAAATTCAATTTATAGTTGGAATGTATTAGTTTATAAATCCTATATGGTATGCAATTAAAGAGAATATGCAATATATGTGACATAGATATTTTCAGATAGCCCTCCTTTGGACCAATTAACAAAAAAATGTTCTCTATTTTTTGTGGGAATGGTCTCTGCTTTGTCCAAATTCAATCATAAAATATTGAACCATGACAAAGTTGTAAGGATGCTTGGAATCTAATTTTCCAACAAATAATACATTGGATGTGCTTTGAAAGGTGTTTTTTGAAAAAGGTTTTAATAGTGTAAATTTCATGTTGTGTACTTATTGAAATATTTTAATTATATTTTATCTTGTGGTTTTCTTGTATTGGATTAATATTGTTTCCAACAATTAGTACTAATGTAAACCTTTTGAGTGTTGTTACTCATGTTGAATTTCTTAGAATGATATGTTGTATAGGTAGATAGCATTTTTATCGGTATTATTGAAAATAAGGTTGATGTGGAATGTTAATATTTATCGATGTTGAGTAAAAATATGCTATTTTATCTATAAGCATTATAAGTGTTTTTTGATATTGATTATGATAGGAAATAATATATTAATACCTACTAATTTCAATCCATTTCCTACATAATCCATAAGAGAAAATTATGCATACAAACTGACAAAATAACCATCATGGAAAAATCAAAAGACAAATCACAAGTCAACACAAGATATACCATAGGAAAACCCTCGTCAAGGTAAAAAAGACAACCTCCAAAAGCATACATGCTTAATGTATTATTTAGCAATAGAATGTTGTGATACACTAACAAAGCCTCCACAAGAATCTTTGAATAATTGAGCCTCTCCAATGCATCTTCAATGTGTCCAAGCATGAATCCACACCATGCATGTTCTTTAGAATAAGACTCGATACCTTGACTAGCTAACCTTAGACGACTATGCTTGTGATCACTTCAATTATAGAAACAAGCCTACACAAAACCACCAAGTGGTATTACGTAAAACTACAAGGTTTCAAAATAATTGACCCCTTATTTAATACTAGGAGCTAAGTTTTCATTTTATTAATATTTTCCCAATATTAAAAAAAATTGCTTATAATTTGTGAATCATGATTGTTATCTTGAGGTCATAGGTCCAATGGTGGATATTTTGTGCACAAAATTTGGGTGGGCTTATCCCATGGTTTTGTAATATAGTTTTGTATTTTCATGTTTGTATCTCCTATATATTAGGCAAGAGAGAGGCAATGTGATGTATTATGAGAGTATGGTAGCTATTGAGTTGCCTCTGGATCTTCATTGGTGATACTCTTGTGAGAAGCTTGCTCTGCAAGTATATTGTAATATATTATTAAATTTTTAATTAGGTGATTTTGGGAGTACGGTGTTTTTCTTTCAAAATGGTTTTACCCATATAAATATTGTGTTGTGTTATGCATGTTATTTTTTGTGACTATTGTAAATATTTGACAATTTTTTACATGACCCTCCCCTTCAGATTAGTGTAGGAATTTGTTATGCTACCATCATGTCCTTGCACTTGAGGCCAAGATAGCCCACTGCTCCTAATTTAACTTGCAATCTAAGGTACACAACCTTGGGGTAAGATAAAAGGGACTTGTAGACTGAAGATAACTTATTCAAGGCAAGATATAATGTGATATGATTATAATGAAATGTATTTGATGAAATATAGTACAAAATGGATTATTAGGAATGTTGATTTATACTTCTCTACCTTGTACATAAAAAATGAGTTCATCGTTATATTTTACATGTATTGATCATTGATGCTTGTGAACCTTCACATTTACATCGTTTACACAACCTCATTCAACTCATACAATCTAAAAAATGATTTGAATAAACATATCCTCTATATAACATTCAATTACATCACTCAGGTCAACCTATTTTGATGAAACATGTAGTATATAATTTGTCAGCTAAGAAAACCATCTTCAATGCTTTACAAAATGAAATCAAAGTGTGTGAAGCATCAACCATGTTGACACACCAACCAATCACTCATAGAACTTTACCTTTAATACTGCATATAACAAAGGAAAATAAAATGTTCCACAAAACAAAACCATCAACGAGAAAGGAAAATAAAACGTTCCAACAATAGATAGTTTGTCACTATTACAAATTGACACTCCGAACTTCATTAATTTATATGCAAAGGGTTCCAACACTTTAAATTCTAAATTATATTTTCCTTGTATTCTAGCAAATAACACACTAAACCTACAAAACAAGGTGTTAACATGAGGAACAATGCAAACCAAAATGCAATGACCTTGATAGATGCTCGATTCACTAGAGTAATCATACTTAACCAAAATTGGATACAAGCATTTGGACATCACCTAAATGTTCTAAATTAAATTTTAAACATGATATTACATATCTAAAAAAGTTTGACATCAGTGACAACATTATATGATTTATGTGTATTGTCAATGCTAACATTTTCCCACTTGTTGTATACATTATATAAAGGGTAAAAAGTAGCATTAGACATGAAAAAGGGAACAATCCCTATAGACACATATACCATCAAGGAATCAAAGTGTTTCATGTGCTCCATCAAGATACATATAGTACAAAACAAGGTTACCATCATCACGAGCATGAACTTTCTCATCCTCTATTGTGCCATTGCAAAGAGATAAGAATCCATCCAAGGAGAATCCCCACCACATGTCACAACAAATCACGAGTCCTACCTTCATCAATATCCCAAACACAATTTCAATCAATCCAAAGGTATTCACATGCACCAGTAGTTGTTAATATGCAATGCCTAAAGTTGAAATGTCACCTATAGAAAGTGTTAACACATCCAATTATTCATACCTCATAGGTCTTTGAAACATAATAAACTCGTGCCATCGATATATACAACCCTTACACTGCAGTCACAAGCTCCACGTGCAAACCTGTCAATAATAAAAATACACACCTAATAACTTTTGTAAAACTCAAAATGATCAAGGCATATCAATTCTACTAATAGCATCACAAAAGTTGGAACATCACCATTTAATGTAGTACCAAGGAACATCCACAAGGATGTGAAAAACCTATAAAATCATGTCTTTAAAATATAACACCAATACAAGTCTTTGTAGCACTCCCAAGATTTTCACACTCAATGATGGAAAGAGATAAAGGGAACTCCATGTCATCATCCAAAAGACATAAAAATTACAACATATAACTCCAAACTATTTATTATCATAGCTCCACACTACTCTCAAATCCAATGTACCGTGAAATCAAACATCCAAGGAGATAAAAAAAGATCGAAGAGAGAACCCATCAATCAACACTTGTGTTGCAATGTCCTGCGTACACCTATACATGCAAAACTATGTCAACCATGATCTCCCCCACACAATATAAAGTCAATTGTGGAGGTAAGCCTCTCTAACCAAGAAAATAAAACTCAAGGTTAACATTTCCGAAATAAGAAATCAACCTAATAAAGCATTTATCAATCCTTATAATGACATCATAATATAATCTCACATGCACAAGGAGATAACTACACTATACATCACTTGAAATAAATCCTCCTAAACTAACCATCTATCCATAGTTTGAGATCCATATCTACAAAAGATAAAACATAGAGCATAATGCACTTGAAAGAAACAATGGACATTCCATCTCAATTGATAAACCAATGAGTACACCAAGAGTGGGGAATGTGAATACCCCTCAAAGATATCCAAGTCATCATGACTAATCCAAGAATAATCTCCTCATAGGTCCATGTTGAACTCACATCCAACCAAGGTGTAGGCTCCTCAAACTTCCTGCTAAAATCTAGTTAGGAGTATCCATATGAAGACATGTTTCTAATTACAAGAGAACACCAACTTTGCTTAAGTGTCCAAGCATCCATGAGTACCTATAGAAAATTATAGTGTCACATATTGTAACCCCTTATAATTTCACACTCCCTTTTGTGTCCTTACTTTAGTGTTTCTCCTTCCAAGCCTATTTCTAGGCTTCTTCACTATCAAATTGTTGTTATATGCTAATGTGGAGATCATATCTTGTATCTTGAGCCACACGTGTTTCATTTGTCACTCATCCAACTCTTTCTAGGTGGATTACGACACTAGGTGTCATGGTCCTAGTGGATTGGGGCATTAGGCCTCATGGTTCCATGAGACTATAAGCACCACCATTCCTCCAAAATGGACTCAAAATTAAACATTGCAATGTGTCAATCCCCACCAAATTATTATTTGATCTCAATATTTACATGTGTATGCTGGTGATTGGACAATTTTATGAAATACCTTGAGAATTGTATATGAGAACATCCTAATCTCATTCATTTTCATCCTCTCATATTCTCATTCATCCATAAGTCTTCTAGAGAAAGCATTGTTCACAAATTTCTTGAGCATTGAGGAGCAACTAGTTGCAACATTCATCATGTCAATGAGCTTTTATATTTGATATTGGTTTTAAGGTGTCATTTTGTAGCATCAACACTTCGAGATCTTGTTCAATGAGCATTACCTTTCATATATTTATCATAGAGCTTGAGGTATAATCTCATGATATTTAGCATTCTACTTGAAATTAATCTTATTTCCTAATCACCATTGTCATGGGGAAAGTTAAATCCTTCTGAGGCTTGACCGGGACAAGCCCTTATACAACACATACACCATTTTTCTCTCTCATATATAGGGTTGCAAATATCAAGGAGAAGTAAATTATAAATCTATATAAGGTGGGCTTAAACATGAAGATTCAGATCTTGAAAAAGTGATTGGGAAACTCATGACTTTTGTACATAGTTTATAGATAGCGAAAAAGACTAATTATTTTATAGAGGAAGTATCAAAGGGATTGTGGCTCTGGATATGTAGACAATATCATTTTTGGACACACTAGGACATTGATGCCATGCAAATTAGTCTTGCTATTTTTAGCTCGAATTTCAATAATAGGTTATTCTCCAATCCTCCCTTCAAGATCTATGTTTAATATTATTTTATCATACTTGTAGGTCTTTGTTTTTTAATTAATGTGCATAGTTCTTGTTGCGCAAATCAATCCATACTAGTAGATACGTAAAGAGGGGAGAGTATCATTCCAATTCACTTTCCATCCAACTCTTGTCTACCTCATTTGGTTTTGAAGTTGGAACAAGTATCGATACACTCTAGTGAAATGGTTCATAGGAGTGGGTTTGATCTTTAGTTTGCATGATTGGACTTGTATCTCTCTTTCACACTGTTTCACAAATCAATCCATTCCAAAATCCAAATGCAACATAACATCATCATGAAGCAATCAAGCAAATGACCATGTATTCAATGCAAAGATAACAAACGAGATTGATGTCAAAATTAAACATGTCAACAAAATCTAACCATCTCTTCCTAGGAAATCATGTGTTCCGATTAACATATCAAACACTTGTATCATGCCAAAAATCTAATATGTAATCAAGAGTATATTGTGACGTTATACTAACCATCCTCTAAACTAATGAACACTTTTCAAGGTCAACAAGTTGTGACACCTCAACCAAAGGCTAAAATTCCTCCATGACATACCAATATATCAACATCTCTAATCAACATGAACATAAACATCTCATAATAGCGAGCTTGTAAATGTGAAAGAAACCCTTCTACAAAAACAAGATTTAAGAGCTCCTTTGCAACATATGTAAACACCTAAGAAGATCATCCATCACCTAGTGATGAGTCCACATCATTGCAAACAACTCCCATTGAACTATGGAGGTATGTTACACATGTTATTATGAAAATTCATCCTCTAATCGAAGTTTATGTGTAGACCCAACACGATTAAACAACTCGACACCAAGAACTCCTAGAGTAAAGAGTCAAATTGCAATATCTAAACCAAGAAGATACAACCACTTTCAAACATCAAGAATCTATCCCACTCCGCTAATCCATCACTATCAAAATACCCCACTAATAAATATAACTAAGCTATCATGAAAAAAATACATGCTACAAGTCCCAAAAACTAACTATCCAAGCAATCTATTCATCCATCCTCTCATCTCAAATCAAACGCCCCAATGCATAAATAATCACAAAGAAGGCCAACTAACAATGTTTGTATCAACAATAAATCAATATGGATCACATCTGATTCATCCCACTGTAAGCAAACTGGTGGCTAACCCACATAGTTGCATAACTTGTAGATTGAAAACACAAACACATTAGGTCACCATCACATTAGTAACCCATAAATTGAAATATCAAACAGAATAATCTGTAGACCACATGTTTCAAAAACTAGATCAACCTTTGATATGATTTGTCAAACATGTCCACTTCCAAGTACCATAGTGAAGGAACCAAATAAGCATCAAGGAAACAACCTCTAAACACTAAACAAAAGCACAACCAAACCACTAAAAACTTGATTATGTCATGCCAATGCAAAAGTGTATTCGCACAATCACCACCAACGTTGTACTTGCACTATACTATCACCCATATGAGACTCCAAGTGTCAAACCATGTCTAATCATGTCCTTAAAATTGAAGACAAGTTGTGTACCTATTGAATCTACAATCTCAACCTTGAAAATCACCTAGAAACTTGTAGTGGGAAGCAACCATACTAGATCCCTCCACTATAATAGGAGGTGCAATCATGTGGAGTCCTTAAACCATTGCTAGGAAAACCATCAAAGAGCCATCGCTTTGCCTTCACTAATATCCACATGATAATAATTTAGTTGAACCCCTTCTCTTTAACCTTCTAGTTGTCAAGGTGGGTGGTCTCCACTTCTTCATCACTTCATAACATCCTATTAATAGTGTGGGCGTGCCCCTCTCAAGCCTGGGTAAAATTCTCTTAGCTTTAACTTGCTATCTCTTGACCTAGACATGTACAAAATCAAACACAAGAGGTTCTCTAGAAGGATGAAATGTCTATCAATGATAGGTGATAATTTATGAATGGTCTTAGAGATTTGCTAGGTGGTGGGGGTACAATCCTCATGGACAACACCCCCTTCTAATATTGGAGTTGCCTTTGCAATTCAATGTTATTGTTTTTAGTTTTATATTTCAATCTTGTAACTTGATGATCATTTCATTTATCAACTATAAAATATTTTACTTTGTTAGTTTTATATATTAATCTTGTAATTTGATGATTGCTTCTCTTGTCCAACTATAAACTCTTTTATTTCACGGTTTTATAACTTTTTAGAACTACATGTTAATTTGTGTTTCTCAATTTAACTTTAAAACACGATCCTATGCCCTTTTCGGCTAAGAGCCAAGGATTGAGGGGTATCTATTTTGACAAATTTGCCTGGGGCACGATCTCGACTTCATCCCTTATGATGTCGGAGCCTTGCACTCAACAAGACTTGATCCTTGATGGGCTCATTTGAAACCATTCAACTTCACTAGTAGACCAAAAGCTATTAGCTACTCACTCTTTTAAACCATCAAATACCATAATAAAATCAATGTGATGCTATTCCCAATAATATTCACACAAGGAAAAAAATACAATATCAAATTAAAGGACGCCCTAACTACGTGGCTCTTCTTACTTCTTTAAAAAAAAAATAGAATGAATGTCAAATTTGAAATATGTCTGACGTGGGAAAATAGGGAGGGAAACCCCTGACCATTTTCCTTCGATCCGTAATGCTCCGTCACAACCAATCAAATGCGAGGTATCCAAATCCAATGGCCAATAGTTGATATCTTTGTTTGCCACGGATCGCAAGGGGTGAAGGGTGCATCCGACGGCCAAGGATGAGCGCGCATGGTACTCTCTTGCTATAAGAAAACATGCTCGGCTGAAGAAGAGATCATACTGCGGGGCGCGATCTGAATCGAGTATTTGGAATCAGATTTCTAAGTTCAAAATGTCTGGTCGTGGAAAGGGCGGCAAGGGTTTGGGGAAGGGAGGTGCCAAGAGGCACAGGAAAGTCCTCCGTGATAATATTCAGGGTATCACCAAGCCCGCCATTAGGCGTTTGGCTAGAAGAGGAGGTGTCAAGCGTATCAGTGGCTTGATCTATGAAGAAACAAGGGGTGTTCTGAAGATCTTCTTGGAAAATGTCATCAGAGACGCTGTCACATACACTGAACATGCGCGCCGCAAGACCGTGACGGCCATGGATGTGGTCTATGCCCTCAAGAGGCAGGGCCGGACTCTCTATGGTTTCGGCGGTTAAATTTCTTGTTGCCGGAGGAGGATCTTCTGTTCTCGGCAATATCTTTCTGGTGTTTTTAAACGCCACCATTGTTGTGGAAATGTTTGTGAAACTCATTAGATATTGGGTTGGATGCAGTGTAAAACTTAAGATTCTGTTTTGAGGTGTTCTAGTTGACCAGTAGTTATTATTTTGTAGGGAGCTTAGGCTTAGTTTTTTCAAGTAGGTTTTTTTGTCTTTTCGAGGAAGATGGAAGCATGCGTTGTAGCAGGTGCCTTGAATTAGAGAATCGGCCATGTTAAGTATTTCAATGTTTGCTCGTGATTTCTTTATTTCATTTCTGGATCTTATTAGCGTCGAACTCTGTTGTCAGGATATGCGCGGAGAGGGGAAATGTAAGTTCGCCTCTTGGTTTTAGAGGGTGAAGTAGAAATGGTTTCGAGTGAAACCCGAAATGATGCAATGCCGCTGATGCTAATTACCTGTCATGGATCACTGCTGAAGCGGTGATAAGTATGTTGGCCGCCGTACGTATACTATTCCCTAATTGTGATGGAAGCTGCTGGTATCCATGACACAATCTACAGTGATATAATGAAGAATTACATGGATGTTTGTAATGGTCCGTACTGAATCACTGTGCTGAGTGGTGGGTCAAACATGTTCCCTCATATTGCTGATAGAGTGAGCAAGAAGATCACTGCTCTGGCTTCTAGTAGTATTATAGCGTGCAGCACCCACTTTTTCTGCCACATTGCGAATTGAAATGTTAGATTGCCTTCAATCTTACCAGGCTCATATTGATTGTAGAGGGGAACGATCTTATCCTCCATAAATAGAAGTGCTGTGCAAGTTGTATTGAACTGTATTTCTTAAATCTAAAATCATCCAATTATGTAATGTTGCATCAATGTGTTAAAGATTTGTGCAGAGTATGCGTCTCAACATATTTTGATCCAAAAAAAATACAAATGTGACATCATATTTGATAGTTTAATTTTTTTTATAAAACAATTATAAAATATTGAAATTTGAAATCTCTTGACTGAATATTTGACTGATCTCCAAAGTTCAAATTCATGTTGTTACTTCTTGTCAGGTCAATCTGGATTTAAATGAAGGTTTTTGATAAGTCCTGGTGTTTCAACTCTGAGAGCATCAGTTAAATCCAATGAGTGTTGAGTCATCTAACATGACATTAAAAGGGGGAGTATGAATGTAAATCAATAGGCAGGTTACCATGTAGTTGCTAAGCTTATTTTGGTCAGCAGCCATTCAACATTTTTAGCCACAACAATTTGTGGAGGTGGTGACCTCATGTATAGTAAAATTTTTGCTTATTTTTAAGCACTACTTGAATTAATATTTTTAAGTGAAAATTGCAATAATATTTGTTGCAAATAAAAGTTAGGGAAACAAAAAAGAGAGAACAACATGGTGAAGATGTGACATTTTTCCAATAAGCACTTGTTGCTTATTTTCAGCCCTCCTTTTTTTTAATGTTTATTTTTAATTTTAAAGTTGTTGCTGCTCCATTAAAATAGAAAAAAGATTTCAACCTATCATTTTGTTCTAATAATTTTTTTTTACAAGTGAACACACTTGTTGCTCAAATTTAAGCAAAAAATGTGAATAAGCAGTGGCATGGGGACATGTGGTTATTAAGGGTTTTTCAACACATAAGAGGGGGTAGTAGGAGGATCAACCACCATGAGAGGTTGGAGCTTAACAACAACTACAAATAAAATAGGTTGTACGTCATTCCCCTCAAATCTGTTAGATTTCCACAATCCTTATGTATGCTAAGATAGTTTTTGGATTTGATTTTGTAGAGTTTTTTCTATCAAAGTTTTGGATCATATTACATGATCCATCATCAGGATGCAAGAGAGCAAGAGGAACAAAAGATGGTGTATTGCAAATCTAGTCATTCCCCTATTAGGTCCATAGAAGAAAGATGTTCATCAATATTTTGCGAAGAGTCATCATTATCATGTCAGGGATCATCAAATGAAGATACACAAGCCATTACAAAAGAAGCAATTTTTAGATATAAAATGGATTAAAAAATCAAATTTTGGGATATATGGTTAGTTTTTAGTGAAAATAAAAAGAACTTAATTTCTCAACACCACATAGGTGGCTGCTCATTGTGTAAATATTTTCAAATACTTAATTTAAGAAAGGATCCATTTGGATCATTGGATCAAAAGTTATGATACACTTGTTGAATAAATTATGATGCATATTATGAAACATCATAAGGAATATTTGGTTATGGAATAATGTGGGCATCATTTTTGGATGGTTTTAGCTCACGGGTTTCTAATTTTCACGTGATGACTAGTTTATGGTTTTGTAATGCTTATACATATTAAGTTCTCTAGATAGAGGTTGAGTGTGGAGTTTTGTAAATGTTGTTAAGCTATAAAAGTTTTTCCATATCTTTAGTTGGTGATACTCCTCTAAAGGTTTCCTTACAAGTGCATTATAATTGTGATTTACTAAATAATACATTGATCAATTTGGGAGCGAAGTTTTTCTCTCAAAAGGTTTTTTCTTGTTCACATTTATGTTGTGGTATTTATTCTTTAGATAGAACATAAATAACAATTTTATTTATCACTTACAATGCAATTTTTTTTTGATAAGTAAAAGGCTAAGGCCAAGAGTTTAATTTTATTATCAAATTCATAAATGCAAATACACCCTCGTTCGACATGGGCACTAGTAGGAAAGAATAGAGTAAAGAAAACCTCTAGTCTTGCCCAAGACTCATTGAGTCCATATCAATAGTTTACAATGAATTAAACTTTTTTTTAACAAATTTATAGTCTAACATAATTACACCTCTTGCCTCCAAAATATGTAGGATATATATGTTAGAATAACTGAGAGGGGGGTGAATCAGTTATCCACAGTCCCAAATACAAAATGTATCACTTAAAATAAATTTAGCTAATTTTGCAGCTCGGTAAACATAAAATACTAACTGTCTCTGTAATTACCGATTACCAATTAATTGCTCATAGTGATTACTGACCAAATCAAATATGCAACATGTAAAGTATGATAACTAAATAATCACCACATAAATACAACACAAAAGATTTAACATGGAAACCCTGCAAAGGGAAAAACCACTTGGGACCGGTAACCTAGAATTTTTTCACTCTTTTGAAATGAGCTCGGTGAAGAGCCAACCTTGTTAAAGGTTACAAAACACACTATAAGGTGTGACCTTGTTATAGGATTTAACACTAACAATTATCGTCCAACCAACATTCACTATGGGGTTGACAGGATAATAATGTACATTCTATGAATGGCATATAAGACTTTCAAGTCCACTCGGTTAAGAGATTTTATCTGTTTACAATGGTTAAAATGTAACAATATGTGATCTGATTACAATACAATTTGATTTGTAGATATTCAGATCTATTCTAAGGCCATACAATCCTTTGATCAATATTTTCTTATTCAGCTCATCAACATTCAATAATTTACTGTTCCTCGGTAAATCTCTTTGACGCTCGGTACTGTTCTATAGTTCGGTTCTTCTTCAACCAATCTGATCAAGCATGCATGAAGCTTGCTCACGTGATATTTCTGCAGTCTCCTTCCTCCGGCATAAGTTTCACTGTGAAACCCTAGTCTCTTAAATAAACAAGTAAATCATTTTCTTTTTATCCATCAGATTTTGCTGCTTAATCTCCTTCATTGATTTTGCTGCTTAAACCTTCCTCGACAGTTGTGTTAATGACTCGTTTATATTCCATCCTTTAAATCTTCTTTGAATTTTATTAGCCGTAGATCTCACAACAAATTTTATCTTTCCACCTTGTAATCATACACTTTACAGCTCATCAATTTTGTCAGCTAAACTGATCATTTAGTTCTTTTGTCCATACTCAGTTAACAAAAAAATGCATCGGTGAACACAAGCTCAGTTGATACTATTGCTCGGTATACACTACACTGGCTTGGTGTATACTGAAATGCTTCATTAACCGATCACACTGCTTTGTAACATTTTGCTTCTATCTTCATAATAGATTAATGCAACATAATCAAGTCAACAATATGAAGTCATAGACTCATCAATAAGTTACCAAGAGTATTCCTTATCCTCATCTGTCATATCCATCTTCCTCCATGTAGATATCTCAGTTTTTCATCTTTTTTCTTCTTTCTTTACAAATGTTTAGATATTTGAAACTACCATGATAAGTACTGTCAAAGCTAGTTGACATCAATGAAAACATAATGACTGATTCAATTATCTTACATAACACTTTAGTGCTCGGTGATCTCTAATCACTTGCACTTCATCAATCAAGTTCTCAATCAGTTGTAGTTCATCAATCTCTTCCTTTGGAATTGATGACGACTCAAGCAATATGAAGTATACCATACACATACCAAACATGTATTCTACAACTCTGTAAGTAAATGCTATAGCTCAGTAAGCTCTCCCTTAGCTTAATATGTTTAATCACTATGTTACATGACAACATTGCAAATGCAAACTTTCTTCTGCAGATATGATCTTTCCAGTTTTCAGATTCCTTATGTTCTCAGCAACAAATCTTCAAAACTCTCCCTGACTTTCTCAGATTGTCTCTCCTTTAGATAGATGTTCCAGTAATCTCCTCGGTTATCATATTGTTTATCTCTCCCTTTGACAACAATGCCAAAGAAACACATAAACATACAACTCTGTATTAGCCATGTGACTCTCTGTTGTCCGGTGCATACAATGTATCTTGGTATACTGATATGCAAATAGCTATTCCTGAAATCTTTCACAACCTTAGATAGAATCCAAAGTGTGAGCTATGCTGCATCAACATGAATGATCTTCTGATAAGATTAGGCTGATGCAACTTCCAGATCACATTACTGACCAGTAGACAAGGGACGAACCCCAAGTCTAGTCCTCAAGTATTCAAAAGTTTCATTCAGTAGAGGCTTGGTAAATATGTCAGCAAGTTGCTCTTTTGATGTAACATATTCCAGTTTAACTTGCTTCTCCTGTACTTGTTCTCTTAAGTAGTGATACTTAATAGAGATGTGCTTGGTCTTTGAGTGCATTACAGGATTCTTAAAAATGTTTATTTCACTTGTGTTGTCAGTATATAATCACCGGCTCAGTGATTACCTCGTTCATCCCTTCCAACACTTGCTTCATGTAAGCAATGTTTGAACAGTTTGTAGCAACAACAACATACTCTCCTTCGGCAGTAGACTGAGAAATACAAGGTTGTTTCTTATTTGTCCAAGTAACAAGTCTTTCACCAAAGAAAAATGCTCCTCCAGTGGTACTTTTCCTATCATCTATATTTTCAGCCCAATCTGCGTCGGTGTAGACTCTTAGTTCAAACTTCCCTTCCTTAGGATACCATAATCCATAGTCTTCTATTTTCTTCACGTATCTTAAGATTCTTTTTGTTGCAATCATGTGTGACTCTTTCGGATTTGTAAAAAATCTAGCAACAATTTTCACAACATGTGCAATATCTGGTCTACTATGCACTACATACATCAACTTACCAATCATAGATCGGTACAGTGTCTGATTCACCTCCGTGGATTCATCATCTTCAGTCAGTTTATAGCCTATGACCATCGGTGTTCCAACTGGTTTAGCATCTACCATGCCAAATGTTCTCAGTACTTCCTTTATATACTTTGATTGTGTAATGAATATTCCATCATTCTGCTGAATAACCTGCAAGCCTAGAAAGAACTTAATCTCTCCAAACATAGACATTTCAAATTCTTTGTGCATCTCATCAGCAAATAATTTACATATATGATCTTGTCCTCCAAAAATAATATCATCCAAAAATATTTCAGCAATCAAAATAGTATCATCAGTATCTCCTTTCATATACAAATTGTTGTTCTCACTTGTTTTAACAAAACCAATACTTAACAAATAAGTATGCAACCTGTCATACCATGCTCTAGGTGCTTGTTTTAAACCATATAAAGCTTTATGTAGTCTACATACCATATCTTTCTTGTCTGGATTAACAAACCCTTCTAGTTGTTCGATGTAGACCTCCTCTTTTAGTATCCCATTCAGAAATGCAGACTTAACATCTATTTGATAAACTTTAAAATTCTTATGTGCTACATATGCAAGTAACATTCTGACTCCTTCTAGTCTAGCAATAGGTGCAAATGTCTCACCATAATCTATACCTTCCTCCTGTGCATACCCCTTTCATACAAGTCTAGCTTTATTTCTTGTAACCTCTCCATTTTCATTCAGCTTGTTTCTAAAAATCCATTTAGTACCGATAACATTCTTATACTTAGGCCTAGGTACTAAAGTCCATGTCTTGTTTTTCTCTATCTGTTATATCTCTTCATTCATTTCGTTTACCCATTCTTCATTCTCCAATGCAACCTTAACATTTTTCAGTTCAAACTCACAAACTAAGCATGTACCTTGTCTCAACTTACTTCTTGTCATCATGACAGCTTGCTTGTCGCCAATGGTTTGGTTCTCAGGATGATGTCTTTTGACAAATCTAGCCAGTACTTGATCTCTTCTTTGTTGTTCATCCTGTTCAGGTTCATGTGTTTGCTCGATAGGTCCTTCTTGATTGTCGATTTCTCTTTGCTGTTCCTCGGTGTTGTTTTCCTGATGACCGGTTGACACAGTCTGCGACTTCGGTAGGTACTCTAGTTTTTCAATGTAACTGAATTTATCGTAGTCTTCTGACTCCCTAGTGCTTTCTTCACTGTTCTTAGTATCAAATTCATCAACCTTGACATTAGTACTTTCAATCATTTTATTTGTAACTTTGTTCAGACACTTGTAGGCTTTGCTTTTAGTGGAATATCCAAGAAATATCCCTTCATCCCCTTTTAAGTCAAACTTTCCATTTCTTTCATCTTTCAGAATAAAATATTTGCTACCAAAAATTTTGAAGTAAGTTACAGTCGGTTTGTGACCAAACCATAGCTCGTAGGGTGTTTTGTTTATGTCCTTCTATTGTACTCTATTCAGAACATAAACATCTGTGTTGACTGCTTCTCTCCAGTATGTCTGAGCAACATTCTTTTGCAACATCAGTGTCCTTGCACAATCAACAATTGATCTATTCTTCATTTCAACAATCCCATTCTGCTAAGGTGTTCTCGATGCAGACATCTATCTTTTTATACCATGCTCATTACAATAATTAGTAAATTCATCAGAAATAAATTCACCACCTCTGTTAGATCTCAAGCATTTCAGTTCCTTCCCGGTTTCTTTCTCTACCTTTGCTTTATACCATTTAAACATCTTAAATGCCTCTGATTTCTGTTTTAAAAACATCATAGTCATTAATCTAGTGAAATCATCAACAAACAAAATGAAATATCTATCTCCATAATAGCTCTGTGTTCTCATGGGACCACATAGGTCGGTGTGAACTAGCTCCAAAGTTCTATTTGTTGAATAGTCTTTACTCTTAAAACTAGATTTTGTCATTTTACCCTTTTGACATTCATGACACATAACATGATTCGGCTTTGCTAGGCTAGACAGAACTCTAACCTTTTCCTTTCTACTGATTTTAATCATGTTATCAAAGTTTACATGACATAACCTTTTATGTCATAGCCATGCATCCTCATTTTTCATTATTAAACAAGAAGACTTATCATTATCAAGATAAAATAAGTTACCTTTCGTTTGTGCTCCTGTTCGAACAAGTTTTCCTCCATCATCAAATATCTTAACTTTTTTGCTCTCAAAAGCTACTCGGTGACCTGAGTTGTTAAGTTGTGCCACACTTAACAGATTATAATTTAGTCCTTCTACCCAATAAGCATTATCACATTTGATTTTATCATTTATCAATAAAGATCCCTTTCCTCTAACCATACAAGGTGTATCATTACCCATTTTTACAGATCGTCTATTATATTGCTCAAGATGATCAAATTTTTCTTCATCACCAGTCATGTGATAGGTACAACCACTATCAATGATCCATGTATCATTTTTATTAACCTTAAAAATGAGTTCTGTTTCTACATACCTTTCTTCTTCCTCAGAATCATCATTCATCGCAACAAAAACTACTTCAACATCATCATCTGTGTCGGTCTTGTTAGGAATAAGTTGTCTCAACCTTGGATAATTCCTACTCTTATTATTTGTTTTGTAAATATATTTTTTCCAAATAATGTAATTAAGTGTGAGTGTACATGTGTCACTCCACTTGATGTGTCGGCATCTTGTGCGTAAGGAGATCATGACTGAAACGGTCATGACGAATTTTTATGACGCGTAAGAACTATTTAAGGAATGTGCTATGACAGGTGTAAGAACATCTTATGACTTGGGCCTATTTGGGTGCCCAAGAAGATTTGGTTGGTGTGTGTAAGAGAATATGCCAAAAATAGGTTGGTATGACAGATTCTCTTACACTTCTCTTGTGACCGTTATTTTTGGCGGATTCTATGACAAGTTGTCATTGTCTATTCTAGGGATGGATGCCTATTCTTGGGATTGCATGTAACAACTGTGTACATGTGGCTTTGTGTATGGGTCTTGGTAGTTGTGCCTATTTTTGGGTCCAGAGGAGTCTATATATATGATGCTGCTCTTATGAGAGAGATATAACAAAATTCAAGTCTTGTTGGCTTTGTCTCTCATTTCCTGAAAGAACTTGCATTGCAAGTGTGTTGTAATCTTTGTGTTGAAGATAATACATTGTGCAGGTTTTGGAGTGCTGGGGTTTTTTACCGAAAGGTTTTCCCCAGGGTATATCATTGTGTCATTCTCTATTTTTCTGTATGTATTGTATGTGGTTGCAATATCTTTGTTAAAGTAGTTAACGAATCTGAAATTGTAAGGATTTATAAGAATTTGCACAATACTCTCTTATAGAGATTAGCGTAGGAAGCTGTTTCCGCACCTAAGTTTCCTTACAGGTCTCGGTATCATTCTCTTCGGCAATGTAACATACCCTTTTGCCTTTATCATTGTTGTCTCGGTTATCTCTGTTGTAATGTCAGTAACTTCTATTTTTCTCCTCCCATAGCTTCCTTCACCAGATCAATCTTTGTTTCTGTCATCTTCTTTCCTGTTCGGGCATCTAGCAGCAATATGACCAACTTCTTTGCAGTTAAAACATGCTAAAGGTAATTTACCCTTATATTTACCTTTACCTTTAGGTAACCTCTTGGCCATAAGAGCTTCAAGCTCATCAAGCTCATCATCAGTATTATTGTCATTATCATCATTATTACTTCTACTACTAGACTTACTGATCCTCAGAGAAGTCATGAAAGCAGACTCAACAGGCGGTACAACACTATTATCATAGTTGTTCAATTTAAAAGTTGTTAGCTTACCAATTCGATTATCAAGAGTGAGAGTATTGTTATGTGCTGACCTATTTTCGTGTATTGCAGATATTCTGATTGCATAAACAAGCAATAAAGTCCTTAGAATTTTTCTTACCACCATATCTTCATCAATGACACCACCATATCCTTTGATAAGATTAACTACCTCCTTTATTTGGTTTGTATACTGCACTATGTTTTCTCCTTCTTTCATTTTTCATATCATCGAATCTTCCTCTTAAACTTTTAGCTCTGGCTCTTCTGACATTTACATCACTACTATAAACTTGAGTAAGTTTATCCCACATTTCCTTTGAAGTAAGGCATTCCTTGACATCTTCAAATTTGACATCTGATAGAGCAACAATAATCTCCATCATAGTAACATTATGCTCATGTCTATGTCTCAATTGATCAAGAGTTAAAGGTCCTGTAGGCGGTGCTAAGTAGCCATTATCCAATAGGGTGAGGGAAGAATTCCCAATCCTAGATATATGAAGTCTCATTCGACTTTGCCATATTGTAAAGTTGTTCTTATTCAGCTTTGGCACTTCCCTCTTATACATTTTGTGAATTTTTTGCTGAAGTCCTTAAAAATTTGTTCCAAACAACTAATATGCTCTGATACCAATTGTTAGAATAACTGAGAGGGGGGTGAATCAATTATCCATAGTCCCAAATACAAAATGTATCACTTAAAATAAATTCAACTAATTCTGCAACTCGGTAAACATAAAATACTAACTGTTTGTGTAATTATCGATTACCAGTTAATTTCTCATAGTGATTACCGACCAAATTAAATATGCAACATGTAAAGTATGATAACCAAACAATCACCACATAAACACATAACACAAAATATTTAACGTGAAAACCCTACAATGGGAAAAATCACCTGGGACTGGTAACCCAAAAACTTTTCACTCTTTTGAAGTGAGCCTGGTGAAGAGTCAACCCTGTTAAAGGTTACAAAATACACTGTAAGGTGTGACCTTGTTAGAGGATTTAATACTAACCGTTATCATCCAACCAACATTCACTATGGGGTTGACATGATAACAATGTACATTCTATGAATGACATATAAGACTTTCAAATCCACTCGGTTAAGAGATTTTATCTGTTTACAATGGTTAAACTGAAATAGTAGGTGATCTGATTACAATACAACTTGATTTATAGATATTCAGATCTATTCTAAGTCCATACAATCTTTTGACTAATATTTCTTATTCAGTTCATCAACATTCAATAACTTACTATCCCTCGGTAAATCTCTCTAACGCTCGGTACTATTCTGTAGTTCGGTTCTTCTTCAACCAGTCTGATCAGGCATGCATGAAGCTTGTTCACGCGATATCTCTATAGTCTACTTCCTTCAGCATAAGTTTCACTGTGAAACCTTAGTCAATTAAATAGACAAATAAATAATTTTCTTTTCATCCATCAGATTTTGCCGCTGAATAGAGGTAAAATGGATTCACCAAAATGAATAGGGTTAAAATGGATTCAACTCTATTCAAATGGAAAGGGGGAAATATGAGATCAATTCTCAAACCCAAATTTCCAAAGAAGAGATCCAATTTGATCAACCAAGAGGTTAATACACAATCGAATCAATTTATGAAGAATATGGAAGAGAGAGAGAGAGTAAATCTAATATTTCCCTATAAAGGAAATTATGCTTGAATTATGAAATAATTGAAATACAAATACTAACCTCAAATTAGGGTAGATCTGAAAAATGTCAAATTATGATGTCTATGTATACTTTCGGGCAATTCTATAACTTGTTCCGAACTGGAAATGCCGAGACAGAGAAAACCCAAAAATGTTTCTCCAAGATGAGCTCAGGTCGGGTTTGACCCTCATAAAAGGTCAAATACTACATTCTTTATTTGAAGTCCGATTTTGATTTTGTTCATAGATCTCAGAAGTTTTCCAAAAAGGGTATCTGAATTTGCTCTCAGATTTGAAATTCTGCACCTGTACCTAAAAAAAATGGGGGGTTTTTATTGTATGGGGGTTTTGCCTTGGTCAAACCTCAATTTAGGAATTAACCTTGAAATATAATTAAAATATATTGTGCATAAACAAAGTAATTGAAACAAATCACCTAGCTTATGTTGAAGTCCTTGTAGAGGATTCAAATCTTCAAATCCACAAATAGGAATGCTTCAATGGATGTAGAATGAATGTAGGATGTCTCCAATCAATGGTATTTGATCTTCAACACCAATCTTGACTTGATCTTTGCATATGAGAAGGCTTGGATGAAGGGAGAAAGATGGATCTTCAAGGGGGCTCCAAAGAGATTGAATCCTTCAATGACTAACAATGGATCTCCTTGATGGATGGATGCTTCAACACTTGAATGCTTGAAGACTTGCTTGCACTTGAGAGCTTTCAATTTCTTGAGACGAGGTATGAATAATGGATTCTGGATTAATAACCTTTCTTAAGAGTGCTTGAGCATGAAAACTTGATGTGAAAATAAGAGAGGAAGACCTCCTTTTATAGTGAACTAGGACACAATCCTCTAGAGGGTCCACCTTGGAGAATTAAATCCCAATTAGGTCCTAACCTTTAGAAAATATACTTAGATTAAATGCAATTAGAAGATTTACCATCTCAAAACTCGAAATGGCCAACTCAAAGGCGGGAAAATAAATATCCCGAAAGTTCGATTCTCGAAAATCAAAGATTCTAGAAATTTGAATGAGGGGGGCAAAATTGAGGTTGGACATGACCTAGTCAGGTTCGACCTTGATCCTGAGCTAGTTAGGTTTGAGCTCGATCCTAAACTAGTCAGGATCAACCTCGAATTTGACCCTGGGCCTAGATTCAGTCAGAACCAGGTCAGGAGGTCCCGAGGATGCCCAAATACCTAGAAATGATATCAGAATAGGACATAATGCCAGGGATAGACATAAAATCCTATGATTACTGTGATGAAGGCCAAGAAGACCTATTTCTAAATTCTACCTAAAAAATAAAGCCATGAAAGAGGGAAATTAAGGAGAATCCTCGGGATCCTAACCCTAATTTCACCTAGATTGAAGAAATCAAGTGCAGGAAAGAAGTGAAAAGCGGGGAGAAAGCCAAATACATGCAAAGACCCGATCAAGGTGCTTAACATGAACCCAAACCACTTACTCGGAGGGCTAAATGCTCTTATCATGGAAGTGCTTCCATTTTAAGATGATACATTAAGGCCCCACTTTAGCAAGAGTATGGACTTGATGCAAACTCTTGGTAAAGGAGATCAGAATGAAAAGATAATCTTATCATAATCCAAAGGACAAAGAGAAACCTTAAGCCCCTAGGGACTCAAGTCTTCGTCGAATCCTAGATCACAATAAGAGAAACATCTCTAGAGAGAGAAAGAAGGTGTGATTACCTCGCCCAATGAGAACTTATGTCCCATTATGAACCGCATAGAAAAATGGCACAATTGAAAAGATGGAATTGAACCGCCTAGTAAATGTGGCTACTCACTAGTCAACCCATCAAGGATTCATCCTTAGGAATATTCTATTCCATAAGAATAAAACCAAAAAAATAAAAGAGATCAAGTCTTAAGGACACTTCTGACCTTAAGGGATCAAAAAATATGTGTATTTGAAACTGGAGGGATCAACAGATCCTAAAATATAAATCCATGCTTTAAGGATTAATTACTAATCCAAAAAGGGAAAAAGTATCTTGAAAAATATGTGTGTATTGGAAAGTGCGTGTGTGCAACAGGTGAGCAAAGCGTATGCCCCCATGTTAAAGTCATTGCTGACACTTTAACAGGAGCAATGGCTTTAAAGGAAAAATAAACAACTCCACTAATTATGTTTCCACGCTGAGATGCCCCAAGACGAAGACAAATCAAGGGAAATATCACAGAGACATACAGAGACCATAAAAGGGATCTAATTACTGTGGGGTCAGTATGATCATAAGATAATATATATATGATATTATTGCAAATAAATTGACACCATTCCCCAAAGAAAGTAGAACTACAATCACAAAGGAGGAAATATCACATAAGATATACGAAGAAGAATATTTTTGGACCATGACTTGGAGACCAAAAAGAATTAGTGCTACCACGTCTTGAATCCAAGCAGATTACACAAGGAAACATTTACGAACAATAGCACAATTACAACATAACATTGAACATCGCATAAAAGAATAGAAATACATATAGAAGAATTTGAACAACAGTTTGGATTCCTTCATCACTTTGCACCAAATGAGTAAAAAGGATCGTATAAAAGAATCTAACAATATTGAGCAAACACATTATGGGAGAAGCACAGTACAGCAGGAAAACACACAACAAAGCTACCACAAAGGACAAGCTAATCAAGCGTGTCGCCTACTCTCCCCATCTCGTTGTATATCTTTTAGGGAAGGTGGGTAACTCGCAAGAGGGACTATATCCAACACAGTAGGAATGATAGCTAGTTCCAAACAAGGATCCTCTTAAGAATCACAATGTTCAACACTAGATGTAAGAGTTAATTATGATGAAAGCATATTAGGTAAATCAATGTCAATGTCAATAGTCTCATATTCATCATTAACATCATTAGTATCATCAAGAGTATCTTCTGCATCCAAATTAATCAAAATAGGATCTAAGATACGAATAGAATCATCATAATCATGCATGTGAACATAATTATTAGTAACAATCTATTCTACCACATTATGCATAGGTTTATTTGTAGAAGGTAGAGATCTTTGAGCTTTAGCATGAGCACGATGCTTTTTACGACGTTCATTAGCAGATCGGTTTTATTTTGATTTATTTGAAATAGGTTGAGAACTAGGAGGAACAATCATAGGATCCTTTACAGGTTCTTTAGGAAGATCAATAGGATTATTATCCATAGGAGAAACAATCACAGGGTCTTTGACAGGTTCAATATAAGGAACTTGATTAACAGAACTAGAAGCCATAGTTAAAGGAGGTATTGAGGGTGTAGGTAAAAGACCATGATTAAGATCTCTAGGAGGTGAACTTAATTCAATAATTTTATGATGTTTATAAGCTTGATATGATCAAAAAATATTATCAAGTCGAGGAGGACATGAATTAGGTAATGAAGGCCAAAAGAATTCAAGAGCAGCACAATCTCTAGGCTTGGAAGGTTGATATAGACTATGATTAATCATCTTCACTTCTTCATCATGAATGAACTTAAGACACTTATGGATAGGTGAAGCAACATCATGCATGACTGTCAACTAAGGCAAACCTAGCTTAACTTGAAATTGATTAGAAGTAGGAACCACAACAAAGGTAGTGTTCGCAACTTTTCCACAAAGTTCAACCGGTAAAGTAATAGAACCAAATGATGGATAAAGAACACCATTACAAGTTTGAATCCACACATCTGATGTATCATAAAAGTCACTTTGTAAGATTTTCATAAAAAGATTTTCTTCAGTGATAACATTAACTAAGGATTTAGGATCAACAAGACAACCACGAGTAGGTTTCTGAGCAATCCTAGCAACGATGTAAAGGGGACCATCAGGAGCTTTAATAGTCTCAGAGTCAACAAAGGTAATCAAAAGTTTCTGAGGTCTTTTATTCTTAAATTATTGTCAAGGTTTAGGTTGAGTTTTCATTTTAGGTTTAGGTTTTGGTTGAGGTTGAATCTAAGGTGGAGATATAGACTGATCAACATGCTCCACTTGATTAACAACATGATTGAGATCATCCATCTTTGAATCATACACAATTTCCATAGCAGATGGTTGAGCAATAGTATTAGTATCATGCATAGGTAAAGGGTTTGTATAGATTTGAAGGTTCTGATTAGGAGGAGAGACAAATTTATTCCCACTACTATCAAGATTATCAACAGATAAAGCCTTATAATCAATTACATCTTGAACCTTATGTTTTAAAGAATAACATTTCTCAGTATCATGACCATTCTGACAATGATATTGACAAAAAGCATTTTGATCAAAAGATTTAGATGCAATCGTAACAGGTAAAAGAGGTCAAATAGGAGGTAAAATAATCATATTAGCAGCTAACAACCTATTCATAATAGCATGTAAAGATTTAGAAAGAGGAGTAAACATATGATTTAATCGAAAAGAAGTGGATGCAGAAGTGGCATTATGAGATGCAACAACAACTTGATCAGCAACTGCATTCGCTTGTTTGTTTATCTTGACATAGTTGTTGAATTTTTGAAAATTGTTTGGATTAGGAGCAGCATCATAGTTATCAACTGGAACAGGAGCCATTGGAGTGTTGCTCTCAAATTGACTCACTTGTAATTGATAATGATGAAGCGCTGAACAAAGTTGTTGAAAAAAGGTGAATTCAGTAAGAAAAATCTTATCTCTAATATCCTTTTGCAAATTTGAAATAAACATACGTTGAATATCAATATTAGGAACATGATAGGAAATCTGAGCATGCAAATGCTTAAATCTACCAATAAATTCAGTGAATTTTTCCTTAGCACTTTGTTTACAATGCATTAAATTAGTCAAAGACACTTGTGGGCCAATATTATTTTGAAATTGTTGAATAAAGGCATTAGCAAGTTGTGGAAAGTAATTAATAGAATAAGGAGGCAAGGAACAATACGATTGCAAGGCCTTGTCACAGAAGGTTCTAGAAAATAGTTTGGCTAAAATCCTATGGTCATGAGCATAATCACTACAAAAGATTTGGAATGTTTTAACATGATGAGCATGATCTCCTTTTCCATTATAATTCTCAAGATGAGACATCTCACCTTGCTAAGGAACAGGAGTAGGAATGATGTCTCGGGACAAGGGACTTTCCATGTCACATGTAGGAATACTAAACTTGTTTTGAGTTAAGGAAGCAAGTTGTTGTAAGGATGATATAGTTTGAGCCAAATTGATGATAGTTGGATCATTAAAAGAAATAGGAGGATTAGCAACATTAGACACACTAGGTAAAGTGTAAGAAGCTGCAGGAATAGAAGACACAACTGGAGGAACACCAGGAACTACAGTTGGAAGCGGATTGGAATAAGTGAAAGGATCATTATGATATGAATGTTGTGATGTAGGAAGGGACATAGGAGGAACACTCATAGGAATAGAGGGAACCATGATAGTCACCAAAGAAGGAGTATAGATAGGAATACTAGGTAAAGGATTAGAAGGAGGTTCAACACTAGTGATAGGAGGAATCAACCCTAAATCTTGAGCTTCTTGAACTAAAGGTTTAACATTTGAATGCACAAGGTGAGTTATACCATGCAAGAGGTTAACACCTTGATCACTATCATAGAGAAATTTCTTAAGAGCCTCTATAGCTTGAATGAAATCTTGATTATGGTTCTCTTGAAGAAGCCAATTACCCATTTTATTAAGTTCAGTGGAAAGTTTTTGGACTTGCTCAGGAGGAACTTTTAAAGGGTCAGCCTCATCACGAGATGAGTGAGAAGAGTTTTTCTCTATAGTAGGATTGGAATCATGAAGAATCAAGTTATCATCCGGGATCCTAAGGAAAGGAGAAGAAGATTCAGGATCAAAGGCACCCATGAGTCTACGATTTCGTCCAACTGAAATGTTATAAGTAGGACTAGTGGTAGTAAATCTCATAAACCAATGTAATGCAAATGAACTAAACTAAGAACACATAAAGCATGAATATGAACTCTAATTAGGATGCAAGATCTAACACAAAGGAAAAATCTAATAGTAACAAGATAAAAGGAAAGCACAATAAGGCATCCAATTCCACAAAAGAAAAGAGAGTAAGTATGTTGAGTTCACCAAAATGAATAGAGGTAAAATGGATTCACCAAAATGAATAGGGTTAAAATGGATTCAACTCTATTCAAATGGAAAGGGGGAAATATGAGATCTATTCTCAAACCCAAATTTCCAAAGAAGAGATCCAATTTGATCAACCAAGAGGTTAATACACAATCGAATCAATTTATGAAGAATATGGAAGAGAGAGAGAGTAAATCCAATATTCCCCTATAAAGGAAATTATGCTTGAAGTATGGAATAATTGAAATACAAATACTAACCTCAAATTAGGGAAGATCTGGAAAATGTCAAATTCTGATGTCTGTGTATACTTTTGGGCAATTCTGCAACCTATTTCGGGCTAGAAATGCTGAGACAGAGAAAACCCTGAAATCTTTCTCCAAGATGAACTTAGGTCGGGTTTGACCCTCATAAAAGGTCAAATGCTACATTCTTTATTTGAAGTCCGATTTTGATTCTGTTCGCAGATCTCAGAAGTTTGCCGAAAAGTGTATCTGAATTCGCTTTCAGATCTAAAATTTTGCACCTGTACCTACAAGAAAATGGGGTTTTTGTTGTATGGGAGGTTTGCCTTGGTTAAAACCCAATTTAAGAATTAACCTTGAAATTGAATTGATATATATTGTGCACAAGCAATGTAATTGAAACAAATCACCTCGCTTATGTTGAAGTCCTTGTAGAGGATTGGAATCCTCAAATCTCTTATCATGGAAGTGCTTCCATTTTAAGATGATACATTAATCCCCCACTTTAGCAAGAGTATGGACTTGATGCAAACTCTTGATAAAGGAGATCAGAATGAAAGGTAATCTTATCGCAATCCAAGGGACAAAGAGAAACCTTAAGCCCATAGGGACTGAAGTCTTTGTCAACTCCTAGATCACAATAAGAGAAACATTTCTGGAGAGAGAAAGGTGTGATTACCTCACCCAATGAGAACTTATGTCCCATTTTGAACCACACAGAAAAATGGCGCAACTGGAAAGATGGAATTGAACTGCCTTGTAAATGTGGCTACTCACTAGTCAACCCATCAAGGATTCATCGTTAGGAATATTCCATTCCATAAGAATAAAACCAAAAAAAAAAAGAGATCCATTCTTAAGGACACTTCTGACCTTAAGGGATCAAAATATATGTGTATTTGAAACTGGAGGGATCAAGAGATCCTAAAATATAAATCCATGCTTTAAGGATTAATTACTAATCCAAAAAGGGAAAAAGTATCTTGAAAAATATGTGTGTATTGGAAAGTGTGTGTGTGCAACAGGTGAGCAGAGTGTATGCCCCCACGTTAAAGTCATTGCTGACACTTTAACATGAGTAATGGCTTTAATGGAAAAATAAACAACTCCACTAATTACATTTCCACGTCGAGATGCCCCAAGATGAAGACAAATCAAGGGAAATATCACAGAAACATATAGAGAACACAGAAGGGATCTACTTACTGTGGGGTCAGTATGATCATAAGATATATATATATATATATATATATATATATATATATATATATATATATATATATATATATATATATATATATATATATATATATATATATATATATATATATATATATATATATATATATATATATATATATATATATATATATATGATATTATTGCAAATGAATTGACATGATTCCCCAAAGAAAGTAGAACTACAATCACAAAGGAGGAAATACCACATAAGATATACGAAGAATAATCTTTTCGGACCATGACTTGCGGACCAAAAAGAATTAGTGCTGCCACGTCTCGAATCCAAGCAGATTACACAAGGAAACATTTACGAACAATAACACAATTACAACATAACATTGAACAACGCATAGAAGAATAGAAATACATATAGAAGAATTTGAACAACAGTTTGGATTCCTTCATCAATTTGCACCAACTCAGTAACAAGCATCGTATAAAAGAATCTAACAACATTGAGAAAACACATTATGGGAGAAGCACAATACAACAGGAAAACACACAACAAAGCTACCATGAAGGACAAGCTGATCAAGCGTGCCACCTACTCTCCCCATCTCATTGTATATCTTTTAGGGAAGGTGGGTAACTCGCAAGAGGGACTATATCCAACACAATAGGAATGATAGCTAGTTCCAAACAAGGATCCTCTTGAGAATGACAATGTTCAACACTAGGTGTAAGAGTTAATTGTGATGAAATCATATTAGGTAAATCAATGTCAATGTCAATAGTCTCATATTCATCATTAACATCATTAGTATCATCAAGAGTATCTTCTGCATCCAAATTAATCAAAATAGGATCTAAGATATGAATAGAATCATCATAATCATGCATGTGAACATCATTATTAGTAACAATCTGTTCTACCACATTATGCATAGGTTTATCTGTAGAAGGTAGAGATCTTTGAGCTTTAGCATGAGCACGATGCTTTTTATGACGTTCATTAGCAGATCGGTTTCATTTTGATTTATTTGAAATAGGTTGAGAACTAGGAGGAACAATCATAGGATCCTTCACAGGTTCTTTAGGAAGATCAATAGGATTATTATCCATAGGAGAACCAATCATAGGATCTTTGATAGGTTCAATATAAGGAACTTGATTAACATAACTAGAAGCCATAGTTAAAGGAGGTATTGAGGGTGTAGGTAAAAGACCATGATTAATATCCCTAGGAGGTGAACTTAATTCAAGAATTTTACGATGTCTATAGGCTTGATATGATTGAAAAAAATTATCAGGTCGAGGAGGACATGAATTAGGTAATGACGGCCAAAAGAAATCAAGAGCAGCACAATCTCTAGGCTTGGAAGGTTGATATAGACTATGATTAATTGTCTTCACTTCTTCATCATGAATGAAATTAAGACACTTATGGATAGGTGAAGCAACATCATGCATGGTAGTCAACCAAGGCAAACCTAGCTTAACTTGAAATTGATCAGAAGTAGGAACCACAACAAAGGTAGTGTTCACAACTTTTCCACAAAGTTCAACCGGTAAAGTAATAGAACCAAATGATGGATAAAGAACACCATTACAAGTTTGAATCCACACATCCAATGTATCATAAAAGTCACGTTGTAAGTTTTTCATAAAAAGATTTTCTTCAGTGATAACATTAACTAAGGATTTAGGATCAACAAGACAACCACGAGTAGGTTTTTGAGCAATCCTAGCAGCAATGTAAAGGGGACCATCAGGAGCTTTAATAGCCTCAGAGTCAGCAAAGGTAATCAAAAGTTCCTGAGGTCTTTTATTCTTAAATTGTTGTCGAGGTTTAGGTTGAGTTTTCATTTTAGGTTTAGGTTTTGGTTGAGGTTGAGATTGAACTTGAGGTTGAATTTGAGGTGGAGATACAGACTGATCAACATGCTCCACTTGATTAACAACATGATTGAGATCATCCATCTTTGAATCATACACAATTTCCATAGCAGATGGTTGAGCAATAGTATAAGTATCATGCATAGGTAAAGGGTTTGTATAGATTTGAAGGTTCTGATTAGGAGGAGAGACAAATTTATTCCCACTACTATCCAAATTATCAACAGATAAAGCCTTAGAATCAATTACATCTTGAACCTTATGTTTTAAAGAATAACATTTCTCAGTATCATGACCATTCTGATGATGATATTGACTAAAAGCATTTTGATCAAAGGATTTAGATGCAATTGTAACAGGTAAAAGAGGTTGAATAGGAGGTAAAGTAATCATATTAGTAGCTAACAACCTATTCATAATAGCATGTAAAGATTTAGAAAGAGGAGTAAACATATGATTTAATCGAAAAGAAGTGGATGCAGAAGTGGCATTATGAGATGCAACAACAACTTGATCAGCAACTGCATTCGCTTGTTTGTTTATCTTGACATAGTTGTTGAATTTTTGAAAATTGTTTGGATTAGGAGCAGCATCATAGTTATCAACTGGAATAAGAGCCATTGGAGTGTTGCTCTCAAATTGACTCACTTGTAATTGATAATGATGAAGCGCTGAACAAAGTTGTTGAAAAGAGGTGAATTCAGTAAGAAAAATCTTATCTCTAATATCCTTTTGCAAATTTGAAATAAACATACGTTGAATATCAATATCAGGAACATGATAGGAAATCTGAGCATGGAAATGCTTAAATCTACCAATAAATTCAGTGAATTTTTCTTTAGCACTTTGTTTACAATGCATTAAATCAGTCAAAGACACTTGCGGGCCAATATTATTTTGAAATTATTGAATAAAGGCATTAGCAAGTTGTGGAAAGGAATCAATAGAATAAGGAGGCAAGGAACAATACCATTGTAAGGCCTTGTCACGGAAGGTTCTAGCAAACAGTTTGGCTAAAATCCTATGGTCATGAGCATAATCACTACAAAGGATTTGGAATGTTTTAACATGATGAACATGATCTCCTTTTCCATTATAATTCTCAAGATGAGGCATCTCACCTTGCTGAGGAACAGGAGTAGGAATGATGTCTCAGGACAAGGGACTTCCCATGTCACATGTAGGAATACTAAACTTGTTTTGAGTTAAGGAAGCAAGTTGTTGTTGTAAGGATGATACAGTTTGAGCCAAACTGATGATAGTTGGATCATTAGAAGAAATAGGAGGATTAGAAACATTAGACACACTAGGTAAAGTATAAGAAGCTGCAGAAATAGAAGACACAACTGGAGGAACACTAGGAACTACAGTTGGAAGCGGATTGGAATAAGTGAAAGGAACATTATGATATGAAGGTTGTGATGTAGGAAGGGACATAGGAGGAACACTCATAGGAAAAAAGGGAACCGTGACAGTCACCAAAGAAGGAGTATAGATAGGAATACTAGGTAAAGGATTAGAAGGAGGTTCAACACTAGTGATAGGAGGAATTAACCCTAAATCTTGAGCTTCTTGAACTAAAGGTTTAACATTTGAATGCACAAGGTGAGTAATACCACACAAGAGGTTAAAACCTTGATCACTATCACAGAGAACTTTCTTAAGAGCCTCTATAGCTTGAATGGAATCTTGATTATGGTTCTCTTGAAGAAGCCAATTACCCATTTTATCAAGTTCAGTGGAAAGTTTTTGGACTTGCTCAGGAGGAACTCTTAAAGCATCATCCTCATCATGAGATGAGTGAGAAGAGTTTTGCTCCATAGTAGGATTGGAATCATGAAGAATCAAGTTATCATCCGGGATCCTAAGGAAAGGAGAAGAAGATTTAGGATCAAAGGCACCCATGAGTCTACGACTTCATCTAACTAGAATGTTATAAGTAGGACTAGTGGTAGTAAAGCTCATAAACCAATGTAATGCAAATGAACTAAACTAAGAACACATAAAGCATGAATATGAACTCTAATTAGCATGCAAGATCTAACACAAAGGAAAAATCTAATACTAACAAGATAAAAGGAAAGCACAATAAGGCATCCAATTCCACAAAAGAAAAGAGAGTAAGTATGTCGAGTTCACCAAAATGAATAGAGGTAAATGGATTCACCAAAATGAATAGGGTTAAAATGGATTCAACTCTATTCAAATGGAAAGGGGGAAATATGAGATCTATTCTCAAACCCAAATTTCCAAAGAAGAGATCCAATTTGATCAACCAAGAGGTTAATACACAATCAAATCAATTTATGAAGAATATGGAAGAGAGAGAGAGAGTAAATCCAATATTTCCCTACAAAGGAAATTATGCTTGAAGTATGGAATAATTGAAATACAAATACTAACCTCAAATTAGGGAAGATCTGGAAAATGTCAAATTCTGATGTCTGTGTATACTTTCGGGCAATTCTAGAACCTATTTTGGACTGGAAATGCCGAGACAGAGAAAACCCAGAAATGTTTCTCCAAGATGAGCTCAGGTCGGGTTTGACCCTCATAAAAGGTCAAATACTACATTCTTTATTTGAAGTCCGATTTTGATTCTGTTCGTAAATCTCAAAAGTTTGCCGAAAAGGGTATTCGAATTCGCTCTTAGATCCAAAATTCTACACCTGTACCTGCAATAAAATGGGGCTTTTTTTTGTTGTTGTTGTATGGAGGGTTTGCCTTGGTCAAACCCCAATTTATGAATTAACCTTGAAATTGAATTGAAATATATTGTGCATAAACAAAGTAATTGAAACAAATCACCTCACTTATGTTGAAGTCCTTGTAGAGGATTCAAATCCTCAAATCCACAAGTAGGAATGCTTCAATGGATGTAGAATGGATGTAGGATGTCTCCAATCAATGGTATTTTATCTTCAACACCAATATTGACTTGATCTTTGCATATGAGAAGGCTTCGATGAATGGAGAAAGATGGATCTTCAAGGGGGCTCCAAAAGAGATTGAATCCTTCAATGGCTAACAATGGATCTCCTTGATGGATGGATGCTTCAACACTTGAATGCTTGAAGACTTTCTTGCACTTGAGAGCTTGAGAGCTTTCAATTTCTTGAGATGAGGTATGAATAATGGATGTTGGATTAATCACCTTGCTCGAGAGTGCTTGAGCATGAAAACTTGATGTGAAAATGAGAGAGGAAGGCCTCCTTTTATAGTGAACTAGGACACAATCCTTTAGAGGGACCACCTTGGAGAATTAAATCCCAATTAGGTCCTAACCTTTAGAAAATATACTTAGATTAAATGCAATTAGAGGATTTACCATCCCGAAACCCGAAATGGCCAACTCGGAGGCGGGAAAATAAATATCCTAAAAGTCTGATGCCCGAAAATCAAGGATTCTAGAAATTTGAATGAGGGCGGCAAAATCGAGGTTGGACCTAACCTAGTTAGGTTTGACCTTGATCCTGACCTAGTCAAGTTCATGCTCGATCCTGACTTAGTCAGGATCAAACTTGAATTTGACCCTTGGCCTAGATTCAGTTAGAACTAGGTCAGGAGGTCCCAGGGATGCCTAGAAACCTAGAAATGATATCGGAATAGGAAAAAATGCTAGACATAGATGTAAAATCCTATGATTACTATGATGAAAGATAGGATGACCTATTTCTAAATCCTACCTAGAAAATAGAGCCATGAAAGATGAAAATTAAGGAGAATCCTCAGGATCCTAACCCTAATTTCACCTAGAATGAAGAAATCAAGTGCAGGAAAGAAGTGGAAAGTGGGGAGAAAGCCAAATACATGAAAAGACCCGATCAAGGTGCTTAACATGACCCCAAACCACTTACTTGGAGGGCTAAATGCTCTTATCATGGAAGTGCTTCCATTTTAAGATGATACATTAAGCCCCCACTTTAGCAAGATTATGGACTCGATGCAAACTCTTGGTAAAGGAGATCAAAATGAAAAGATAATCTTATCACAATCCAAGGGACAAAGAGAAAACTTAAGCCCCCAGGGACTCATGTCTTCGTTGACTCCTAGATCACAATAAGAGAAACATCTCTAGAGAGAGAAAGAAGGTGTGATTACCTCGCCCAATGAGAACTTATGTCCCATTGTGAACCACATAGAAAAATGGCTCAACTGGAAAGATGGAATTGAACTGCCTAGTAAATGTGGCTACTCACTAGTCAACCCATCAAGGATTCATCCTTAGGAATATTCTATCCATAAGAATAAAACCAAAAAAACAAAAGAGATCCAGTCTTAAGGACACTTCCGACCTTAAGGGATCAAAATATATGTGTATTTGAAACTGGAGGGATCAAGAGATCCTAAAATATAAATCCATGCTTTAAGGATTAATTACTAATCCAAAAAGGGAAAAAGTATCTTGAAAAATATGTGTGTATTGGAAAGTGTGTGTGTGCAACAGGTGAGCAGAGCGTATGCCCCCACGTTAAAGTCATTGCTGACACTTTAATAGGAGCAATGGCTTTAAAGGAAAAATAAACAACTCCACTAATTAAGTTTCCACGTCGAGATTCCCCAAGACGAAGACAAATCAAGGGAAATATCATAGAAACATAAAGAGAACACATAAGGGATCTACTTATTGTGGGGTCAGTATGATCATAAAATAATATATATATGATATTATTGCAAATGAATTGACATCATTCCCCAAAGAAAGTAGACCTACAATCACAAAGGAGGAAAGATCACATAAGATATACGAAGAAGAATATTTTTGGACCATGACTTGGAGACCAAAAAGAATTAGTGCTACCACGTCTTGAATCCAAGCAGATTACACAAGGAAACATTTACGAACAATAACACAATTACAACATAACATTGAACAACACATAGAAGAATAGAAATACATATAGAAGAATTTGAACAACAATTTGGATTCCTTCATCACTTTGCACCAACTGAGTAACAAGGATTGTATAAAATAATCTAACAACATTGAGCAAACACATTACGGGAGAAGCACAGTACAACAGGAAAACACACAACAAAGCTACCATGAAGGAGAAGCTGATCAAGCGTGCCGCCTACTCTCCCCATCTCGTTGTATATCTTTTAGGGAAGGTGGGTAACTCGCAACAGGGACTATATCCAACACAATAGGAATGATAGCCAGTTCCAAACAAGGATCCTCTTGAGAAGGACAATGTTCAACACTAGGTGTAAGAGTTAATTATGATGAAAGCATATTAGGTAAATCAATGTCAATGTCAATAGTCTCATATTCATCATTAACATCATCAGTATCATCAAGAGTATCTTCTGCATCCAAATTAATCAAAATAGGATCTAAGATACAAATAGAATCATCATAATCATGCATGTGAACATCATTATTAGTAACAATCCATTCTACCATATTATGCATAGGTTTATCCATAGAAGGTAGAGATATTTGAGCTTTAGCATGAGCACAACACTTTTTACAAT
This sequence comes from Chamaecyparis obtusa, assembly GCA_027943335.1. Lineage (NCBI taxonomy): Eukaryota > Viridiplantae > Streptophyta > Pinopsida > Cupressales > Cupressaceae > Chamaecyparis > Chamaecyparis obtusa. The sequence continues at coordinate 1,301,924 of BSBK01005082.1, forward strand.
GTTCATTAGTAGATCAGTTTCATTTTGATTTATTTGAAATAGGTTGAGAACTAGGAGGAACAGTCATAGGATCCTTCACAAGTTCTTTAGGAAGATCAATAGGATTATTATCGATAGGAGAAACAATCACAGGATCTTTGATAGGTTCGGTATAAGGAACTTGATTAATAGAAATAGAAGCCATAGTTAAAGGAGGTATTGAGGGTGTAGGTAAAAGACCATGATTAAGATCCCTAGGAGGTGAACTTAATTCAAGAATTTTATGATGTTTATAAGCTTGATATGATTGAAAAAGATTATCAGGTCGAGGAGGACATGGATTAGGTAATGAAGGCCAAAAGAAATCAAGAGCAACACAATCTCTAGGCTTGGAAGGTTGATATAGACTATGATTAATCATCTTCACTTCTTCATCATGAATGAACTTAAGATAGTTATGGATAGGTCAAGCAACATCATGCATGGTAGTCAACCAAGGCAAACCTATCTTAACTTGAAATTGATCAGAAGTAGGAACCACAACAAAGGTAGTGTTCACAACTTTTCCACAAAGTTCAACTGGTAAAGTAATAGAACCAAATGATGGATAAAGAAAACCATTACAAGTTTGAATCCACACATCCGATGTATCATAAAAGTCACGTTGTAAGCTTTTCATAAAAATATTTTCTTCAATGATAACATTAACTAAGGATCCTGACCTAGTCAGGTTTGAGCTCAATCCTGACCTAGTCAGGATCAACCTCGAATTTGACCCTGGGCCCAGATTCAATCAGAACCAGGTCAGGAGGTCTCGGGGATGCAAAGAAACCTAGAAATGATATCAGAATAGGAAATAATGCCAGGGATAGACATAAAATCCTATGATTACTGTGATGAAGGATAGGAGGACCTATTTCTAAATCCTACCTAGGAAATAGAGCCATGAAAGAGGGAAATTAAGGAGAATCCTTGGTATCCTAACCCTAATTTCACCTAGAATGAAGAAATCAAGTGCAGGAAAGAAGTGGAAAGCAAGGAGAAAGCCAAATACATGCAAAGACCCGATCAAGGCGCTTAACATGACCCCAAACCACTTACTCGGAGGGCTAAATGCTCTTATCATGGAAGTGCTTCCATTTTAAGATGATACAACTACTTAATCTCTTTCATTGATTTTGCTGCTTAAACCTTCCTCGGTAGTTGTGTCAATGACTCATTTCAATTCCATCCTTTAGATCTTCTTTGAATTTTGTTAGCCGTAGATCTCACAACAAACTTTATCTTTCCACCTCGTAATCATACACTTTATAGGTCATCAATTTTGTTGGCTAAACTGATAATTTAGTTCTTTTGTCCATACTCAGTTAAAAAAAGAATGCATTGGTGGACACAAGCTCGGTTGATACTATCACTCGGTATACACTACACTGGCTAGGTGTATACTGGAATGCTTCATTAACCGACCACACTGCTTTGTAGCATTTTTCTTCTATCTTCATAATAGATTAATGCAACATAATCAAGTCAACAATATGAAGTCATAGACTCATCAATAAGTTACCAAGAGTATTCCTTATCCTCATATGTCATATCCATCTTCATCCATGTAGATATCTCGGTTCTTCATCTTTTCTCTCCTTTCTTTACAAATGTTTAGATATTTGCAACTACCATGATAAGTACTATAAAAGCTAGTTGACATCAATGACAACATAATGACTGATTCAATTATCTTACATAACACTTTAGTACTCAGTGATCTCTAATCACTTGTACTTCATCAATTAAGTTCTCAATCAGTTGTAGTTCATCAACATAGTTTTCAAACAATACATTGTGTAACTCTATTCTAGACATCCAGGTGTACTCAATTGTTGTCACATTTAGGATAACATATTACATATTGCATATTAAATTTTTCTAATAGGCCCTTCTCATTGATATCTCAAGATAACCCTTATTCCTGAAAGTTGGCCTCCATTTTTCTGTTTTTCCTTTATCACCTTTCTCCGTTAGTACCTATCAACCATCAAACATGCTTCCACTTTTTGCTGTAGGTTAGCACATATTCTAAAACTCATAATTCTCCTTGAAAGACATTGTTCATTTTATTAGGAAGGCTAAACAAACAACTGTCTAATGACTTTAGTCAATATAGGTCCACAATAGTCTATTAACTAAAGCAAAGTGTTACATTGATTGGAAATGAATTTTTTCATTTAAATAATACCCATAAAACTAGCCATCTAATCCCCATATCAAAAAATTCTAATGATGTTTACCGTGATAGAGCACAACAATAATACTAGTATAATAATCTAAGAACTAATACCTTAATCAATATTGTACATATTAGTCTAAGATTGCAAAGTAAATGAGAGTTGAACAAAAGAATGCCTCCAAATGTCATAAGCCATGGTAAATTTTAGCTCAAAGCTTATCCATCTAAGGCTAGATCAAAAGTGATACCAGCTATGGCCTATATACACTACCAAGAATGTATTAGACAAAGACAACTAGCATCCTCTTTAGTCTGCAAGAAAGACAAATACTAAAGTTTCTAATAACCAAAATCAACAAGCCTATTCATTTGAAACTCAAGACATAATAACACTAAACAAAGAGACAATACGACAACTAACAAGAAATATAGGAACATAATCAATAGAGCAGAAAGCTAAAAGAAAGATAACAATAGCCAAAACAAGGAAACTTAAAAGAAAACAAAAAAAACCCCAAACCAAGGCAAAACAAAAGAAGGGGGGGTCACCATATAAATGAGATCAATCACATAAGATACCATATCAAAAAGAACAAAGAAAACAAAAAAGACAACACCGATAAAAACTAGATCTAGGATAAGAATAAGGGGGAACGAACAAAAAAACCCCAGAGGAGAAGGCAAGAATCCAACCCCAAAATAGGGAACAAGAGCAAGGAAGTCTATAGAGAAAGAACATAGCAAGTATGCCAAAAGCCAAGAAAACACAAGGGGAAACCAGAAAATGTGATTGGAATAACCCCAACGAACAAAGAGAAAAAAGATGAAAAAGATGAGAATATATAAATACACACACACACACATGAAAAAAGTGACACTGGGAATGATAGCATCAGAACAGGGCCAAGATTGAGCCAAAGTGACAAAGAGTGAATAACTACCATCAATGGACATAAAGTCCACATATAAAAATAAAAGATTATCTAAGTTAAGCAGAAGGATAAGGTTCATAAAAGTATCATTATATTATCATCTAGAGGTGAAGTATTCATTTAAAATAAAAAAATATAACATATAGTCTGAGTTTGAAGATAGATATGAAGTATAGTTAATAAAAGTTACAAAGTCTTCTAAGATGAACAAGCCTCAGTTGAAAGACTAGGATCTATGATGTCCAAAACTAGGAAGTAATGCCCAAGCTATTCATCTTGCTGAAAGCATAAACAAAGTTCCTCGATGTCTTTCATACCCACCTCCTCTTTGACTTCATCTTCCGAGAGGTAATTCTCCATCTAATTATTGTTAATCGATTGTTGGACACCAAAAGCATGCATCAAAAAACTGAGGTTCCTTTCTATAATGGGTTGTTGGGCCCAAAAACCATTCAAGTTCTCTGAGTAAATGATAGGGTAAGTAAGGATTGGTTGATTATTAAGCATTATAATGTTATAATTCTTGGAATGTGGAATGGTGAGATATCCCCTAATGTTAACCAGGAGCCTGTCCAAGTCTCCAAGAATTTCCTCAATAAACACTTCCTTGCAAAGCTTTGCAATTTTCGTGTGATTATTAAAGATATGCATGGCTATTACAATTAGCATAGCATGAATATCTAGGTTGGCTATGAATTTATCATAGTTATTGAAAAATTGCTCTCCTAAACTTCTCAAGATTGCCCTCATCACCACCTTGTTCTTTACCGAAACTATTTGCCTACTTCCGTCCATTGTAATTACAGTGTCAAATGCCATTTGCCTATTTGGGCTACAAAGCTTAATGGGAATCTCCATGGGAGAAACTTATCAAGCTATGGACAATGAGAGATACCCCCAAAAATGTGAATTTAAAGACTTGTCTCAACTAGAAAATTCCCAGAGAGGAGAGTACAAGCTGTCATCTTAACTTGCTTTCTCATAAATGCAAAAAAGTTTAAGCTTTAATTATGATCCGCGATGTGTGATATGATATTAATTCCTGAGATCCGATCATCCCAAGTAATTATGGTAAGCTTTATTGTTAGACATCGTCCAGGGAAGTGAGAAATCAAAGTTGGCAATGACGGATTACAAGTTACCTTTTAATAATTAGGCTTAACCTAAATTAAATGTGAATTCAAAAGGCGGAGATCAAGTAGCCTATCAAATCTATGTTACTAGATCATGTTTACAAATAGCGATGTAAGAAAATAAATTTCCCAAGAGGGCCAAATAAAGAGGAAGGTTATACAACATTACACACATACACATACATTAATATTAGTAGAAGTAGTATATGTATGGCTTTATATGTAAATATATACAAGGAGGTGTCTCACCATTTGTATATGACCAAAAATTAGTAATTTTTATCAAAGTGTATCCCAAGGAAGGTACCTCAATTTTTTGTCTGTAAATGAGGGTAGAGGTTACCCCTACTTAGTCTTTATGGATACTGATATTGGTAAAATAATATCCATCAACCCATTTATTTGCCAACATATTCGCTTTGGCATTTCCTTCTCAATAGATATGGTTGAAGGTGCAACTTCTGAAAGTGGTAATTAGGTTGAGGGCTTTGGATAGAAGGGAGTGGAGTTTCCAATTTGGCATACTTCCTTTCCTTTAAGCATTAATAATTTGGCATACTTCCTTTCCTTTCATTTTTTAATCACCATATTGTTAAGATTTTCTAATTCTCGTTCCATTTTTAACTTGGCCTAAAAAATGTTACCAAAGGTGTTTTTATTCAAGGCTAATAATATCCTTTTAATGGTTTTCATTTTAGTTACAAGGCATAAGAGTTTAGAGCCATCAACATGGGTTTCATTAATCCACCATTGTTCCATTAGTTTAATCAAGTTCTCATTTTTAAGCCACATTTGCTCAAATTTAAAAGGACATCTAATGGGTTGGATGTCTTCTATTATATTGAGTTGAACTGGATAATCGTCTGAACCCGAGTATGGTACAATATTTTCCATAAGGTTATATGAAAAATTATCCCAATTTCCTTTAAAGAGGAATTTGCCTATTTTTTTTGAAATATTGTTGAAACCCAATCTTCTGTTATTCCACGTGAAACCTTCTTTATCAATTTTGATCTCAATGAGATTATTATTGTTAACCAACTCTCTGAAGTCATACGTGGCTTATGGTTGTATGCACCCTAAAATGGTCGCCTAGACTTTGGGCCCCCATTCTTGCAATTTATCAAATCCCTAAATCAATATTTTAAAAAATCAACAATATCAATTATATCAATTTTCTTGATCAAATCATAATCAATTCAATATTTCTTAAGGTTTGAGCCTTATTTAATTTAAAAAATAAAAATAAATTTTTTATTTAATTAAGAGAACATGCTCCCTTTTAATTAATAAAAACTCTCTTTTAATTAAATAATAAAATCACTTTATCCTAAGCCTTTATTTAATTAAAAGGAATTTCCTCCCCTTTTATTTAAATAAAAAATCCCCACTTTTCTTCTTATCCTATGTTGCACAAATAAATCATTATTCTTATTTTATAAAAATAAAAGAAAAGTACTTTTTGTCTCACATGGACATAAAGTAAATGCTCAACATAAAGTAAATGCTTCTAATTTTCTTATTGGAGGATATTTGTGCACAAGGATCAAGCTTCCATTTTTCTCCATCGTTGATTAAGTCTTTTGTCTCTTAATCTTGATCATCCATTGATTTTTCATTCTCTATAAAAGAAGAGCTCTCTTCTTCATTTTGCATACACTTGAATTTTATGCTATTGTTATGCTACAGGTTTTCTAAGTCATCTTGAAGCTTTTGGAGACATTCTTGTATCAAGTTTTGAAGATTTGGAGCATCATTGACATTCATCTTGCATCTACATCACATCCTAGCTTGCATCATAGTTGAATCATCATGGTATCATTTCCTTTCATGTTTTAGATTAATCTCACATAATCTAATTAGAGGGTTTGTAACTCTTTCATTTCTATTTTCATAGCCTAATTTGCATACTTGCATGCTCATCTTAGATTAATTTTGCATTGCATTGCATTCATTTGGATTTCATTGGAGATATTGGCATTGTTGCCCTTGTCTTTGATTTGGAATCTCTCATTGTGTGGTTGACTAGCAAGGTCATGAGTTTATAGCTCTAGCTGAGAGCAATTTTACAAATCTTGCAACTCCATGCATAGAGAGCTATGGATCGATTTGTGAGGGCTCATTGTTGAGTTTTCTTGCATGTAAAGATTCATAGAAGTGTGGTCACATTTTCACCATACAATGGTAGTCTAGTGGATCCCCCCCACTTTTCCTTGGCATCGAGGAGAGCATTGAAATCCCCCTATTATATAAATTTGATCTAATACGCCCTCCATACATTATTCTATTTCCTTCTAGACAACCCTTTTTGCCTAATTTTGTATAGGGCCATAAACATTACCTAGAGTGTATTGTAGGCCACTTCTGATGCTTTTGACATGCCCACTAATCCATTTCTTATTGATGCATCTAGTAGAGAATGAAACATATCTTAGGTCTCATATGATCCCTAAAACTCTAGATGCTCCTTCAATAGGGACTACCACAACTTCCCACATACCCAGATTTATTTGCAAAGCTCCTACCTCTTCTAGGTTTAACTTAGTCTCTTAGATCATGCATAAATCAGGTTTTGAAATAGTTAAGCAACATTTTAGAATTCACTGCTTGTTAGGGGTGTTTAGGCCTCTAACATTCCAAGTATTAACCTTCATGTCTCTATGGGAAGAAACTTTCCCTTCCCTGCATTGAATAGTGTGGTTATTTTAGTTTAGTCTTGAGCCATACCATCCTTTTCCCTCAGCTCCAAAATTGATTTTCTACCTCTTCTTTTGCTTATTTTAGCACAATCTACTAAAATCAGTAAGGTAAATGCCTAATTTATCTTCCTCCTCTTCTTCCTTGGTCCCTAGTTCCACCATTTCTTCCTCAAATTTAGTTTGTTGTTTTCCCCTTCTTGTAAATCTATAATCTTGGAAATTAGATGTTCTTTTTCTTTTTTCGCTTCTTCTTCCACTACATTTTCTATTATCTCTCCTATAATCTCATCACACACTGCTTCCAAGTCATAGTGATTAATTTTGGATCTTTTAATCCCTCGCTCCTCCTACGTTAATTTTGACTCCCTGGGAACACTTGAAGGTGCAAAATTGGTAAGTTCCAATTGTTGGGAATCTTGGATTGATGACACCATCTTGGGTTTTTCTTTGATAGAACTAACTCCATTGTCTCCTACCAAGGGTATTTATCCTTCTTCTAGATCAACTTCTTTAACCATAAGGATCATGTTTTGCTCATATTTGTCGTCTACTTCCCTTAGTTTTCTCTCTAATTCTTTCTGTGTGGATTCATTCTCAATAACTAGGGGGTGATTTCCTCGCTTAGGTTCCTTTCTTGATTATCATGGCTAGAGATATACTCTTGAGGTGTCTTGGTCACAACTTCCATCTTACTTGGGGTCTGATTACACTCCTCCAGGATTTTTATAATGTTAGTCAATGATGGTACCATACTTGGGGTTTGAGCCTGGATAATCTTATCCTCACCCATATTTTCAATGATAAATCCTCCAATATTATCATTAAATTTAATATTAACTATTGGCTGTGGGATAACCTTGGAGTGGGGTTTCATGGGGGTTTTGGTGCTCCTCTTTCCCAATTCTAGGTTATAACAAAAATCATTTTAATTATGTATGATGCCTCTTTTGTGTTCAAATTGATGGTTTTAAGAATTTTGGTGTTAATATCCATCTTAATTGCAATAATCACATCTGAGTATGCTAAAAAATAATCTTCCAGTTTTATAAATTGACCTAATTTATTTTTGATATCCTCTAAAATATCAATATGCACTAATTCAATTGGTAAATTTATTAGTTTAATCCATTTGATAACTTCAAGCTTCCCAATTTTACTAGGGTTAAAGTTAGCAAACCATTCAGAAAACATACATATGTGCGCTCTAAAATCTGAGCATTCTCCAGTAAGAAAGTCAGATTTGATGGATGAATCTAAGCAGTCAACAAATAAAAAATTATCAAACAAGATAATAATACCTACCTGGCCCTTGAAGACTTCTTGGAACCAATTTGCAATTTCCTCAATCTGGGTATAGATGTTCCATGCCATTGGGAAAAAAGGCCATGGATTCTATAGTAGAAGTGCATTCCCTCTGTATATTTATTGTTTATGTTAATTGATATTGTATCCTCAGAGGGTGCTCAATTTAGCTCGTGCCTAGCCAGATTTATAGGTCCCTTGTTGATATGGTTTGCAACTTGGTTCCCACGTCTCCAGTAGTTATTCAAAACCATAAGATGATTGATCAATCCTTTCAGTTGAGGAGCCTATAGATTTTGCTTTCTAGGGTTTCAGAAAAAAGTCTTATTGCCAATATTCTTGATATTAGAGGTTGGTTTTAGAGAATCCTCCATCCTATTTTGTAGATGATGAAACTTATTGCTATCGGAAGGAAATAATTTCTACCTAGGGTTACCTTGTTTGGAAGTCTTCCTTCCCAAGGCAATTCTATTGGCTCTAGAGGTAAACATTGGGAGACTCGAAGTTAAACAAATTACCCATAATTTGGATGTCTCATTCCCATCCCTATTTGTTTCGAGAGGCAACTTATTTAGTTTCTTAAATCATCTCGGCTTCACCAATTTCCATTTCATTTTAGTTTTGGGGAACCCAACCTCTTTCGTCTCTATATGGTGGATTATGATTCCTAGGTGCATAATTTTTATCCCCCTGATCCTCGGATTTAGCATTCTCATTTTGAGGGGGATTGATCTATGAATTAAGCACTACAAAGTGATTTCTAGTGCTTGGAATCCCCTACCAAACATTAGGGTTGTAGCGTTTTGTTTTGTTGAAAAAATCAAATTGCCTTCTTGATTTCACATTTGCTTTCGACAACAAAGCCATTTTTTTCTTCAAAAGAAAACGATAATATATTCTCTATTATTATCAAATGGTCTAATACATTTTTCAGATTTGGTATTGCTCTATTGATCATTCTTCTTTGGTTGGGCTTCACAATCTCATTCCTCACAAGACCAAACAACACACTATTTTTTATTTGAAAAGTCTTGATTACATTTGAAATGAGATATCATATTATTATATATATATATTCTTTAATTTTAAATCCATCCATTTTTCTAAATTTGAAAGTCAATGAAATAATATAAAGATAATTAAAACATTTCTACCTTCAACTATAATTCTTTAATTTAAATTATACATAAAATTATTTATAAATAATTTAAACAAAAATAATAAAAAATAAATTGAGAGTTAAGAACCCCCAACTTCCCCCTCTCTCTATACATTTACTTCAAGCTCAACCAAAAGAAGAAGAAAAATATTGCTTGAAAATTTACAATATGATCTATTTGTTTATCTCCTTGTCCCTTTTGTCTATATGAGCCATGTGGGATAAATACAAAGTTGCTTTTAAAGACAACCTACATGGATGGATCCCAAGAGGTAAGATGAAAAGAAATGATGCACCAAAGTTGCACTCATAATTGATTGAGAATGAAATAAGATGGAATGGATTAAACAACAAAAGCTTGTGTTTTCTTTTAGTGTCACATTTGAAATCTCTAAAGTAAATATACATGAGTTAGGGGTCTTAATTTGAAATAACCCAATTTTCTATAGATGACAAAAGGACAAGAAATTCTTAACAAAAAAAAACAAGGTAAACTTTTTGAGATAACAAAGTGAGTCCACACCTCCACATCAAATGATGCTAGGAAATTTTGTGTAAGATAACAACAACCCACCAATGCGTAGTGATCCTTAGAATACCATACCATTCCTTAAGGGTTAGCATTATAATCTGTCTATGGAATATAGCATCCAATGTTTCTCTTTGTGGACCGCTCTTGTCTCAGTCTTTATTATTGATCTACTATCATATGTGATACTAGTTTGTAAGTTCTAATATTTGGATTATTTATATTTATCGATTATTTAATTTTATTTATTGAATGAGATGTTTCACACTATGTTGACATTTTGCCTTATGTCTACCATCTTGTAGTGTGTACAAGAAGTTGTAAGAGTATCTAATATCATTATGACATTGTAAACAATGAAGATGATTTATGACATATGTTAGGACTCATATAAAGACAAGATTATAAGGAATTAGGAAGGGGACTTGGAGTCTTAAATCATTTGTGATGCATATTATGATGTGTTATAGAGCATCTTTTAATAGATATAACAAGTCCCAAATAGAATGTGAATAATGAGAACTCTTACCACCATGATTTCTTTTTGTTGTTTTCTATCTTCTTGAATTTATGTATTTAGGACTAGAAATAGAGTCTCTAAAGAGTTTTGTACTGTAAATGGTAATGCTCTCCATTTTTTTTTCTAGTAAAACAAGATATCAATTTCTATATATGTTAATGCTTTGAGTCTACAAGTGCATTGTAACCATTATGTTGTGAAATAATATATTGATTACTTATTTGTATTTACTTATTATTATATTCTCATTTGAGAAAAAATAGCATCCCATTTTGTGTTGACATTTTCTATGAGATGTTGGTAGTAATGTGGGAAAGAAGTTGTAACAATATCTAATGTCACTATACAATAGTAAGATATAGGGGTTACTCAAATAAGATTCTATGATACATGTATAAGCATGATTCTAAGAAGTTGTAAAGTGTATTATGAACCTAAACATGCATTATTAATGCATGTTATGACAGGCCATAGACCATCTTTAAATAGAGAAAACTATTCCAAAGTAGAGTCTGGTTTGTGAGAATTCATACTTTGATATATTAGTACTCATGGTTTTCTAGGTCTTCTTGAGTCCCTCAATAAAAGGCTTCAGACATAGCCATTGGTGAGTTTTTATTGTGGAGTAATGTTATTGAATTCTTTGAAAAAGTAGGATTTTGGTCCTCATATTAAGACTTTAAGCTTATAAATAATTAGTTATTTTTATTAATATAATACATTGTTTCAATCATTTGAAAGTTGAATTTTTATTAATGTCTCTTCTCTTACTTCTATATTCTTTTCATTCATCTGTTATTCTTACTTTCTAAATTTTGATTAACATATCATTATGTTATAGAAATTTTTGCAGGAAAAAAAAATAAAAATCTATATTCTATTTCCGCTTTATAAACATAATTTATATTAAAAATTGTCTAATAAATCTTATAATACTAGAAATGCATACATGATATTTCTGTAACAATCAAATAAAAAGCCCTGAGAGATCTAGTCTAACAACAAAGGCTATTAGTAATTGAGCCTAGCTATTTTCATGGCCATGTATTCTTGTTTAGCTCAATCTGATGCTGGTTACTAGTGGATGATGCTGCAGATCCTGAAATCTAAGGAACTGTTTATTCATCTGGATGGTGATGATTGATGAATGATAATGGATATGCCCATCTCCGTTTATTCATCTCCTGCCCATTTTATTCATCTTCATATATGGTGCACCAGATTCTTCTTCTTCTATCATGGCAGGAAGGTTTTCCCAAATCAAGGTTTCAGTGGCATCTCTTTCAGTTTGAGAACGTAGCCCACACCAATTTGGCAGCTCTGCCATTTTATAACAGCTCAAATCTTGTGCTGACTCTACTAAGATATTCAGATCATAAGAATTATTTCTTTGTAGAAGCTCATTTACTGCTGCTGTTACATCAAATTCTGAAACCTGACAGGGAGATTGAATACTCCTGCAGCCTCCACCAATAGCCCCTGAATTATCAATTTGGAAGTCTGTCTCCTTGACAGAATTAGTACAATCTTCAATATTGTTCTCAGTGTAAGATGCATTTTTTCCCCTGATCTGCAAAGCAATTGATGAACTACTGGATGAATGATTGTTCTGATCAATGCCCATATGAATTTGTTTCTTCTTAACACAGGAATTCCAGATTTTTCCACTCTTGCTGTCTGTTCTGCCAGGAAGTAGCTTGGCTTTCATGGGCCACCTGTTTAATTAATACAGGTAATATATTACATTTCACAGAAAGTTGAATCCATGTATAGAATAGAGATTTCAAGAACAATAAAAAGTTACCTAGTTTTAACTGCTGAGGGTGCTTTAAAGATGCGGTTTTGTGGAGGAAGGGAGAAGGCACCTCGTTTCAGGTAGTTCCTGCATTTTTGTCCACATTTCTGAAGTTCTGAACAGGAAGCAAGAAGTATGCACAGTCTTAATTCCACACAAGGTCAGAAAAAACAAATTATATTATGTCTGTTAACTGATCAAGGTCAATAAAACTAGAAAAGAACAGTTTAGAGAAACATCTCCAAATTATAAAAGACCAAAAAATAAATTGATAGAATGAATTTTTTACAGTCTATAATATTTTAATGCTAAAATTCCTGGATTTTGATTCTGTAATATTTATACATATGAAGATTTCAATTTTATTCTTATAATAATGTATAAAATTTTATCTGAGACATTGAGTTAATAAATGTTATATAATCAAATTTAAAAATCTTAGCATATCCAGAAATAAAAAAGTTAAGTGTCTGTCACAAAACAGATCAGGATAAACTTTCAGAATTTTATTAAAAAAATGTCAAGAAGAATTATGTTTGGGATCATTTTTTTTTTTCGGTTCAATCTTATTCTGATAATAGATTATAGAATTTGATTCTTTACTCTAGTCCAAACTCACCTCATAACAGATTATGAAGTATGATTTGAAAGATTAATATTAATAAATGTTTCTCAAATCTAAGAGTCTTAACATACAAAGAATTAAAAATTAAGTAAAATGTTTGAGATCAATCTTTTTTCTGACTGGAATTCATTCTGATGATAGATTATAGAATTTGGTTCTCTTCTCTAACATGATCTCATCCCCATGATAAATTATGTAATATAATCAATATTAATAAATGTTATACAGTTAAATCCAAGAATCTTAACATACAAAGAATAAACAATTAAATAAAATGTTTATCACATAACCAAACAAACAGCATAAAACACAGAATTTTATTAAAAAACTATTAAGAAGAAATATGAAAACCAAAACTATTAATAACTTATACAGAGACCCATTTACTTATATCTGACTGCTACACAAAGACGGTTGATGATTTCAAAAGATAGTTTACTTACCAGCCAAGTCAGGATTAGGGATTGCTCTCCAACATCCATGCCTGGAAGACCAAAGATCCTTCCCATGGAAGCAACCTGACCTGCAACCCATTGCAAGCTCCTAAGCACAACAATTCTAATGCTTTCAGAGAATCTGTGCTTAACAACTCATTAAAACTTATTTAAAGTGAACCAACTGATCTTCTTACTTATAGCCAGCAGAAGATATGAAATGGGCATCAGAATATTCTGTCTGTTTAAGCTTTGTTGCACTAAAGATGAAAGCTTGTGCTCAACAAGCTGGTTTATGTGGGGCCTTTCTCCCCCACGTTCAACATGCGTACTGGTGAAATGGGGCCCTTAATCACGTTTCAATTCCTGCCATTACCATTTACCCTGCTCCCTCTGTTCAATTCAGTGTGTCAGAATTCCCTTGAAATGAAGGAAAATGGCCGAAATTGTCTTTGAATTGCCAGCAAATCGTCAAATACATCCTCCCCCTAAAACATGTGGAAGAAAAGCCATCATTGGTGCAGTGAATGTGAGTGTTGAGGAGTTTGAAGCATGTGGAGACAAATGGGAAGAAAATCTCTGTTTCGTGCTTGTAAAGCATGTCCCCTGTTTTGTTAATCTACCATGGAAATCCATTGTCTTCACGTTTGTGTTATACGCAATGCAAGGCTTGCAAGCTTTCCCTGCCCCACATGTACGGGCAATAATTGTCCTGTGAAAACACACATAACCTAATCGAATTTGTAATCTTGATATTTCAGCTCAATTTCTCTATCTCTTTTATCTTGATGAATGGATATGTATGGATGGAAACAAGCTACATCATTCACAAAAGACACAAGATGCAGGGATTAGTGAGGGCCAGAAAAAACAAGTGTCTCTTCACATTTCCATGAGGAAAAGAACAGAATATCTCTGCAATGATTATTAGGTGTACACATGGAATTTTGATTAAAGGTCAATTCATAATTATTGGAGGCATAATCTACACTGGTATTAGGGAGAAGCATATATAAAATGTTTAATTTTTTTTTTTAAAAGGGAAATGTGTTAGCATATGATTATAAAGATTTTAATAAGCATATATTTAAATCACACATTCTTTCTGTTAGTAGGTATATGTAAGGGGATTAAGTCTGTCAAATTTATTCAGACATTGAATTTGGTCCAAACATACTTATGAGGTTTTAAATCTCCATGAATCACATACCATCATCCTCAATATTTATTTTTTCAATATAAAGACATCAAAATGTTATTAATATAAAATGATTAAAACAAGCCAAATCATTCACAAAGACACAAGACACAAGACACAAGACACAAGATACAAGATACACGATACAAGATACATGGGTAATTAAGACTTCAAAAATAAAAATGGTCTCTTTAGGGTTTCATGAAGAAAAGATCAAAGTATTTCTACAATCATTATTAGGTTTACACATGGAATTTTGATTTTTGTCCAGCTCATAATTTTTGGAGGCACAATCAACAATGGGTATTAATGAAAAGTATATAAAAAAGGTTTAAATTCTATTTTTTAATATGGAAATACTTTAACATTATTTGAGTATGCATACATCTAAATTACTGACTACAAACAATTCAACTAAGCAACCCTCTACCAATTTGACGCAATGCCAAGGAGGGAGAATCCCTAAAGGAGATGCCCAACCTCGCAGCTAAGAGTAACACAGGGAAGTGACAACACAAATTTAGAGAGAGAATGCATGATCCAATGTATTTATTCAGAGATCAAACAACATACATGTTCGACTATCAGTCCTTCCCGATTACGGCCATATACAATGAAATGAATCTCAGATCCTAATTCTGATATGCCAAAGTCTTAGATCTAGGTTCCTAAAACTCACAAAACTTACTTCTCAAGATACATTGAGTTATTACATATAGGCAACGCCTCTATAGGTCGACCAAGAGAGAATTACATTCCCCAAGAAGGAAACATGTACAACAAATAGGTCCGACCCAAAAATGAATCAAAGGTCCACAAAATAAAACAAAAAGATGCACGATCATAGGAAATGATCCACGGGAAATCCATGAACCACACACTACGATCGCAACAGTCGAAAGCCAAAGATCAACAACAACACATCAAATATCTAAATAGTTCCAAGCAAGCAACGAACACGTTACCCACAAACAACCACAAAGAACATGAGGTGCAATCATAGGAATATGATTCCTAATAGGTCCAAAATAAGAATTTACGGTCGAACACACTATCTCAAACAAATGACGATCAACCAACATAATATCTCCAACCGGAAAAGAAGAACAAAATAACAAATAACTATTTTTGGTTGATGCAAGATTGCCATGAACCCAAGATGCTCCCGCATTAGACACCTATGGTTAATAAAACTGATGCTCCGAATTAGAGCTGTTGTACAACCTGAGAAGAATCTGAATGATCCAACTCAGATTGAGAAATCCAAATAGCATCCTCAACCGATCTATTCTTACACTTAACCAAGTACTCTATGTAATCCTTTTCCCTTGTGCTCCTCCCAATCCTGCTATCCAAGATCTTCTCAATTTCCTCTGTCTTCTTTTTAGGATATTTGTGCTTAATGTCTTTCTCATCTTCTGACTCATAGTACTCATACAAATCTACAATGTTGAATATAAGTGATATATCCATGTCAACCATTAACTCAACCTCATAAGCATTACCACTGTCAAATTTATTCAATATCTTAAAGGCCCAAACTTCTTCATCTTCAGTTTACTGTAGGTTCCAATAGGAAATCTTCCCTTCTTCAAATGAATCATAACTTCATTACCAACCTGAAAATTCTTATGTCTCCTAGATCGGTCAACTGTATCCTTATATTTTTTATTACTATGTTACAAATTATACTTATCTCATCATTAAAATTCTTCATGAATTCAACATATACCTCTACTTTAACACTTCTCTTCTCCTTTGGGCCAAGTTCTTTCAATTCTGATATTCCTTTAGGATACATGCCAGTAACAATGTCAAAGGGTATTTTACTTGTAATTTGGTTCATTGAATTGTTATATACAAACTCTGCTTGTGCCAAAATCAAATCCCAATTACCAAGTTTATCTCCAACAAGACATCTTAACAAATTACCCAAACTCCTATTCACAACTTCTGTTTGTCCATCAATTTGTGAATGAAATGTAGAACTAAACTTCAAATCTGTACCCATCTTCTTCCAAAGTGTTTTCCAAAAGTATCCCACAAACTTACCATCTCGGTCAGAAACAATAGTCTTAGGCAACCCATGGAATCTCACAACTTCTCTAAAGAATAGATCAACTATATGAACAACATTTGATGTTTTCTTACAAGGAATGAATTGTGACATCTTTAAAAATCTGCCTACCACAACAAATATAGAATCATTACCTCTTTGTGTCTTTGGTTTAAGCCAAGAACAAAATCTATGCTAATGTCTTCCCAAGGTCTACTAGGAATAGGTAAAGGAGTGTATAACCCTGTATTCTGACTTACTCCCTTAGCAACTTGACAAATTCTGCAACTTCTGACAAATTTATGAACATCCTTATACAAATTCAAGGTCAAAAGCATTTCTCCTTAATAAGACTCACCTTTTTATCAATGTCAAAATGTCTTGCAAGTCCTCCACTATGTTTCTCGTCGATTAGATTTTGCCTCATTGATCCACTTGGTATACATAATTCAATGCCTTTGAACAACATACCTTCTTGAATGAAGTAATCAACCCACTTACTTTGATTATCTGTGATTGGTTCTTTTATATTGTGGTGATTGATTAGGGAAGTACTATACACTTTTCCCCCCAAATTTTTTTTTGGGGAACATTTATTGGCTATTTTGGGCCAACATTTTTTGCAACCCTAAAGCGGCAAAAATAAGCTTGTATAAAATTGCTTAGGGTTATGGATTTCATTATGATGTATGTTTAGTAGTTTCTTGCGGCGATATTGAGCTTTAAGGGATTGCAGATTGTAATCAGGTTGTAATCACTGGATAATAATAATATTGGACTCGCTGTTGGTGGACGTAGCCCAGGGATTGGGTAAACCACGTTAAATCTTTGTGTCTTGTGTTCTCTTTTGTGTGGTTTATTATTTTTTGATATTGGTTATATTTGCATTTAATTGTTATTTATGTCTTGTTAATCCTAACAAGTTCCTTACATGCTTCCAAGGTTATGCAAAATCGGGGTCAGTTTCATACAAGTTTTTTAAATCATCAAAACCAAGTACCTCAACTCTCATCTTAGTCAATAAACTTCTTCTTCTGCTCAATGCATCTACAACCCTATTCGACAATCCACTTCTATGCTTCAACACAAAAGTAAACTTGTACAAGTATTCAACCCACTTCATATGTCTCCGATTCAACTTATCCTGACTACCCAAATAGTGCAATTCTTTATGATCAGTGTACAATACAAATTTATTAGGCATCGGGTAATGTCTCTATTTCTTCAAAGCTTGAGCAATAACATAAAATTCTTGATCATAGACTCAATACTTCCTCTTAGCATCATTCAATTTCTCACTGTAAAAAGCAATATGTTTACCTTCTTGACTCAATACTACTCCAATTGCACTTCCACTTTCATCACAATTAACTTGAAATACTTTAGAGAAATCAAGTAAATCTAGTACCGGTAATTCAACTACCTTCTACTTCAAGGTCTCAAAACTTTTGTCAACTCCATGTGTCCACTTGAAATCTTTCTTGTCTCCTCTCATTGTCTTTGTCATAACATTACAAATAGAAATAAATTTTCTTATGAACTTTCATTAGAACCTTGCCAATCCATAAAAAGATCTAACTTCATTAGTATTCTCAAGTGCAGGCCATTTCAAAATTACTCTAACTTTCTCAAGATCCATCTTCAAACCTTTAGCTGAAATCACAAAACCCAAGTACACCATCTCTTCCTTCATGAAAGAACATTTCTTCAAGTTAATCAATAAATTTTCCTCTTTCAATCTCTGCAATACTTGTCTCAGATGCAACAAATGATCTTCCTTATTCTTACTGAATATTAGAATGTCATCCAAGTAAACAATCACAAACTTACCCAATAATTTCTTCAAGACCTCATTCCTCAACCTCATAAAAGTACTAGGTGCATTAGTCAAACCAAAAGGCATAACCAACCATTCATACAAACCTTCCTTTGTTTTGAAAGTAGTCTTCCATTCATCTCCTTCTCTGATTCTATTATGAGGATAGCCACTATTCAAATTAATCTTGATAAAATACTTTGCTTCACTCAAAAAATCCATAATATCACCCATCCTAGGCAAGGGAAATTGGTATTTCACTGTGATCCTATTTATAGCTCTTGAATATGTAAACATCCTCCATTCTCCACTCTTTTTAGGTGCCAATATAGTTGGTACTATACACAAACTCAAACTTTTCTATGATCAAATCCTTTTGCAACAATTACTAAACTTGTCTATTCAATTCTTCATTCTCTATAGGTGTCAACCGGTGAGGTGCCTTATTAGGTAAACTATCTCCTGATATCAGATCCATGCAATGACCGATGCTTCTAACCAAAGGTAACC
Organism: Chamaecyparis obtusa; assembly: GCA_027943335.1. Taxonomy (NCBI): domain Eukaryota; kingdom Viridiplantae; phylum Streptophyta; class Pinopsida; order Cupressales; family Cupressaceae; genus Chamaecyparis; species Chamaecyparis obtusa. Next base: position 1,320,835 of record BSBK01005082.1, read on the forward strand.
CATAAGGTACATTATCTAAAATGATATCTTGAAATTATGTAAAAAATTCTTTAACCTATGATGATGAATCATCCTCTGTCTTCACAATTGATCTATTAGGAATCAATGCATATCACACATCATTCTTCTTCAAATCATTTATGAATTATTTTCCTTCAACCAAACAAACTCTAACAATAATGCAATTCTCATTCTTATATTCTTCTACCAGAGGTAACAAACTTTGTTTCTTCCCATTAGCCATAATAGTATACCTATTCAATCTACCATCATGTATAGCGTGTCTATCATACTGCCATGGTCTACAAAACAAGATGTGACAATAATCCATCGACATAACATTACAAAGAACTTCATCATGATAATTTCCAATCTTAAATTTCACAAGACATTGCTCACTTACCAAAAGCTTATGCTTATCCTTGATCCAAGCAATCTGATATGGTTTAGGGTGCTTCACCTTGGTAATTGCAACTTTGTAACCAACTCTTCTGATGCCAAATTTTATGAACTTCCACTATCAATGCTCACCTTGGAACACTTTCCAACAACTTTAAATTTGGTTTTGAATAAGCCTCTCCTCAGAGGGTCCTGATTAGTTCCTTTATTCCACAAAGCTCTGCTAATCATCAAGTTTTTACCACCTTCTGGTTTTTTCATTGAATCAAGTGATTCTTCTTGCATATGTGCATTCTTGCTACCTCTACCAACCTTCTTACATCCAAATTCCCTACATCCTTCTTCACCGCACTTGAAACATAAACTAGGTTCTGTCTTCTCTCTTATGATCATTACCTCTAGGGTAACTACCTCTTGAATAACCTCCTCTTCCTTGGTATGAACTTTCTCCTTTCCATTCTGATCTACCTCTATCTTGATTGGATCTGCTACTTTCTCCACAAGATCTACCTCTTCTTCTAGAAAATTTACCACCTCTACCTCTCTACCTTTGCTCATGCCTTTTGTTTAGCTTCTCTTTTGCCTTTAATGCAAATTGATAGGCTTCTTCAATGCTATTTATCTTGACCAAACTGATTTCATCTTGTATAGAAGTTCTCAACCCATTCAGTTACCTTGAAATTATTTCAACTTCATCATCCATATGTTTAGATCTGATGTCCAATCTATAGAATTATTTAGTATAATCTCTTACAGTAGTGTCCCTTTGTTTCAAATTTTGTATTCTTCTTAACATGCTAACTTGATAATCACCAAGTAAGAATTTACCCTTCAATTTGTCCCATACCTTGATCTTTTCTTTTTCTCTTCTCTATCAATCAAGCTCCATATTTTCCCACCATAAAGATGCACGTCCTTTCAATTTTGTACCGAAAATATTCACCTTATTATTTGTAGGTGTGCCTTTATATTTAAATATTTCTCCATTTCAGAAATCCAATCCAACAATTCATCCAAATCCAACTTGCCATTATATTCAGGAGCATTGAAATGTGGTTTAGTATTCACACTTGTTAAAGCTCTCAAGAATATTTCTTCACCTTGTTCAAGAATAGGGGCTTGTTATGCTCCTTCTACATCTTCAGCTTCATCTTCACTAACATCTTCAGAAGGTCTTCCTCTTCTTTGGGCTGTCTCAACAGCTTCTAGCCTAGCAACAATTTATCTCAACGTATCCATCACAACATGATCAACATCTGTCCTTCCACGAAATATTTTTGCAACCCTCTACAATTGTAGGTCAGATCTCAATCTACCACTCTACAACCAATTCAACTAGGGCTTGATACAAATAAAACCCTACTCTAATACCACCTAACGTAGTTCCAAGGAGGGAGAATCCCCAAAGGAGATGCCCAACCTCGCAACTAAGAGTAACACATGGAAGCAACAACACAAATAGAGAGAGAGAATGCACGATCCAATGTATTTATTTAAATATCAAACAACATACATGTTGGGCTATCAGGCCTTCCCGATTACGACCATATACAATGAAATGAATCTCAGATCCTAATTATGATCTACCAAAATCTCATATCTAGGTTCCTAGAACCCACATAACTTACTTCTCAAGACACATCAAGTTATTATATATAGGCAACGCCTCTATAGGTCAGCCAAGAGAGAATTATATTCTCCAAGAAGGAAGCATGTACAACAAATAAGTCCGACCCAAAAATAGATCAAAGATCCACGAAAGGAAACAACAAGATACATGATCATAGGAAACAATCCACAAGAAATTCATGAACCGTATGCTATGATTGCAATGGTCGAAAGCCAAAGATCTGCGACCACACATCGAATCTCTAAATAGGTCCAAGCAAGCAACAAACACGTTACCCATGGAAGAAAAATGAATCATATTTTGAACAACCACAAATAACAAGAGGTGCGATCATAGGAAGATGATCTCTGATAGGTCCAGAATAAGAATTTACAATCGCACATGCTATCTTGAATAAATGATTATCGACCAAAATAATCTCTCCAACAAAAAAAGAAGAACAAAATAACAAAGAACTATTTTTGGTAGATGTAAGATTTCTGTGAACCCAAGATTCTCTTGCATCACAATCTCTCATATTCACCTAGGGGATGAATCTAACCCGAGCACACCTTAACAAATTTGGACTTTGATGGATGACCTCTATATCACATATCATCATCTTCACCAATTATGCTTAATGCAACCATTTGACTTTATTTATGTTTTAAATATAATTACATCAAAGTTTATTAGTATGAAATAATAAAAAATGTTTGAATTTATATTTTTAAAATGTATATTAATAAAAATTATTAAATAATAATAATTATATATATTTACATTAGAGGCGTGTAACCCTACAGTGGCAACAACTACTATAGGAGGTGAACGATGTAATAAAAAAGATTTGATTCATATTCTAATAGTTACATAAAAATTAAACACATGCATTCCATCTTCAATTACAAATGCACTTGATGGATATAAAATATTTTCTGAGTTATATTTGTGAATCATTTTTATTGAACTGTCTTAAAAAAAATTGATGAAGGGTTTCTTCAAATCAATTTCACTATTGATAAGTAGGAGATATTTTCCACAGTAAATTAAATTATGATATTGTTATCAAAATTCAACTATATAGTTTTTTTAGTCAAACTCATTCTTGTGATCAATTTTGCTATTGCATTGAGAACACCACTAGGAAACCTTACGAGAGAAAAATAATTGAATGCTTTGATTGAATTGAAGGTGAGTGATATATTCATAGATGATAGCTTTTTAGTGAGATTTAGGAACTTTTAGCAGCTTGATTTGGATTGATTTTTCCAAAGAGATCATTGGATTACATTCAACCACTTCCCCATGCTCTTGTGGTCAATGTAGGTGATGTACTACAGGTAAAATGGTTTGTTTATTGTTCTTAACATACTTAATCATAGGAAAAGTAATAATATTTTGTTTTATCTTTCTGAATATTGTTTGTCTGTTACAAAATCTTAAACAGATATACAAGAGCATATAGCAAAGGGCCTCCATTAATGGAAGTAGTTATAGGATGCATGCGGTGACAACATATGGTCTATCTCTCAACACCATTATCAGATCTAGACCCGAATTACTATTGAAAGCTTGGAAGCATGTTAATAAGATTGGAAGCATGTTTATAGTGAAATAGTTTATAAAGAATTCATGGAGATGATTCTAAGAAGGAGTTTATAAATAGTTTGTTGGATTTGCATTGCTTGGAACTACATTGAAATGAAAGTTGAGTGATTGATTGGGTGCATATATATGATGTAAGTTTGTTTCAACATGTTAGAGTGTAGCTACATGGAAAATGGAAATATGATTGCAATTATTTCATATTAAAGTAAAAATGATTATGCCCCTATTATTAATAGAGGCTATGGATGAAATAATCCTATGTTCTCTAATATTGTGTTGTCGATGCAAATAACAAAAAGTAAAAAATCTACAATACCAATAGTTTTTTTACTATGATACTAGTAGGGTCACCTTCTCTACAATACCAATAATGTCAAGTTTTCTTTGTTTTGGACTAATATCAAGGATGCTTGAGCTAATGCTTTTTTTTTTCTAAGAATTTTTTTTTTGTGTTTTTGAGATTTTGGATGAAATGAAATGCAACTAAAGATGACAAACACAACCCCTTTTTTTTGATATTTTGGAAATTTTGAAAATCTTAGAAATGAAAATCTATGGATGTAACTCTAAGAGACTGAAATGAATTTGAGACCTTAAACGATCAAAAGGACAAATGATGGACACATGACAAAGTCATACTTGTCACTAGACTAGCAAGATAGGGTTTTGACTTGTTGATGGCTATAAAAGACAAAGTTTTACAAGGTCTAGACTCCTTAACAATAACATAAGATTCGATCTAAGATTTGATTTTTAGGATTTTCAAAATCTGATTTTGGGGATCTAAATGCAATCTAATGACTTACACTAAGAAAATAGAATGACCTAAAATGAATGACTTTAGGTTTGACTAGAAAGAACCTAAGTTTTGGATAATGCAAATTGATGTAATGGTAACCTAAGAAAATGCTGATGCAAAGTTTAGCCTAAGGTGACACCTATGTTTTGACATGCAAGGTTGAAACACAGTTCTCAAAGTTTCTTATGTTTTTTTATCTCCAATGTTTTGATTAGTTTATTGTGACACCCGTGTTTGGACAATTTGTTTTGAATTCTAGAAGTGATATTTTGTTTGGAAATATTATTTCAAAACCTACATAAGAATAATATCTAAGGGGCCTAGATTAGCATGTATTTAAATTCATCGGTCATCACATTTGAAATCACTTGAAATCACTTACAACCTAGGCTAGAAAGTAGATACTACTTGTTGAAGCCCCCATTATATAGAAATGCCATAGACAAAGTGAACGAATAGATATTAGAAGGCACTCACTGTACCAAAATGACACTAATGAGTAGCTTTTATAATACTTTTTATATGACTTTATGGTTATGTTTTGGAATCTTTTGGTTATTTTTGTCACAACCTTGATACCAAAGACTTATGTTTTGAAAGTCTTATATACTATATTATCATACTTATATATTTAGTTTGAAATATGCTTATATGGAAATATATGGAGTTAAATGTGATGAAAATGAGATTGGATGTTATATATATGGTTATCTGCCCGCTAATTGGTTTTTGCAGCACTTGGGAAAAACAAATTGTCATAGTTCCTATAGCTTTAAGTTAAGAAAATTTTACAACCATTAGCAGTGCAATGTTGAATCAGTCTTAGGAGATTGAGTAGTTCTGTTGATATGTCAATTTATGAAGATATCAAAGACCAATTCTAGTTTTAGTTGTTGGTAGATAACAAACTTATTCATTATTTCTAATGAAGAGTATGAAGTTAGTAAATTCTTAAAATTGATTAAGGGTTATAACCCTATTAGGATTGTTTCTTATAGTTATGTTGTCTTTATGAATTGTATATCTCTCTCCTAGATTCATGGATAATGCACACATGTGGTTGAATGTTTCAACTTCTACAAGATATATATATGGAAGCTTCACATGATTTCTAATATATTGCTTTGTGAATAATATGTCATTACTATAGTTAAATCTGCATGTATCTGTGCATTTTTCTATGATGCATCCATAAGTATAGTGAGTGTTGATCAAGTTTTTTTTCTTTTGTTTAAGTTCAATAAGAGCATACTCAAGGCGACCCACTTGAGGTACAACTTAATATTTATTTTATGCTTTGTAGGAATAGATAATTTGTTTAAATCTATTACTAGAATATGCTGAAGAAAATATTGTTTGAGTTACATGACTTTGTTCCTATAATGTTGAACAACATTTGTGGATTGATTATAGTTTTTTTTTAAAAAAATCTAGTTTATGTATTGTATACATTTCTAGTTGAATTTATTTTACTGCAACTTTCCTTTTAGTAGTTAAGTTGCTGTCTAAGTACTATTTTAATGTATACTTCTTCTTCCAAAATTCCATTTAAAAATACAGACTTAATATCCATTTGATATACCTTAAAATATTTTTAAGCAACATATGCAAGTAATATTCTCACACCTTCTAGTCTGGATACAAGTGCAAAAAATTGACCATAGTCCAGACCTTCCTCTTGTGCATAGCCTTTGCACAAAAATCTTGCTTTTTTTCCTTATTACTTCACCAAATTTATTCATCTTATTTCTGTATATCCATTTGGTATTGATCACATTTTTATCTTCTGGTCTGGGCACCAATGTCCATGTCTTGTTCTTTTCAATTTGTTCCAGTTCTTCTTCCATAGCTTTTACCCACTCTTCATCTTTTAGTGCATCTTTTACTATTTTAGGTTCAAATTTTAAAAGCAAACAAGTAATTTCCCTTGCCTTTCTTCTTGTTAAAACACCAACATTTTTATCACCAATAATTTGATCAATAGAGTGATTCAATTTGACATACCTTGGAAACATCGGTTCAGATCTATGAGCTTCTTCAATCGGTTGAACTAGTTCTTCGTCACTGGCTTATCTATTCTATTTTTCAGTATTCTACTCCACCGATTGCACATATACAAATCCATGATAGTCTTCTGGTTCCTTATTGCTTGATTCATCATTTTTTTTAGAGAATTCATCAAGTCTCACATTTTCACTTTCTATTATCTTGTTGGTTCTTTTGTTCAAACACTTGTAGGCCTTTCTCTTTGTAGAGTAGCCTAAAAATATTCCTTCATCGCTTTTAGGATCAAAATTTCTTGAATATTCATATCTTTTGATATAGCATCTACTAAAAATATTTTGAAATAACTTACATTTGGTGTACGACCATACCATAATTCATAAGGAGTTTTGTTTGTACCTTTGTTCATCTATACCCAGTTCAATGTATAGACAACAATACTTACTACTTCTCTCCAAAATGTTTGTGTAACACCATTCTGAATCATTAATGTCCTTACAAAATCTATGATAGACCTATTTCTTCTTTCTATAAACCCATTTTGCTGAGGTGTCCTAGGAGCCGACATCTACCTTTTAATTCCCTTTTCTTCACAATAAATAGTAAACTCTTGTGAAGTGAACTCACCTCCTCTATCAGATCTCAAATACTTTAGTATATTACCAGTTTCCTTTTCAACTCTGGCCTTATATATCTTGAACATATGGAAAAATTTTGATTTTTCCTTTAGGAATATAACCCACATCATTTTTGAAAAATCATCAACAAATAACATGAAGTATCTATCGCCATATGGTAACTTTTATCTCTCATAGGACCACACAAATCAATATGCACCAAATATAATATATTCTTAGAAGAATAGTTTTTACTAGTAAAACTAGAGCTTGATAACTTTCCAAACTGACATTCCTTACACATTGCATTGTCTGGTTTGACTAGATATGGTAATCCTTTTACAACTTTCTTCTTGCTTACTTTTATTAAGTTGTCAAGATTAACATGGCAAAACCTCATATGTCATAACCAATAATCTTCTACGTTATCCAATAGACTGTTCGATAACTGAGAGGGGGGGGGGGAATCAATTAAGTCCAGTTATCATATAGTCCCAAATCTCCTAGATGTATATATTAATTTTTTTTCAATTAAATAATCAACTCGGTAAGATATCAACTGTGTCAATCTCTTCATCTACCGATTACTAGTATATTAAGTATTGTATTCACCGATCTATCCAGTTATAGAAATGTGTAAAGTAAAATAACAATTCAACACATCATACACATATAACACAAATTTTTAACGTGGAAACCCTTTTAGGGGAAAAACCTAGGATCGGTAACCCAAAATAATTCACTCTTCCGAAGTGAGCTCGGTTAGGAGCCAACCCTATTAAAGGCTACAAAACACACTGTGAGGTGTGACCTAGTTAGAGGATTTATCACTAACAGTTCTCCTTTGACCAAACATTCACTATGGGGTCAACAAGAAAACAATCAACATTCATTGAATGTCATATTGAAATATAAAGACTGTTAAGTCTCACTCGGTTAAGAGATTTATCTCTAGTAATGGTTAAACTGATACAATAATGATCTTATTCAAATACAACTTTGATTTGTACATTTTCAGATCTATGCTAAGCTCAAAATACCTTTAATCAATAATAAATTCAACATCAATGTTTCCTCCAACTCTATTTTGCTCGGTATATGCTTTCTTTGATGTTCGACGTTGTCTAAAGTTTTCTCTATTCTATCTTCAACCAGTTTGATCAGTGTTGCATGAAAATAATTATTTTCATGTGAATTCTCCTGCATCATCAAGAATCCTAGACTCAATAATGAATCTCATGTCTCCTCGCATCGTCTTAAAATGGAAGCACTTCCATGATAAGAGAATTTATCCCTCTGAGTAAGTGGTCTAGGGTCATGTTAAGCATCTTGATCAGGTCTTTGCATGTATTTGGCTTTTCCCCCTGTTCTGCTTCCCTCTGCACCTATTTTCCACTTCCTATCTGCATTTCTTGGCATTCTGGGTTGGGGTCCTGAGGTTTTTGACCTCAAGGTCAAAGTCAACCTTGAGGGTTAGGGTCGACCTCGACTCTGACCTAGGGTAGAGTTGACCTCATCCTTGACCCTTAGTTCAAATTTCAAGTTTTTTTGATTTTCGGGTATCGAGTTTCTGAAAGATTCTTTTTCCCACCTCCGGGTCGGCCATTTCGGGTTTCAAAATGGTAAATCCTTAAATTGTATTTAATATGGGTCCATTTCTAGGGGTTAACGTTAATTGGGATTTAATTCCCTAATGTTGGCCTTCTCTAGAGGTTTGTGCCCTAGTTCACTATAAAAGGAGGCCTTCCTCTCTCATTTCAATCCATCTCTCAATCAAGTTTTCATCTCATCTTCAAGCAATTTCATGAGAAAGCTCTCAACTGCAAGCAAGTGAATTCAAGAATTCAAGAAAGCCTTCAAGCATTCAAGTGTTCAAGCATTCATCCATCAAGGAGATCCATTGTTAGCCATTTAAGGATTCAATCTCTTTGAAGCCCCCTTGAAGATCCATCCTTCTACATTCATCCAAGCCTCCTCATATGCAAAGATCTATTCAAGATTGGTGTTGAAGATCAAATACCATTGATTTGAGACATCCTATATTCATTCTACATCCATTGGAGCATCCCTACTTGTGGATTTGAGGATTCGAATCATCTACAAGGACTTCAACATAAGCAAGGTGAATTGTTTCATTTGCTTTGTTTATACACATTACATTTCAATTCAATTTCAAAGTTAATTCTTAAATTGGACGTTGACCAAGGCAAACCCCCCATAAAAACAACAAAACCCCCTTTTTCTAATAGGTGTAGGTGCAGAACTTCAGATTTGAGATTGGATTTGGATACCCTTTTCAGCAAACTTCTAAGATTTTCCAACAAAATCAAAGTCGACCTTCAGAATAAGAATGTGGCCTTTGACCTTTTATGAGGGTCAAAGACTACCTATTGTTAGAAATATAAAAATTTTCTGGGTTTTCTTCGTCTCAGCATTTACAGTCCGAAACAAGTTGCAGAATTTCTCGAAACTACACACAGACATAAGAAATTGGCATCTTCCAGATTTTCCCTATTTTCAGGTTAGTATTTGCCTTTCAATTATTTTAGATTTCAAGTAGAATTCCATTATAGGGAAATATAGGGTTTTCTCCCTCTTTCATATTCTCCATAGATTGATTCGATTGTGTATTAACCTTTTGGTTGATCAACTTGGATCTCTCCTTTGGGAATTTGGATTTGGAAGTGGATCTCATATTTCCCCCATACATACATTCAATTTGGTGATTCCATTTTACACCTATTCATTTTGGTGAACCCGACATACTTACTGTCCTTTCTTTTTTGGAATTGGATGCCCTGTTGTGTTTTGTGGTATTAGATTTCCTTTTATCTTGTTAGTATTAGATTTCTCTTTGTGTTAAATCTTGCATGCTAATTCGATTTCAAAAATACAAAAATATTCATGCTTTATGTGTTCTTAGTTTAGTTCATTTGCGTTGCATTAGTTTATGAGATTTACTACTACTAGTCCTACTTATAACATTCCAGTTAGAAGAAGTTATAGACTCATGGGTGCCTTTGATCCTGAATCTTCTTCTCCTTTCCTTAGGATCCTGGATGATAATTTGATTCTTCATGATTCTAATCCTACTATGGAGCAAAACTCTTCTCACTCATCTCATGATGAGGATGACGCTTTAAGAGTTCCTCCTAAAAAAGTCCAAAAAATTTTAACTGAACTTGATAAAATGGGTAATTGGCTTATTCAAGAGAACCATAATCAAGATTCTATTCCAGCTATAGAGGCTCTTAAGAAAGTTCTTCATGATAGTGATCAAAGTGTTAACCTCTTGCGTGGTATTACTCACCGTGTGCATTCAAATGTTAAACCTCTAGCTCAAGAAGCTCAATATTTAGGGTTGATTCCTCCTATCACTAGTGTTGAACCCTCTTCTAATCCTTTACCTAGTATTCCTACCTATACTCCTTCTTTTGTGACTATGACGGCTCCCTCTATTCCTATGAGTGTTCCTCCCGTGTCCCTTCCTACATCACAACCTTCATATCATAATGTTCCTTTTACTTATTCCAATCCACTTCCAACTGTAGTTCCTAGTGTTCCTCCAGTTCTGTCTTCTATTCCTACAACTTCTTACACCTTACCTAGTGTGTCTAATGTTTCTATTCCTCCTATTTCCTCTAATGATTCTATAATCATCAGTTTGGCTCAAACTGTGTCATCCTTACAACAACAAATTTCTTCCTTAACTCAAAACAAGTTTCATATTCCTACATGTGACATGGGAAGTCCTTTGTCCTTGGATATTATTCATACTCTTGTTCCTCAGCAAGTCGATATGCCTCATCTTGAGAATTATAATGGAAAAGGAGATCTCGTTCATCATGTTAAAACATTCCAAATCCTTTGTAGTGATTATGCTCATGGCCATAGGATTTTAGCCAAAATGTTTGCTAGAACCTTCCGTGACAAGGCCTTACAATGGTATTGTTCCTTGCCTCCTTATTCTATCAATTCTTTTCCAAAAATTGCTAATGCCTTTATTCAACAATTTCAAAACAACATTGGCCCACAAGTGCCTTTGACTGATTTGATGCATTGTAAAAAAAGTGCTAAATAAAAATTGACTGAATTTATTGGTAGATTTAAGCATTTGTATGCTCAGATTTCCTATCCTATTCTTGATATTGATATTCAACATATGTTTATTTCAAATTTTCAAAAGGATATTAGAGATAAGATTTTTCTTACTGAATTTACTTCTTTTCAACAACTTTGTGCAGCGCTTCATCATTATCAATTACAAGTGAGTCAATTTGAGAGCAACACTCCAATGGCTCCTGTTCCAGTTGATAAAAGTGATGCTACTCCTAATCCAAATAAATTTCAAAAATTTAACAACTATGTCAAGATAAACAAACAAGCGAATGTAGTTGCTGATCAAGTTGCTGTTGCATCTCACAATGCCACTTCTGCATCCGCTGCTTTTCAATTAAATCATACATTTACTCCTCTTTCTGAATCTTTACATGCTATTATGAATAGATTGTTAACTAGTAATATGATTACTTTACCTCCTATTCAACCTCTTTTACCTGCTATGATTGCATCTAAATCTTTTGATCAAAATTCTTTTTGTCAATATCATCATCATAATGGTCATGATACTGAGAAGTGTTATTCTTTAAAACATAAGGTTCAAGACTTAATTGACTCTAATGCCTTATCTATTGATAATCTTGATGGTAATGGTAACAAATCTGTTTCTCCTCCTAATCAAAACCTTCAAATCTATACGAATCCTTTACCTACACATGATACTAATACCATTGCTCAGTCATCTACTATGGAAATGGTCTATGATTCAAAGATGGATGATCTAAATCATGTTGTTAATCAAGTGGAGCCTATTGGTCAATCTATATCTCCACCTCAGCTTCAACCTCAACCTCAGATTCAACCTCAAGATCAATCTCAACCTCAACCAAAACCTAAGCCTAAATTGAAAACTCAACTTGAACCTTGACAACAACCTAAGAATAAAAGACCTTGGGAACTTTTGATTACCTTTGACGAATTTGAGACTATTAAAGCTCCTGATGGTCCCCTTTATATTTATGCTAGGATTTCTCAAAAACCTACTCGTGGTTGTCTTGTTGATCCTACATCCTTAGTCAATGTTATTACTGAAGAAAATATCTTTATGAAAAGCTTATAACACAATTCTTATGATACATCAGATGTGTGGATTCAAACTTGCAATGGTTTTCTTTATCCATCATTTGGTTCTATTACTTTACCAGTTGAACTTTGTGGAAAAATTGTGAACACTACCTTTGTTGTTATCCCTACTTCTGATCAATTTCAAGTTAAGCTAGGTTTGCCTTGGTTAAATGCCATGCATGCTATTGCTTCACCTATCCATAAGTGTCTTAAATTTTTCATGATGAAGAAGTGAAGATGGTTAATCATAGTTTATATCAACCTTCTAGGCCTAGAGATTGTGCTGCTCTTGATTTCTTTTGGCCTTCATTACCTAATTCATGTCCTTCTCGACCTGATAATCTTTTTCATTCATATCAAGCTTATAAACATCGTAAGATTCTTGAATTAAGCATACCTCCTATGGATCTTAATCATGGTCTTTTTCCTACACCTTCTATACCTCCTTTAACTATGGCTTCTAGTTCTGTTAATCAAGTTCCTTCTATTGATCTTCTTAAAGCACCTATGAAAGATCCTGTGATAGTTCCTCCCATTGTTGATAATCCTATTAATCTTCCTAAATAACCTGTGAAGGATCCTATGACAGTTCCTCCTAGTTCTCAACCTATTTCAAATAAATCAAAACGTAATTGATCTGCCAATGAACGTCATAAAAAGCATCGTGCTCATGCTAAAGCTCATAATTCTATTCTTCAAAGATCTCTATCTTCTTTGGATAAATCTATGCCTGATGTGTTAGAAGAAGTTGTTATTAATAATGATGTTAAAGATGCATAATTATGATGATTCTATTCGTATCTTAGATCCTATTTTGATTAATTTGGATGAAGAAGATACTCTTGATGATCCTGATGATGTTAATGATGAATATGAGACTATTGACATTGACATTGATTTACCTAATATGCTTTCATCACAATTAACTCTTACACCTAGTGTCCAACATTGTGATTCTCAAGAGGATCCTTGTTTGGAACTGGCTATCATTCCTACTATGTTGGATATAGTCCCTCTTGTGAGTTACCCACCTCCCCTAAATGATATACAATGAGATGGGGAGAGTAGGTGGCACACTTGATCAACTTGTCCTTCGTGGTAGCTTTGTTGTGTGTTTGCTTGCTATACTGTGCTTCTCCCATAATGTGTTTGCTAAATGTTGTTAGATTCTTTCATACGATCCTTGTTACTCAGTTGGTACAAGGTGATGAAGGAATCAAAGCTATTGTTCAAATTCCTCTATATGTATCTCTATTCTTCTATGCATTTTTTAATGTTATGTTGTAATTGTGCTATTGTTCATAAATGTTTCCTTGTGTAATCTACTTGGATTTGAGATGTGGTAGCACTAAATTCTTTTTGGTCTCTATGTCATGGTCTGAAAAGATTCTCCTTCATATATCTTATGTGATCTTTCCTCCTTTGTGATCGTAGTTCTACTTTCTTTGGGGAATGATGTCAATTCATTTGCAATAATATCATATATATATTATCTTATGATCATACTGACCCCACGGTAGGTAGATCCCTTCTATTTTCTCTGTATGTTTCTGTGATATTTCCCTTGATTTGTCTTTGTTTGGGGGCATCTCGACGTGGAAACATAATTAGTGGAGTTGTTTATGTTTCTGTTAAAGCCATTGCTCCTGTTAAAGTGTTAGCAATGACTTTAACGTGGGGGCATACACTCTACTCACCTATTGCATACATGCACTTTTCGATACGCACATATATTTTTCAAGATACCTTTTCTCGCTTTTTGGATTAGTAACTAATCCTTAAAGCATGGATTTATATTTTAGGATCTCTTGATCTCTTTAGTTTCAAATATACATATATTTTGATCCCTTAAGGTTGGAGGTGTCCTTAAGATTGGATCTCTTTTGTTTTTTGTTTTATTCTTATGGAATAGAATATTCCTAAGGGTGAATCCTTGATGGGTTGACTAGTGAGTAGCCACATTCACTAGGCAGTTCAATTCCATCTTTCCAGTAGCACCGTTTCCTTGTGTGGTTCACAATGGGACATAAGTTCTCATTGGGTGAGGTAATCACACCCTCTTTCTCTCTTTAGAGATGTCTCTCTTATTGTGATCTGGGAGTCAACAAAGACTTGAGTCCCTGGGGGCTTGAGGTTTCTCTTTGTCCCTTGGATTACGATAAGATTATCTTTTCATTTTGATCTCCTTTACCAAGAGTTTGCATCGAGTCCATACTCTTGCTAAAGTGGGGGCTTAATGTGTCATCTTAAAATGGAAGCACTTCCATGATAAGAGTGTTTAGCCCTCTGAGTAAGTGGTTTGGGGTCATGTTAAGTGCCTTGATTGGGTCTTTGCATGTATTTGGCTTTTCCCCCTGTTCTTCTTCCCTCTGCACCTATTTTCCACTTCCTATTTGCATTTCTTGGCATTCTGGGCTGGGGTCCTGAGGTTTTTGACCTCAAGGTCAAAGTTGACCTTGAGGTCCAAAGTTAACCTCAACTCTAACCTAGGGAAGAGTTGACCTCATCCTTGACCCCCAGTTCAAATTTCAATTTTTTTTGATTTCTGGGTATCGGGTTTCAGAAAGATTCTTTTTCCCACCTCCGAGTCGGCCATTTCGGGTTTCAAAATGGTAAATCCTTAAATTTCATTTAATATGGGTCCATTTCTAGGGTTAAGGTTAATTGGGATTTAATTCCCCAATGTCGGCCTTCTCTAGAGGTTTGTGCCCTAGTTCACTATAAAAGGAGGCCTTCCTCTCTCATTTCAATCCATCTCTCAATCAAGTTTTCATCTCATCTTCAAGCAATTTCATGAGCAAGCTCTCAACTGCAAGCAAGTGAATTCAAGCATTGAAGCAAGCCTTCAAGCATTCAAGTGTTCAAGCATTCATCCATCAAGGAGATCCATTGTTAGCCATTGAAGGAATCAATCTCTTTGGACCCCCCTTGAAGATCCATCCTTCTACATTCATCCAAGCCTCCTCATATGCAAAGATCTATTCAAGATTGGTGTTGAAGATCAAATACCATTGATTTGAGACATCCTATATTCATTCTACATCCATTGGAGCATCCCTACTTGTGGATTTGAGGATTCAAATCCTCTACAAGGACTTCAACATAAGCAAGGTGAATTGTTTCATTTGCTTTGTTTATACACATTACATTTCAATTCAATTTCAAGGTTAATTCTTAAATTGGGGTTTGACCAAGGCAAACCCCCCATACAAACAACAAAACCCCCTTTTTCTAATAGGTGCAGGTGCAGAACTTCGGATTTGAGATTGGATTTGGATACCCTTTTTGGTGAATTTCTGAGATTTTCCAACAAAATCAAAGTCGACCTTCAGAATAAGAATGTAGCCTTTGACCTTTTATGAGGGTCAAAGACTACCTTCTGTTAGAAAGATAAAATTTTTCTAGGTTTTCTTCATCTCGACGTTTCCAGTCCAAAACAGGTTGCAAAATTACCTGAAACTACACACAGACATCAGAAATTGGCATCTTCCAGATTTTCCCTATTTTGAGGTTAGTATTTGCCTTTCAATTATTTTAGATTTCAAGTAGAATTCCATTATAGGGAAATATAGGGTTTTCTCCCTCTTTCATATTCTCCATAGATTGATTCGATTGTGTATTAACCTTTTGGTTGATCAACTTGGATCTCTCCTTTGGGAATTTGGATTTGGAAGTGGATCTCATATTTCCCTGATACATACATTCAATTTGGTGATTCCATTTTACACCTATTCACTCATTATATAGACATCATAAACCATTTTCTTCTTATCCATGGATGTTTCCTCTTAATCTTCACCATTCATTTTGTTGCTTTAACCTTCCTCGTCAGTTGTGTCATTAACATGTTTCATTCGATCATGTTCAAATTTTGTTAGTTGTTTGATCATCATAACAAATATTATATTTTACCTCAGAATCTTAAACAATTGTACAACTCATCATTTTCAGTCAGCTATTATAAACTCCATTTATTTCTTTCACTCAGTCAATACCAAAATGTGTTGGTGATTACCTGCTCGAATAATACTATACTTCGGTATACACTACACTTGCTCGGTGTATACATGAATCTTCATTTACTGACCACATAAACTTGTTCAATCTCGATCTTCAATACATAATAGAATCATATAATACAATAAGGTCATCAACATAATGCCATAGACTCATGAATAAGTTACTTGAAGTATACCATAGCCATATATTTCTTATCCATCTCATCTTCATGTAGATATCTAATTCCTTTACCATTTTCCTTCCTTAGATGTTTGTAACTATCATGATAAGTACAGTCAAAACTAGTTGATATCAATGACAATACATTAACTGATTAATTATCTTACATACACTTTAGTAGCTCGGTGATGAATCAGTTGTAGGTTATCAATCTCTCTCTTTGGCATTGATGACAACACAATATAAAGTATTCCATAGAATACCAAACATTTTCTCTACAACTCTGTAAGAAAATGCTGTAACTCGGTAATCTCTCCCTAGCTTGTATATTTAATATGTTTAATCACTACACAACATTAATACTCCATGCAGACTCTCCTTGCAAATTTGATCTTCTTCATTCCTTACTTTATTCTCTCCCTTTAGATAAATATTTCATTGATTCTTGTCTCCCTTTTAAAAAAATGCCAAAAATAATAAACAACTCTTCAATAGCCAAAATATTATCTCTGGTGTTCAGTTCAGATCAAGTACCTTTGAAGTATCAATATGCAGTTTCAATTTTTTCTCTATCTTCTAGCTTTCACAACCTTAGGAAACATAATGTGTGAACATCATGCATCAACATCATTTGATATTTGGATAAAGTATAGGTTGATGAAACCTCCTGATCACCTTAGTTGCCGACAGACAGGGGATGGACCCCTAGTCTAGTCCTCAAGTACTCAAATGTATGCTTAGGTAAGGGTTTTGTAAATATATCTGCAAGTTCTTTTGATTTCAAAAATTCCAATTTCACCTGCTTTTCTTGTACTTGTTCCCTCAAGTAGTGATACTTTATAAATATATGCTTTGTCTTTGCGTGCATCACTGGATTCTTAGAAATGTTTATAGCACTTGTGTTATCACAATATATAATCACTGGGTCAGTGATCTCTTCATTCATACCTTTCAAAAGTTGTTTTATCTATGCAATGTTTGAATAATTAGCAACAACATCAACATATTCTGCTTCGGTAGTGGACTGAGAAATGCATCCTTGTTTCTTGCTTATCCAAGTAACTAGTCTTTCTCCCAAAAATAATGCTCCACTGGTAGTGCTTTATCGGTCATCAATGTTTCTAGCTCAATCTGCATCAGTGTAAATTTTCATTTCAAAATTTCCCTCTTTCTTGTACCATAAGCCATAGTTTTCAGTATTCTCTAAGTATCTCAAAATTATTTTTACAACAGTCATATGTGATTCTTTAGGATTAGCAGAAAATCTTGCTACAATTCCAACAACATGTGCAATATCTGGTCTACTATGCACAACATACATGAACTTTCCAATCATTGATCTGTATAATGTATGATTTACCTTAGTTTACTGATCATCCTTTGTTAATTTGCATCTGGTTACCATAGGTGTACCGACCAATTTTGAATCTTCCATACCAAAGGTCTTCAATACTTCTTTTATGTACTTCGATTGTATAATGAATATGCCTTCACTTTGTTGTAAAATTTGCAATCCAATAAAGAATTTAATCTCTCCAAACATTGACATTTCAAATTCTTTTTTCATTTCATCAGAAAATGATTTGCATAGATGATCATGTCCTCCAAATATGATATCATCAAAAAAAATTTCATCAATAAGATTCTTATCATTAATTTCACCTTTCAAGCATAAATTGTTGTTGTCACTTGTTCTAACAAATCCAATACTGATAAGATAGGAATGCAGTCTTTCATACCATGCTCTCGGTGCTTGTTTCAATCCATATAGTTCTCTGTGCAACTTACATACCATGTTTTTCTGATTAGGATCAATAAAACCTTCAGGTTGTTCAATGTATACCTCTTCCTCAAGTATTCCATTCAGAAATGCAGATCTGACATCCATTTGATAAAATTTAAATCCTTTGTAGGCAACATAAGCAAGTAATATTCCAACTCCTTCAAGTCTAGAAACTGGTGCAAAAGTTTCACCATAATCAATATGTTCTTGTTGTGCATAATCTTTGCATACAAGTCTTGCCTTATTCCTAGTGACTTCCCCATTTTAATTCAACTTGTTTCTGAATATCCATTTAGTTCCAATTACATTCTTATCATTTAGTCTTGGTATCAATGTCCATGTTTTGTTTTTCAGTATCTGCTCCATTTCTTCATTCATGGCTTTAATCCATTCATCATTTTCAAGTGCATCTCTAATAGTTTTAGGTTCAAATTCTCAAACTAAGCATGTTTTGTTTCTCAACTTACTTCATGTCATCATGCCAAATTTCTTGTCTCCAATAATCTGATTCTATGGATGGTGTCTCCTCACATAATTTGCAAGTACATGCTCAGTTCTTTGTTCTTCATTGTGTTCTTCACTCGGTGTAGGATCATGATCTTCCTTGGTAACTATTTCCTGATTCTCAGTCTGAATAGGTTGATGCTCGGTATCATTACCCTGTTGCTCGATAATGTCAGGCTATTTCTTGGGTAGAGTGTCAAGTTGCTCAATGTAAGTAAATCTACCATAATCTTTTGGTTCCTTTTTGTTTTCTTCATCATTTTTCTTAGAAAATTCATCAACCCTCACATTTTCACTTTCAATCATTTTGTTAGTAGCCTTATTCAAATATTTGTAAGCTTTTCTTTTAGTAGAATATCCTAAGAATATTCCTTCTTCACCTTTTGAATTAAATTTCCCATTTCTATAATCTTTAAGAATGTAAAATCTACTTCCAAATATTCTGAAATAACTTACATTCAGTGTGTATCCATACCATAACTCATAGGGTGTCTTGTTTGAATCTTTCTTCAGTTGAACTTGGTTCAATGTGTATACAATAGTACTAACAACTTCTCTCCAGTATATCTGTGCAACATCTTTTTCTATCATTAGTGTTCTAGCACAATCAACAATAGATCTATTCCTCCTTTCAACAATCCCATTCTGTTGCGGTGTCCTCAGTACAAAAACATGTCTCTTAATTCCATGCTCATTAAAAAAGTTAGTGAACTCATCAAAAATAAACTCACCATCTCTATCTGATCTCAAGCATTTTAACTCTTTTCCACTTTCTCTTTCCACTTTAGCTTTAAACCATAAAAACATCTTAAAAGCTTCTATTTTTTTATTTCAGGAACATAACAATCATCATCCTAGAGTAGTCATCAACAAACAAGATAAAGTATCTGTCTCCATAATAGCTTTGATTTCTCATAGGACCACACAAGTGGGTATGAACCAACTCCAAATAGCATTAGATTAATAGTTCTTTCGCTTAAAACTAGATTTTGATATTTTTCCCATTTGACATTGTTTGTGTTAGAAAGTAAAGTCCACCAAGATAACTGAGAGGGGGGGGGGGAGTGAATCAGTTATTAGATAAATACAAATTTTATCACCATTAATAGATTTCAACCATGTAATCAATATAAACAACAACCATAGAAAGATAAATATACACAACAACACAATAACACAAAATATGTTGACTAGGGAACCTCTTGATCAGAGAATAAACCCCGGTGGGAGTGATGCCCATAAAAGATGTACCAATATAAAAATTCCTTGTGAGAGGATAGACTCTGTTAAGAGCCTTGTATTAGATGAATAATTCTTTTTCTTAAAACTAGATTTTGATATTTTTCCCATTTGACATTGTTTGTGTTAGAAAGTAAAGTCCACCAAGATAATTGAGAGAGGGGGGGGGGGGGGGGGTGAATCAGATATCAAATAAATACAAATTTTATCACCATTAATAGATTTCAACCATGTAATCAATATAAACAACAACCATAGAAAGATAAACATAAAGAGCAACACAATAACACAAGATATGTTGACTAGGGAACCTCTTGATCAGAGAGTAAACCCTGGTGGGAGTGATGCCCATAAAAGAAGTACCAATATAAAAATTCCTTATGAGAGGATAGACTCTATTAAGAGCCTTATGAAATACATTCAGTACATATGAGTCCTTGTTAGGAGACTTTGAATCCCTGTTAAAAGATTCTAACTCGGTTAGGAGTTATGGAAGACAAAAGGACCCACTATCCAAACAGCTTCAAGGGAAAGATCATTGAACACACTGTCCAACTGATCTTTGTATTACTCAAATAGAATAATACCAAATAATTATTGATCTCAACAACTTATCTTTTCTCCTCTGTCTATGCCGAACCACACCAACTGCTTCACGAGATCTCAATATCAGATCTTTGCAATTCACATATCCTCTTACAACATATATTGCTCAATTCTGCAATTCCTTAGACACATTATTACAAAAATAAAGGAAAATAATCCTTCCTTTATACCACACTCAAATAATTACAAATGAGTCAGCCAACAAGGCTTAACCAATTACAAAATATAAATCTTCACACGTTACACAATATTTCACAATTACATAAAACTGTCGGCTTCCAAACAAAATAGTTCTTCACTTGTGTGACCTCTGACCATGCTTTCACGTCCACATCACTATCATAATGTCTTCATCAACTGTACAAATTTGCATGCCTAGATTCTATCCCGATTAGGAGATATCATCCAGTTACCACAACCCGCTTCTCAGGAACACTGCCTGAATGCTGGTTCCACTGAATTACACATAACTATCATGAATAATTGAATTTACATACATGCTCTTGACCATTCTCAGGACACAATATAAAGTAATTCCTCAAATCTGCATAGCTTGATCTATTGGAAAATTGGCTATATTGATGTATATGACTTAGTATAGTGTTGTCATTATGGCAACAAAGTCATATAGTAGTTTGGAGTCAGCGCACTTGATGGGAAGATAAAAAATCAGCTAAGTGTTGAAGACTGGACAGTGTACAGAGTTCCTAAAGCTCAGAGCATCAGCGCATGTGTATACAATTGAGTTATGGTGTGCACCCTAGACGATAAGTTGGTTAGACTATATTCATGCTTAGTCTATGAGTGCATGATCATATATGCAAGTATGAGAAAGATACAGACAATTGAAGTTACACAGCCAGTGTGTGCCAGAGAAGAACAGAGTAAGCAGCCGATTGTTAGCATTTTGAGTTGCGATTATATTCTAATGATGTAAAGGCTATGCACCTATTGTAATCAGGTTGCCAACATGTATATATGTTTATTTGTAAACACACTTGAGCCAATTCAATTGGAAGCGTTGTATGTAATAGGTTTAAGGGCCGACCTAGTTGTTTATCTTGTATGCGCATATAAATATGAGATGCACCCATTGTAATTGGCATGGAAGTTGATATAGAGTTGTGATAAGTAGAGAATAAGTGTGAGAAGAGACTATAAGATGTATTAGAGCTTTACAAGAGGTCAAAGCATCAATGCATCAAAGGAACTGATCTGATAAGCAGTATCACAGTGACAGTTCATCCAACAAATATAGTGTGTATCTGAGATCAGAAGGTTGTAGCCTTCACCACTTGAGTAGTGAGATCTAGGATAGTGTGTCCACTCCCCTAACACGGACTATTGTAAAAGACTCCTAACAGGGTTTGACCCTTGACAAGGTCTACTATACTTAATGCATTGTAAAGCAACTCCTAACAGGGTTAATGATCTTCTAACAAGGATCATAAAACACTAGTACAAAATATTAGTGGGTGTCAATTCCCACCGGGGTTTTTACCTATTGTGGTTTCCCCATAACCACATTGGTGTTATGTGTTAATTTCATGTTTCATGTTTATGTGCATGTTCATTTTAGTACTTAAGTATTTAAGTTCAGTTTAAAGATTAAGTGAAAAGATAAAATATAGTGAACACTTATTCACCCCCCCCTCTTAGTGTTCCCATTCCTAACAATTGGTATTAGAGCTCTGGTCCTCAACAAAGAAGGTTAACCACTTGAGGAGATCATGGAAAAAGAAAAAATGAAACATTTGAAAAGAAATCTTGAAGCTGCTCTTGAAGACCTGGATAAATCTGAAAGAGAAACTGAAGAACTAAGGGAAAAACTCAGTGATGCTCAATTAGTCATCAAAAGGCTACGGAAGGATTTGAAAAAATGCTCTACCAGTGATCTAGGGACAATGGTCAAGAAGCTGAATGAAGAAAATACATCCTTAAAAGAACAACTTGAGGAATTTGATGATAACCTGACTAACAATCGGGAAGTCTATGATGAATAGGTCAAAGAGAACTTTCAACTAAATGAAGAATTGAGGAAAGCAAACATGGAAATATTAGAGCTAAGAAACAACAAACAAAGCTTGGAATCTGAATTGAAAGATGCTAAGAATCACATTGATAAATTACACACCAATTCTGATTTGATAGAATATCAGTTGTATGCAAGAAGAGCTAAAGGAGATACTAGTTGCATTGGATACAATGAAGCACAAAATCATATTGACAACATGCGAGCAAGAATGAAAGCACCAAAAGGATCCTCAGATTCTAAGGAGACTGGAAGTCAGACTAAGGATCATATTGAACCACCTAAGAATGAACGCAAGCCAGTAGACGACACTTGTTATGCATGTAACAAGCATGAACACATAGAAAGGAACTGTATAGAGGTAAGACCTTTCAATGGTTACTGTTATTCATGCAATAAATTTGGTCATAGAGCTATGAATTGCAAGACAAGTCAAAAGAACATGACTCATAATCAAATAAATCAGATTCAGTCAAATGTAAGAAGTTCTCAAAATGTTATATGTCAGATATGTAACTATAATGGTCACTCAGCTAAACAATGTAAGATGGTGACTCATGTCAATGTGCCGAGGAATATAAGGCCTTCAGTCATTTGTCACTCTTGTAACAAGGCTGGGCACATTTCAAAGTTTTGCAGATCAAGGACACAAGGTCAAGAAAGCCCTAAAAAGCCTGAAAAATTAGTTTTGGATCCTGAAGGAGAAGTCAATTTTGTGAAAGCTTCAGAGGATGCGAGCTTGATTTGGTTAGAAGCAAAGAAGGACAAGGTTGATGAGTATGTATTAGATGCATCCACAGTGGAAGCACCCTCTACATCTAGATGAATGGCCCTCAGGGTCATAGGGGGAGCTAATTTAGCTCTAGACCCTTGCGTGGCTAGTATTCTCACTCTTAGAGTATGCACCTTTGGACTTAATCTTTTGAAGACTAAGGGAACCTTCGTGCAAGAGTGCACTAGCTGATTGTTTGCAGAATGAAAGATAAAAATTTCCAAGTGATAGCCTGGTTTACGCGACAAGCATTAATGGAAGAATTTCTACTTTAAAGTACATAGAAGTTAGAAGATCTCTCATTGAATTTGAATTAAGAGCGATTGAAGAGCAGAAGAGCCTTAGCAGTTGATTGAGAAGGATTACAATTTGATTCTTCAAGTGATTTTCTATGCATTTGATCAGTTGCGGAAACCCTAGTTCGTTGCGCTGATTCATAATCTCTTGGAAACCTTTGTTAAAGTGATATACAAGTAAGTGATGGCTAATCCTATAGTATTTGATGTTGCAGAGAAGAAAAGATATGTGTTTAAGAGGCATCCATTTAAATCTACACTAGATGACCTAGAAGGGGCATTCTCCCGCACACCTATGGGCATTATGCATGTAGAGGACATTAGGGTATACATCTACTATAAGAAAGAACCAATAGGATTGGATAGATTAAGGGCACACATGGAAACTATGTTAAAACCATACAAAACCTTCATGGATGAGTATGCACAGTGGGATAATCACCCTATAGTGGAGTATGCTACGATATATGAGTTCTATGAATTAGAATGGATCAAGATTCTACTGAGAAGAATTCATGATTACCTATTTTGGATAGGTGAAGTGCTGGTCATAATTACTGGTGACCTAATTCATGAGATGACAGGCCTCCCAAGGACATGCGTCATCCTTCCAGTGGGAAAATATGTGAGGAAGATTGTTGAACAGACTTGCAAGTCAAGGAGTGATAGGTGCGGAATGACCATAGAGCCTATTAAGCAAGATGACATCAAATTGATGTCTATGATACTTGGATATAGGTTTCAACACACCAGCAGGGTAAACAGTGTGTTTGCAACCATAATTCTTGCAGCTATAAGAATTGTTAATGAAAATGGAGAGTTTAATCTATGTGAAATTTTGCGCGCACAATTAATTGACAACATCAAGGCAATCAAGCATGATAAGACCAAGATATTCAGATGTGGGTCTTTGATCATTTATGTACTTCCATATTGTTGGAAAAATGTTAGACCTATACCTTGATATGACAATTCCTACCATGCCACAAATATCCTTCAAGGCATCTACTGAGAGCACTTTAAGAGAATACATGACACTAGAGTTGAAGACATTTAGAACTAAGATGTAGATGAGGTACATAATACCAAAGAAAATAGTTGATAAGTACAAATACACTATTTATTTTATGGTTGAAACTGACACAACATGCATGGAGGCAGTTGAACCTAGAACAAAGTGGATTCATCCACTTGGATATGAAGTTGATGAACAAGTCTTAGAAGCATATGCTCATGTATTGCTTTCAGCCCCTAAAGACCCTAATGAGCCAAGATGGGGAACCTATGATGAGAAACCAAGAGAAATTGATGTAGTCTTGAATAGCGCAACAACAAAAAGAAAGGTTGCTAAGGTTACCTTAGAAATGTTGAGAATACATGGAGTGTCTCAAGAAGACTTAGACAAAGCAAGGGAACAAAATATTGCTTTGGAATTAGAGAGCGCAGATGTAGCAAAGGCAGAATCAAATGATCCTAAGCTGAAGAAAGTGAAGATTGAAAAATCTAATGAACAGAAGGGTAAAATTGATGTTACTCCTTCTGCGCCCAAAGAAACCATTGACCTTGCTGCTCCTCCTGAGTATAAGGCAATGTTGAAGAGGAAGAAAGAGATCAACATTGGTCATCCATCCTCAAGAGTAACAAGGAACATAAAGAACTCACAAGAACCTCTTGAAGTAAGTTTCAAATCTAGTCTCAATGTGCTAAGTGCAAGAATAATTGATGAGGGAAGAATTGATCAAGTAGGAAAGTTTTATGAAAATATAGTGAGATAGACAAATCTGAGATACATGGAATGATAGTTAAACATATGTTGAAGCTCAAGAAGACAGTCTTGGAACTAAAGATCATGATTCCTGATAATGTATGGAATATCTTAGAATTCCAAAAGAGACAGGCCATTGAAGATGATTTAAGGATAAGGGAAAAGATTCTAGATGATACCCTTCCTGTATGTGAGCTAAAAGAGAAAAAGTTATTGTTAGATCTAGTGAAGCCTCACCTCATGAGCAAGACAAGAAAATTGAATATAATGGATAAAAACTTTGAATTAGTTGCCAAGGAAACATAGAAAGCCTTTGAGAAGGTCTTTATGAACAGGCACATGTATCCACCTACTACACCTAAAGCTCAAGTACCCTCAAAGGAAGTTAAGGTGACAGAGCCCAGTAATGCATCAATGATAGGTCCTCAAGACTTAGTGCCTATAGTTGAAACACAAACTGAGGCAGATAAATCTGCACCCATGACAGAATCACTAAAGGATAGCACTATTATCATTGATAATGTAGAGATAGCCATGGCGACCACTGACACTAAATTGGACAAGTTTGAAGAAGCTTTTGTGAGCACATAAGAAGCTAAAATATTATGTAGTAACACTCCTCCTACTCATCAAGAAGAAGTAATGATTGAAGATATGAAAAATGTGGAAGAAGAAGAAAAGAAAGGAAAAGAAAAGATGGAAGAAAAGAAAGAAGGAGAAAAAGAAAAATAAGATGAAAAACAAAAAGAAGAAGAAGAGGTAAAAGGAAATGAACAAAAAGATGAAACATCAGCTGAACCAATCAAGGTAAAACAAGAAGTGATGGATATAACTCCCATCACTCCCTCAGCAACATTGTTGTCAAGTTTGACACTTGACACAACCAGTTTGGACTCATGGGGAGAAGAGTACCTGATTAAGTTCAACATCTTAGCTATGGAGAAGGCCAAGGAGAAAGAAGTGATGAGGAATCCTCTCCTAGTAGAATCAGTGAACATTCTGAACAAATTGTTACCTACAGACAAGAAAGTGTCGAAGGTACACTCAGTTGATGATGTCAGTTCAGTGATCTCACAGTTCAAGGTAAATTTATCTAGCCTAGAAGAATTTGCATCCTTAGTTGTAGAGAAGAAGTATATGAAGAAAAGGCTTAGTGAATTGGTTAGCAACTATAAACTTGACCTGAGCTCACTAAAGGCTGGTCAAGCATCCCTGAAGGAGTTTATAGCAAAGGGAAGGAAGATCATTGCTGAATGTATGGACCAGGACAAACTGAATGGTGATTTGTACAAAAAGGTACAAGAGGTAGAAGTCATGATAGAAAGAATAAAGAAATTAGTGGAAGATCCCTCTATTGATGTGAACATGTGCAACAATGTCTACCAAGGACAGTTAAGAAAGATTGAGAAGGAAGAAAAAGAGATGATCAAGATAAGGGCTAGGTAGACTCAGCTAAGGAATGCTCTTGCACCCTCACTAGACATACTAAATCAGAATATCAAGGAGATTGATTTCACTATGGTGACATATGATGAAGGTCCTAGCATTGACCTGGAGAAGATGGAGAAGCTACAGTATGCTTTAAGCACCCATCTATAGATTGTAAATTCACTAATCACATTTTGGAAGAAGGAGATCCAAAATCTGCAGATAGCATATCCAGATGTTCTATCACAGTAAGTTTTTGTAGATTCAATTTTGACACACCTTTGTCATTAATGTCAAAGGGGGAATATGTGTAGAATATGGATTATAGATATGTATAAGGAGATATAAGATAGAAAGATATGTATAGGGAGATATAAGACAAAAGTTTTTTGTATTAAGGATAGTTAGCAACTTGGCCATATTCCTTTGTTGCCATCAATGAAAAAGGGGGAGATTGTTGGGAAGTTGGCTATACTAATGTATATGAATTAATTATAGTGTTATAATTATGGAAAAAAAGTCATATAGTAGTTTGGAGTCAATACACTTGATGGGAAGATCAGAAATCAACTAAGTGTTGAAGACTCGACAGTGCACAGAGTTCCTGAAGCTTAGAGCATCAGCGCACGTGCGTATGACTGAGTTATGGTGTGAGCCCTAGAAGATAAGTTGGTCAAACTATATTCATGCTTTTTCTATGAGTGCATGATCAGATATGCAAGTATGAGAAAGATACAGACAATTGAAGTTACACAGCCAGTGTGTGCCAAAAAAGAACAGAGTAAGCAACCGACTGTTAGTATTTTGAGTTGCGGTTATATTATAATGATGTAAAAGCTATGTGCCTATTGTAATCAGGTTGCCAACATGTATATATGTTTATTTGTAAACACACTTGAGCCAATTCAATTAGAAGCATTGTATGTAATAGGTTTAAGGGCCGACTTAGTTGTTTATCTTGTATGCGCATATAAATATGAGATGCGCCCATTGTAATTGGCATGGAAGTTGATAGAGAGTTGCGATAAGCAGAGTAGAAGTGTGTGAAGAGACTATAAGATGTATTAGAGATTTGCAAGAGGTCAAAGCATCAACACATCAAAGGAACTGATTTGACAAGCAGTGTCACAGTGACAGTTCATCCAACAAATATAGTGTGTATCTGAGATCAGAAGGTTGTAGCCTTCACCACTTGAGCAGTGAGCTCTAGGATAGTGCATCCACTCCCCTAACAGGGACTATTGTAAAAGACTCCTAACAGGGTCTGACCCTTGACAAGGTCTACTGTACTTAATGCATTGTAAAGAAACTCCTAATAGGGTTAAGGATCTTCTAACAAGGATCATAAAACAATAGTACATAATACTAGTGGGTGTCAATTCCCACTAGGGTTTTTACCTATTTGGGTTTCCTCATAACCATATTGGTGTTATGTGTTGATTTCATGTTTCATATTTATGTGGATGTTCATTTCAGTACTTAAGTATTTAAGTTTAGTTTAAAGATTAAGTGAAAAGATAAAATATAGTGAACACTGATTCACCCCCCCCCCCCCCCTTCTCAGTGTTCCCATTCCTAACATGATCTTCAATCTCCACGTGCGCTAATTCAAACACTGTCTGCTTCTTTGCTAATCTCCAATAGAGCACTGTGTTGACATCAATGACAACCACAGTCAGGAATGGAACATACAACTGCTACAGAATGACTCTGAATACTCCCCCATAGGATATATTTAGCATTCATTCCTAACAATCTCCCCCAATTGCATTGATGGCAACATAGATGAAAAAATATCCAAGTTCCATAAATACCAAACTGCAACGCTACTGCTCTGAAATAATTTTAAATTCTCTACATCAATCAAATCAATCAATATTTTTACATCCTCTTCATCAATCAAATCTTTTCAAGTTTTTCCATTTTTCCCCAACAATATCCTTCTCTCTTTTTATTCTTTGTCTCTTTCTCTATTTTTTGTTCTTTTTTTTTAATAGATGATTTTCCATGTATCCTTCTCCCCCATTGACATCAATGAAAAAAGTAAACATCAATATGTCAATATAAAACCTCAATGTCAAAAGACACTTTTCAGAAAATACATTCGCTAGAGTCCTTCATGACTCAACTCAAAAACAAACATACTCCCCCATAGAGGAAGTACCAACATCTAGTCCAAAAAAAGAAAGAGCTCATATACCATTGGAAAGATGCAACAATTTGCATCACTTATCAAAAATAGACTGGGGCATAACCCCAAGCATACCTCTCAGATACTCAGATGTATTTTTAGGTAAGGGCTTTGTAAATATATCTGCAATATGCTCTTTTGTACTTATATACTCAAGTCTGACTTATTTCTCTATAAATTTCTCTCTTACAACATGATATGTTGTTTCTATATGCTTTGTCTTAGAATGCAATACAAGATTCTTCGACATACTTATTGTACTGGTGTTATCATAATGTATAACAACAGGCTCATCAAATTTAATTCCAATATCCTTCAACATTTGTTTCATCCATATTATCTGATTATAATTGTTTGCTACTGCTACATATTCTTCTTCTGCTGTACTCTGAGAAATGCAATTCTATTTCTTGCTTAGCCAAGAAACCAATATTCCTCCAAGAAAAAATGCTCCACCACTTGTACTCTTTTTTTCATCAACACTACATCCCCAATCTGCATCTATATATGCACATAGGGTAAAGTCATCAGATTTTTCATACCATAGCCCATAGTCAATTGTGCCTTTCAAATATCTCAGTATTCTTTTTACTGCTGCATAATGTGACTCTTTAGGATCATCTTGAAATCTTGCAACAATTCCAACTGCATGTGATATATCTGGTCTTGTATGAGTTAAATACTACAATCCTTGGATCATAAATTTGTACTTCTTTTGTTCAACTGCAGGAGTTTCATCTCTGCTAGATAACTTATGACCAGTTACCATAGGTGTGCCAATCGACTTACAATTTTGCATTCCAAATCTCTTTAATTAGTCATTCAAATACTTTGTTTGACATAAGAAAATACCATCACTGTTCTATGTTATCTGTAATCCTAAAAAATATTTCATTTCACTAATCATGCTTATTTTAAATTCAGTCTTCATTTCATCTGCAAATTTATCACTAGCTTCATCTTCTTCAGCAAAGATAATATCATCAACAAAGATAACTACAATCAATAAACCATTCTCAATTTATTTCAGATATAAATTGTGTGCTAAAATATTGACACACTTCTATGAGTCATTAAATTCAAGATTGCTCAAGAATGAGGTCTCAAATGGCGACTCATAGCTCTCTATTCATGGAGTGCAAGGGTTTATGATGAAGGTCCTCAAATTACACCTAGTTTGTGCCCATGCAAGTACACCATAAAATAAGAGATTTAAAGAGGAAAAGCAAGAATGCTAGTCTCCATGATCATCAAGTATGCATGCAAATGAAAATGAAAGCTATTCTATATGATAACAATGCATGAAAGAAAGCTAATCTATGAAAGGAAATGCTTATGCAAGATTATTCTACGAAAGGAAATATGAATCTAATCTCATATGCAAATGTAATATTAATCTAAATGGATTGCCATGGGGTATGAGAGAAGAAGACAAGAAAAGATAAGTTGCAATGTCCAAGCTCAAGTGCTCAAATTCTCCTCCAAAATCGCTCTCCAAACCTGCATAACAATAACATAAATCTTGATCTCTAAAATCTCCATGCATAAAATGAGAAGGAGAGGGCTCCTTATAAAGGATTTTAGAAATGAATGGATGGTCAAGATTAAGAGGCAAAAAGAAATGAGCAATGGTGGAGATTAAATCTTGGTTGATCCATGTGCTCAAGATTCTCAAGAGGCAAAATCAATGGTTAAGAGGCAAAAAGATGTGTGGAAGAAATTAAGAGGAAAAAGGAGATTCCACTCATCTTGGAAAGTGTGCATTCAATGTCTAGACAAAAAGTCCTTTTCTTTTTCTTTTTATTTTATTATTTATTTATTATTTTTAACAAAGTGGTTTCCATTATTTAATTAAAATACTTTTTATTTATTTAAAAGAGATTTGTTCTTTTAATTAAATGTGGCTCAGGATAAAGTGATTTTATTATTTAATTAAAAGATTTTTTTATTTAATTAAAAGGGAGCATGTTCTCTTAATTAAATGAAACTTAGGATAAAATGATCAAACGTTAGGAAATATTAAAATAATTGAATTAATTACGATTTGATCAAGGAAATTGATTTAAATTGAAAGTATTGCAAAGCATTGATTCAGGAAATTGATAAATTAATGAATGGGGGCCCAAAGTCTAGGCAACCATTTTAGGGTGCATACATAAATTACTATTTGTTGTGCCTTTAACAAATCCCAATTTTATCAAATACTTATATAGTCTTGCATACCAAGTTCTAGGTGCTTGTTTCAGTCCATATAAAGCTTTGTTCAGTTTACATACCATGTCTCCTTCATGAGTTAAGAGAAAACCTTAAGGCTGCTCAACGTAGACTTTTTCTAATTCTCCATTCAGAAATGTTGACTTCACATCCATTTGATATACTTTGAATTTATTATAAGCTGTATAAGCCAAAAATAATCTCACTGCTTCAATTCTTGCAATAGGTACAAAAGTATCTTCATAATCAATTCCTTCTTGCTGTGAGTATCCTTTACATACCAATCTTGCCTTGTTCCTTAAAACTTCTCCTTTTTCATTCATATTGTTCCTGAATACCCATTTAGTTCCTATAACATTTTAATCTTTAGGTCTAGGGACCAACTCCCAAGTCTTGTTCTTTTCAATTTGATCCAGTTCTTCCTTCATTGCTTTAATCCAATTTTCATCTTTACAAGCTTCATCAGTAGATTTAGGTTCAATTTGAGAAATTAAACATAGTTCTTCTTGTACCTTATTCCATGTCAAAACTCCTTTTTCTATGCTCCCAATAATCTGATCAACATGATGATTTCTTGCTAGATTCCTGTTAGGTGTCACTGTCTTAGTTCTTGCTTCAACTCTATGTCCTACTCTAGGTTCTTCTCTGATGTCCTCAATGTGACTTTCATTCTGCAAATCATTGTCAATTTCATAAAATAATTTAACATTTTCTTAATCAATTCTAGGACGAGTTCTATCATCTGATTCATAATCAAGCATTCTTTCCTAAATTTTGAACTTTTCATCAACTTTAACATTTGCGCTCTCAACAATAGTTTTAGTTCTTTTATTGAAACATCTATAAGCTTTTCTTTTCAATGAATAACCAAGAAATATACCTTCATCACTTCTAGGGTCAAACTTTACAATATCATCATCTCTCTTAATATAACATTTACTTCCAAAAATTATGAAATACTTAACTGATGATGCATGTCCAAACCACAATTCATAAGGTGTCTTGTCTGTGTCTGCTCTGATTTGTACTCTGTGCATTGTATATATTGCTGTATTCACTACTTCTCTCCAGAATGTCTTCACAAAATCATTATCAAATAACATAGCTCTTGCTACTTTAGTTACTAATCTGTTCCTTCTTTCTGTAATACCATTTTGTTCAAGTGTTCTAGGGGCTGAAAACTGTCTCTTAATACCATTCACTTCACAAAAAGTGTTAAATTCCTTTGAAGTAAATTCTCCACCTCTATCTGATCTTAAACATTTAATCTTCATTCCATATTCATTCTCAACTTTGTTCTTAATTATTTTAAATTTATCAAATGCCTCAGACTTTTCTTTAAGAAATGAAATCCACATCATTCTTGTAAAATCATCAACAAGAATCATAAAATATGTTTCACCATAGAATCTTCTAGTCCTTGTGGGATCGCTCAAATCTGTATGAACAATTTCCAACTTCTCTGTTGATGTGAACTTCTTACTCAGAAATGAACTTCTCTTCTGCTTAGCCATCACACATTCTTTGCAAATCATGTTAGTAGGTTTCATAATCTTAGGCAAATCTCTTACTGCAAGTGTAGTGCTAATTTTCAAAATGTTACCAAAGTTTATATGACAAAACCTTTTGTGCCATAACCAAATGTCATCAATTCTAGTAATCAAACATTTCATCTCTACAAGATTAAATTGAAATACATTAACTTTGGTTCTTGATCCAGTTCCAATCAAATTACCATCCTTATCCTTGATCACACAAGTTTTCTCAGTAAACCAAACTTGATATCCTTTATCAACTAACTGTCCAACACTTAAAAGATTATGTTTCAATCCATCCACAAAATAAACATCATTAGTGTTAGTCTTTCCATCAAGAGTAATAGATCCTATTCCTTTTATCAAGCAAGGTGCATTGTTTCCAACTCTAACAATTCCTCCATCATAATTGTTAAACTTTATAAATTTCTTATGAAAGTGTTTCTGGATTAGATTGTGTGTAGTTTTTAGATCAATGTTTTGGATCACACTTCGTGATCCATCATCAGGAACAAAAGAGAGTGCAAGAATTGTAAGAAAAGTAGCAGACTAAGCCTGTAGTTTTTGTGTGTGCCTCCCCTCTCCCCCTTTTATCTCTTGAAACAGGCTTAGTCTACTACTTTTCTTACAATTCTTGCACTCTCTTTTGTTCCTGATGATGGATCATAGAGTGTGATCTGAAACGTTGATCTAAAAACTACACACAATCTAATCCATAAACACTTTCATAATAAAAATGGATTGTGGAAATCTGATATTATTAATTTATAAACTTCTTCATGTCACTAGTCATATGATGTGAACAATCACTATTTATAATCCAATCAGATCTCTTTTCTACTTGGGAAACTAAATCTTTTTCTTCTCTAACTTCAGTTTCAGAGTTTTCTTCTTTTATTGCCATAAATCCTATATCATCATTCTCATTATCACTTTCACTTAGGGTTTTCTCAATACTAGCCTCAAATTCTTCATCATTAGCATAGTAACATTCTTTAGATCTTCTAGGTTTAAAGTTCTTCTTATATTTCTTTACTCTCTTAAGATATTTAGATGCAAAATGACCATATTCTTGACAAGTCCAACATTTAAATATTTTCTTACCTTTTGGTTCTCTTTTCACAAGCAAGGAAATTCCTTCCTCAATCTTTCTTTCTTCTTCGGTCTTAGATCTGTTGCTACAAGCATAATCTCCACTTACACCTGTATGCACCCTAAAAAGGTCACCTAGACTTTGGGCCCCCATTCAACAATTTATTAAATCCCTGAATCAATATTTTCAAATATCAACATTTTTCAATTAGATCAATTTCCTTGATCAAGTCCTATTTTATCATTTTTGATTATTTGCCTTGGGCTAACTATTTTATCCTAAGTCTTTATTTATTTAAAAGGAATATTTCCTCCCCTTTTAATAAATAAAAAGCCCCCACTTTTCCTCTTATCCTAAGTTGCACAAATAAAGCATTATTCTTATTTTATAAAAAGAAGAAAAATTACTTTTTGTCTTATATTTGTTGCCCAAAAAATTCCTTACCCATCCAATTTTGGTCATAGGCTGGTTTGAACTCCATCCCAAGGTCTGCATATTTTACCCTGTTGAGCCTCTGAAATTTCCATGGCCCCGTGTCTTGTTTTCTAGCCTCTGCAATCTCTTTTAGCCCCCTGGAATACAAGTTTGAATTTGAAAAAGTAGCCATTGGCCCCAAAA
The DNA here is from genome assembly GCA_027943335.1 of Chamaecyparis obtusa. Classification (NCBI taxonomy): domain Eukaryota; kingdom Viridiplantae; phylum Streptophyta; class Pinopsida; order Cupressales; family Cupressaceae; genus Chamaecyparis; species Chamaecyparis obtusa. The sequence continues at coordinate 1,355,313 of BSBK01005082.1, forward strand.
AACCCAAAAAACCCTACGACATTTTTGTTTCACGGTTACCTTTTTGGCCGCTTAAGTGATCCCTTTTCCCACGTGCGCTTTATGTTTTAAAGCCCGGTCGCTAGGTCACCAGAATACGAAAATAGTTATGGTTTTTGCCAGTGACTTGGTGACCGTGTCCACAAAATCTCACAATTTTGACAGTTTAGCCCTTAGCAGCCTGCGACTCGGCGAGCGGTCATCTTTTATTGGCAGTCTTGGTTGCTGGCACTCAAAGTTAGATCTACGGATGGCGCATGATCTGATGGAATATTCCAAACCCTTTAGATCATGCGATGACCATCGATCTCCATTCCAATGCAACGCTTCAATCTGTCAGTGGGTCCACTACCATGTAATTCGAGGTGTCTGAATCTTATTGGTCAGTGGGCTGTGATGTGGAATTCTGTCAGCAAGCCCAGTGGGCTGTCTTTCCTTTAAGATCTAACGACTATCATATGATCGCATGGAATATTCCAAGCCCATGTGATCATACGCCAGCCATTGATTTTACCTTTTGCCAGGGCTCTGTCAGGTGGGTCCTTGGGTTTTGACATGCTTGAATTCTATTGGTTGGTTGGATGACAGCTGGGATTTGTCAGTAGGCCCGTGGTCTTTTGCTTATGTGGTAGGTTAAAGCTTGTGTGAGATCGATGATCATCATTATATTGTTGAAGCAAGATGCATGAACTTTAAGGGGGTGATATAATGACAACTGTATGATGAAGATTGATGCCGTGGGTCCCTGTTGCTAGAAGGCACTGATGCGCTTGTTTCTAATTGGTCGATGGGTGGAACAGTTGGCACTTGTCAGCGGGTCTGATTGTCAGAGGATTTGTAGAGTCAATGAAGATCTACGGTCGTCACATGATCTGATGGAATATTCCAACCCCATCAGATCATGCGACCACCATTCGATGTAGATTCAAAGATTCTTCTACTTGCTGAGGTGCTAGTCACACTAACATGGTCAATTCTCATTGGTTCTGACCAATGAGTTGGTGCTTGACTTTTCAAAGGGTCTCCCGACTATTACAAGGTTGATCTAAGCCGTTTGATCTACCAGGAAGGAGTGATATCGATGACTACATTTTAATCTTGGTCAACTGGCCATTGCTTTTCAAATTTAAAATATCTTCTTAAGGGTTTCTTGCTGTTTCATTGTGGTTGGTCGATTGCATGGCTTTGGGTAGCTTAGAATTGATAGTTCTAGGATGGTTGCAGTTGGGGGAATGTTGAGAAAGATCTGGTGGCTGTCTCCTATGATTTCTCAGGGTACCATGTTGATATTCTCATGTCAAAGAAATATTAAGGTGGCACCACCTATGGCATCCTGTACTTCAAAATACAAATCAAACTCAGACCAGATTTGAGCACTCATGGCAAGGCCGAGTTGCAGAAGGGTAGATAGGTCAAGGTAGCTTGTCTGCAGGGAGATATAGTATAGGGATGGACACGCAAATATGAGATTTGATCAATCAAGATACTTTCAAAGACACATTTATGATCAGACATGACATAATTAGGGTTTCTGATTATTTTATGTCAAATCTTATGTAACCCTAATTAGGTTTTGACTCCTGCCTGCGTGCAAAGGGAGATGTATATAATGTTTTTGGAGCTTTTTAGTGCTCAGAGTTTTACATTTTGTAAAAAGAGTTTTTTTCTCTTTCTAGAAGTTATCTGTGGAATTCTTTCTGCCCTCTGACTTTTACAGTTTGTGATTTTTCATTGAAATCTCAGACTCAATAGAGGCTATCTGTGGCATTTTATCTGCCCTCTGGTCTTTCCCTTGTCTGCATTTCTCTTATTGAATATAATATGCTAGCTTTGTTAGAGGAATCTTGGAGTTCCAAGGCCCTTCTTTCTTTCAGCTTATTGTGTACTACTGTGTCTAATTTGATTTGAGTGAGTTTGTAGGTATACTTTAGCCCCCTATCATTCTATCTCATTATTGTACCCTTTTACTAAAGATAACATTTGCTTGTAGGCCACAGTCTGTCTTTTGCTCAGACCCCTCTGTGAAACACTTATGCAAGCCTATTTAGAAAGATTGTGTTCTATTAGATCTGAGAGCTTTCATGCTAGTTTAGTCAGTCTATTGTGTTCAACTCTTTTCGGTGTATCACCTAGTAGGATAATGTGCTTTCAGTAATTTCCCTTTCATGCATTCCTTCTATCCCTTTTCCCTCAAAATTTTACTTTCATGTCAAGAAGCAAATTAAGGTGATTATCCAAGAGGAACTAGCCTAGAACCTGGAGGTCTCATCTCAGTTAGCATAGGTCCCACACCTGGAGATGATTCCCATGTTATACTAAGTTATCAAGACCAAGAGAGCTTGAAACAAGGGTGAAAACTTAGTGTATAACATTTCTGGCACGCCCGGTGGGACTAGGATCAGATTCAAATTTAGAAGACACCCCACCTTGGGTGTAACATTTTTGGCACACGTGATGGGACTAAAGCTCAAATTCATGTTCAAGATATGTTATCTTTGATATGCTGATAACATACTACAGACCTAGAAGAGGTCATTTTGCTGCATATCTGGCGACTCTAGAATGTCTACTGGTTTCAAAGATTGAGTACTAGTATGTTTCAAATCTTTCATATTCAAATTCTAGCTGATTGCATGAGTAGACATGTCAAGTTATCATGGATAGTCAGGTTACCCACCATCCTATTATGAGGACAATGCTCAATGGGCTAGTTATCAGCCTTATCAAAGCCACCTAAAGCCTTCTTTTACCCCAAGCTTTCATACTATACAAGGCCATCAATATATCCAACATGCCCCAAATGATTATGCCCTTGTACAAGATTATGAGTGGGCCCTCCAACAAGATGGATCATGGGCACAAATGGTACAACAAAAAATGCAAAGCCAGCTACCTCATCATGCTTACCACCCACCCCCCCCCCCCTTCTCAGCTTCATTGGCAGCAGATTCATAGTTCAAACTTGATGAAAGAGCAGGAAAAGACAAAGAATCTATTGCTTAATTTGATTAAGCAAGTGTCTAAGATCAGAGAGCAGTAGGAGATGGAGGCTCAAAGTTATGAATAGGGGTCAGTTCCCTACCAAGTGGTAGAGGCTCTTGTTGATGAGCAACAAATAAATTTTTTTTCAAGAAGAGATCAATCGCCAAACTGATGTTGAGTCAGCAAGGTTGAGATCACAAATTACTGAGCAAGAGGCTCCTAAGCCTAGGATCCCAAGCTGGAGAACCCATTTGTCTCAAGAGGTTACACATGAAGAGCCTACAAAGAATTCATTTCCAAGCTTTAGGAATACCCTTCAAGAGTCTGTGCCTGTTTTGGAGCAGTTGCAACCTTGTTGTGGCCTGCAAAAACTTAAGGAATATATTGAGATAGTGAAACACCAAGATGGTAGGGATTTTGGTTTTCCAAGCTTCAAGATAGGTATGCCTTCTATGTCTCCCCTTGAACCCCCTCAATTTCACATCCCAAGTTTTAAGGAAAAAAGTTCTTTCCAAGAGCCTATACTTGAGATGCAGTCTACCACTCTGCAAGAGCAATCTGTACAAGAAAGTCGTTCATCTCAAGAGGCCCCTCTGGTCTCTCAAGATGATGAAGCATTGTGGATACCCCAATGGACTCTGCCTCTTGGTTTTTAGATGCCAAGTCTTTTCAAAGATACTAGTCTAGTGTCCGAGTAAGAACCTATGGTAAATGAGCTTTCATGTGACGAAGAGGAGATGAGATGTAAGGTATTAGTGTTGAGGGATGATTGTGATAAAGTGAGCCAACAATGTGAGGAGATGGAGTTTGATGCTTAGTCTGAGCTCTTGGTCAGTTTGTTCGATGAGCTCCCCCTCTTTGTTGATGATGAAGAAGAGACCATGCCATTACCTATGGCTGAAGGTCAATTAGAACAAAAGGTTCATCATCAACAGGAGGTTGATATAGAAGATGATGCCTTGTCCTTGTTAGATGAGCTGCCTAGTTTTTTGAGAAAAATAAAGAGGCTATGATCATAGCCACCTCTGTAAAATTACAACAACTAGAAGAGATTGATCCTGAGGATATGCTAATTCATGAGCTTGATCTCATCTTTGAGGAGAAGACTTCCCAATATGAAGAAGATAACCAAAGCCTCGGGGAGGATTGTTTGCAGAGCATCATAGGAAGCTTATGTATGGAGCTTAATTGTAAAGAGCTAGTTATTCTTGGGGATCTTTAGGATATTGACAACTTTGATGAGTTCTTTGCATATTTGAACAAAGAGGATGACAGTTCTCTGTCCATGGAGGATGAGTTGACATGGCTATCCACAATAGGAAGCAACCATGAAGATAAAAAAAGAAGCCATCAAGGAAGGTCCTACCTTTAGACTTTCAAGAGGCTGCCCTATCAGATACTTGGCCCAGAAGGAGTTTACTGAGACATCTCCACATGATGAAATTGAGGTGAGTAAACTTGATCCTATCTTTGCAGATGTAGTTCATCCTCATTTGATAAATCTTTATATGCCTCATATCCTTGTAGCTATCTTTACACACTCAATGCAAACATCCTAATGAGGAAGGGTAGTTATTTCAGCCTACCAGTGAATGGTTTTGTTTGACCTATTTTCTACACTAGTTAGTTTAGGTTAGGTTAGTTTTCTTGCTTTCTATCCCTATTTTCTAGTTTAGTTTTCCTACTTTCCAAGAAGTGCCCGTGCACAGTTTGTTCCTCTGGTTCCAGATCTATCTCTCTGTCATGGTTTTGTGTCCAAGTGTTGACTCCTATGCCCAATGAATTGCATTAAGGCCACTGATCTAATGTCTAGCAGGCTGACATCCAACAAAAATTGCCAAAATGTTGCCCAAAAAATTCCCTACCCATCTAATTTTGGTCATAGGCTAGTTTGAACTCCATCCCAAGGTCTGCATATTTTACCCTGTTGAGCCTCTGAAATTTCCATGGCCCTATGTCTTGTTTTCTGGCCTCTACAATCTCTTTTAGCCCCCTAGAATACAAGTTTGAATTTGAAAAAGTAGCCGTTGGCCCCAAAAAACCCCAAAAACCCTAAGGCCTTTCTATTTCGCGGTTACCTTTTCGGTCGCTTAAGTGATCCCTTTTCCCACGTGCGCTTTATGTTTTAAAGCCCAGTCGCTAGGTCACTAGAATATGGAAATGGTTATGGTTTTTGCCAGTGACTTGGTGACTGTGTTCGTAGAATCTCACAATTTCAGTGATTTAGCCCTTAGCAGCCTACAACTTGGCGAGCGGTCATCTTTTATTGGTGGTCTTGGTTGCTGGCAGTCAAAGTTAGATCTATGACTAGTGCATGATCTGATGGAATATTCTAAACCCTTCAGATCATGCGATGACCGTCGATCTCCATTCCAATGCAGTGCTTCAATCTGTCAGTGGGTCCATTGCCATGTAATCTGAGGTGTCTGAATCTAATTGGTCAGTGGGCTATGATGTGGAATTCTATCAGTGGGCCCAGTGGGCTGTCTTTCCTTTAAGATCTAATGACTATCATATGATCACATGGAATATTCCAAGCCCATGCGATCATATGCCAGCCGTTGATTTTACCTTTTTCTAGGGCTCTGTCAGGTGGGTCCTCGGGTTTTAACGTGCTCAAATTCTATTGGTTGGCTGGATGATAGCTGGGATTTATTAGTAGGCTCGCAGTCTTTTGCTTATGTGGCAGGTTAAAGCTCATGCGAGATCGATGATTTTCGTTATAACATTGAAGCAAGATGCATGAACTTTAAGGGGGTAGTATAACGACAACCATCTGATGAAGATTGATGCCATGGGTTCATGCTACCAGAAGGTGCTGATGCACTTTTTTCTAATTGGTCGATGGGTGGAACAGTTGGCCCTTGTGAGTGGGTTCGGTTGTCAGAGGATTTGCAGAGTCGATGAAGATCTATGGTCGTCGCATGATCTGATGGAATATTCCAACCCCATCAGATCATGTGACCCCCATTTGATGCAGATTCAAAGATTCTTCTTCTTGCTAAGGTGCTAGTCATGCTAACGTGGTCAATTCTCATTAGTTCTGACCGATGAGTTGGTGCTTGACTTTTCAAAGGGTCTCCCGATTGTTACAAGGTTGATCTAAGCCGTTTGATCTTCCAGGAAGGAGTGATATCGATGGCTACATTTTAATCTTGGTCAACTGGCCGTTGCTTTTCAAATTTAAAATATCTTCTCGAGGGTTTCTTGCTGGTTCAACTGGCCCATGTTATACTAAGTTATCAAGACCAAGAGAGCTTGAAACAAGGGTGCAAACTTAGTGTATAACAATATGGACACAAAAGTCAACTCTTATTTTCTCATTGGAGGATATTTGTGCACATGGATTACTCCTCTTTCAGGCTCCACCCTTGATTAAATCTTTTGCCTCTTAATCTCCATGGTCCATTCATTTTCAATTCCTTTAAAAAGAGAGCTCTCTTCTTCATTTGCATATCAATCTTTTTATGCTAATATTATGCTGCAGGTTTTCTAGGTCACTTTGGAGCTTTTGAAGATTTAGAGCATTCTTGGCTTTTGCATCTACATGCTATCATAGTTTCATTTCTTGCATTATCATGGCATTCATAGTATAGATTTCCTTTATGCTTTAGATTACTTCATCTAGTCTAATTAGGAAGGATTTGTAACACTTGCATCTTTCCTTTCATAGTTTAGTTTATACTTTCATTTCCATAGCTTAGCTTGCACCTCTCATTTCTAGCTTGCATATTCATCTTAATCTAGTTTGCATTTGCATTTCATAGTGATTCTTGGGGATATTGGCATTCTTGCCCTTGTCTTCATTTGAATATCTCATTGTGTGGTTGACTAGCAAGGTCATTAGCTTAATAGCTCTAGTTGAGAGCAAATTTTAAATAATCTTGCAACTCCATACATAGAGAGCTCTAGGTCGCTTTCTAAGGTTTCCTATTCATGGATTCCCTTGGATATAATGGCTTAGAGAAGTGCACTATTTGAGGTGTACATTTTTGGTGCCCACCGTGGGGCAGAACATTATTGTTTTGTCCTTAATTTGCTACATTTCCATCAAATTTTTTGTCAATTTTTAGCTTCATTTTCGGCTGTCTAGTTTTTTAGTCTCAGATTGTCGCGCGATAGTTTGCCAGTATCGTGCAATAGTTTCTGTGTGGTGGTGCGATACTTTACCAGTTAAAGTATCGCTCTGTTTGAGACATTCTGTCACATTGTTTGAGATATTCTGTCACCTGCAGGTACAGTAAAGTATCACCTAGAAATATAATATCACCCCAATATACTGCAAAGTATCGCATGATTCTTCTAGCAATAGAAATATCGCACAAACCTGGAAGTGATTGTTTTTAGCTATTTTTTTTGTTTTGCAAGACTCTGGAAAACTGGCACCCATTTTTGAGAAATTTTTGCATACGGTATCAAAAATTAATATGTGACATATCGTTGGAAAGCTCTTTCTGAGCCTAATCCAACCATGTTGGTTTCATTTTCAAAATTTTCCATTTGATCAGCTATTTTACTTGTAGATTATCTAATTTTTGATGTACTAACCATTGTGGGGCTAACAAGTTGTGCTTGTAGGTGCTCTCATTGCTTGATTATTTGCTTAAAAGAATGCATGTCAAAGCTCCAAATGCACAAGGGCTACTAACAGTTTTTGTAGGGCTGCCCAAAGCATAAAAACCAATCAAGTGCTTGTTGTTTATTTCATTTCAAGTGTGGAAATTACTAGTTGTTTCATTTCATAGGAACATAATATCTTGTTGTAGGAATTCTTGGGTGGTAGGAGAAGTATGCTCTTCACCCTTGTGGTGAACCAGAAAATCTTGACCCATCTTTGGATTTTGAAAGCAAGAGGGTAATTGAACATTTTCTTGGTGTGTTTGGGAGAAAACTTTGAGATAGGAGAGTATTCTCTTCACCCTTGTGGTGAAACAAAAACTTTGAACCTCATAAGTTGATCCACTCTTTATTTAGATCTTTAGAATCCTTTAGTGGGCTTGCTCTTGAGCAATCAAGAGGAACGACCCAAGTGGAGACAAGCCTTTTGCCAGCTATTCCAACCCACTATAAACTCAAGGCTATCAAGGAAACAAAACTTTGGTAGACGTAGTACTTGTCTTCGCTTGATGTGAGTACTTGTGGGATTGTGACCATGAGGAAAATGTTGAGCAAAAATGTTTAAGGTACTCTTGTGGCTGCGAGGTCTGTTACTTGCCACAAGGTAAGGAGTCCCTTTGGGGAGCAAGAGGGGTATTACGAATGTAAGCCCTTACTAAGAACCATAGATAGAGGCCACCCTATTTTGCCGCTTAGCTTTTTGGTGCAAGGATTGATCCAAGTGGAATAACCCAGATCACCCTAAGATTACTCACCATCTGTGTTCCTTTGGTTGTGTCATTGGCACTTCCATGACAAAGCCAATATCTATTGTGGGCAACCACTTTGTGTGAGGCAATGGAGCATCAAGTGTGGGCCAAGTTGTTAAGTATTGAGCCATTGTCTTTTTAGGCTAGAAAGTGCTTGAAGTGTGCTCATTGTGATATACCTATGTAAACGTTCTTGCATATTCAACATCACGGTAGTGTTCATAGGATTTTTCAATTTTGATATCATAATTGCTTGTCTTGGCAAGGTTTCTTTTGCCTTTGTTTCAAGTGTTTGAAGACATGTTTGATCACCTACTATTTGCAAACCTGTCAATTTACTACTGTCACTATGATTGAGATCGAAAAAAGCAACCCTCAAATTGAAATTTGGACCAAATTGCCCTTAAAATTGAGATTTTTAACACTCACTAGTAAGGAATCGTACGACACTGGAATAGTATCACACCCTGTACTAAGAAATATCATGCAATAATTCACCATTGGAAGACTATCACACCTCTTGCCTAGAAAATATCACCTGGGCTGCTTATAAACTATCGCACTGCCTTATGCAAAATATCACCTAGAGAAATTATATCGCTCTGTTAGCCTGGAAACTATTGCACAGAGTCCTTTTTCTATCTCACTATTGCTTGCAATTCAAAGTTGATTTGTGTCACTTCTGGTTTTCCTTGGTCAATCCAGATCTCAGATCTTAGGTGCTGTGACATGTTGCTCAATATCCAAATGAACTCAAATGGTATCAAATTGCACAAAATGACTCTTAGTCTTCTTTCTTCCACATCTTCCATGTCTTCCTAGTCTCCCATTTCCATCCTTTCTCTTCTTCCTTCATGCTTCTTCCTCTTTTTCCTAAACTCTTCATGTCTTCTTGATTCTTTTCCTCTTATTTTCTAGTCTACTTTCTTCTATTCATCTCTTTGATTCATTTCTTCCATGCTTGATTCCTCCTCTTCTAGAACCATGAATTTTAACTACCTTGTTATGGAACCTCTCTTGAGAATGGATGATCTCGAACTCATTGCTCAATTCGAAGAATTTTATTCCTCCAATAGTCCTTCTGGATATCTCATGGGTGACAAACTTTAAGAAAAAAGAAAAGAAAAGATGATTGAATTAGACACCTTTGCTAGGATCATAGACATGATCATATCATGACCTCCTTCTTCCAAAAATTCTTCATCTTCTTCATCTTCTCATTCTTCTTCACATTCCAAGTCTTATCATGACTCTTCTAGACATTATTCTCATTCTTCATTATCCAATTCTTCTTCCTCCACTAGGTCTTCACTTTCCTCTTCTTCACGATCTCGTTCATCTTCTACTTCTCCGAAGAGTCTTACTCCTCAATATGAGCAATATCGTAATCCCTATGATACCTCTTCTACAAAGAGTGACACACCCAGCTTTGATGACTATAATGACTATTATGATGGCTATGATGATGAACCATATAGTCATACCTATGAAACTTCTATTCCTAAGAGTCCTCCTCGTCATGTGCTCGTGCTTACTAGAAATGGGTCATCACATTGGATAGATCACGATGGTGATCCATATGACTCTAATTTTGAAAGAGACTTTGATGAGTTATGTGAACAATACCTTGATGATGATACATCTACTTCTATTGAGGAATATAAAATGTACCGTGCTGATTTGAAATGTAAATATTATAAGAATCTTTCCTCTAAGAATGCTCATGCTGAAAATAAAGATCACACTCTCAAGAAAGATCATGTTTATGATAGACCTTTGTCTTGTGATGGTTCCCTTCCATCCCTTACTTCTTCCAATACCCATAAATTTCCTAAAGCTTCCAAGTCTTCCAAATATTTCACAAATCCTTCATCCAACAAAGATCCTAATACTTTTCATGCGGTTCCCTATAGTTATCCTCAAGGGCTATCTCTTAAAGAAACTCAAGTTGACCTTCACTTGGCTGTAAATACTTTCAATAATGCTAAACCTAAAGAGCCTAAGCCTTTATGCACCACAATGCCTACTTCAACTAGTCCTTCACTATCTCTTCCAAAGTATTCCATATAGTTCCAACATGCTTCCTTGTCCTTAGAAGTGGCACCATGTCAAGAGGACTTTAAAAATGATAAAGAAAATAACAATAAAAAAGATCAAGATCAAGAACCCTCCATGTCATCCAATCCTTTTCATGATGTCTCTCATCCATTTCATGGTTCTTTTGATCCTCTACACCCTTTATCATCCATTCCACCATGTCTTAAGTCTTCTCCTAGGCAAGATCAAGCTACTACTTACACTATTGAGCTTATTGACAATCAAAATAACCTTACTACACTTGCACTTTCCAAAGATGATACTTCCATTAAGGTTATTGAAAATGGTGTTGTTACTTCCAATGTTAAGCCTATTGAAAATCAAGAAAAAAATTATACGCTTATGCTATTCAAAGATCCTTTTCAAGATCAAAATCTTCCATCTTCTTGTTCTACCACTCCATGTTCGCTTCCACTTTCTACTCTTCCTAAGTCTTTGCAAGCTTTGAAAAATCCTATCGAAGAAGTTGCTCCTATTCAAGATTTTCACAATCCTATTAAAAATCCTAATGCTCACTCTAAAGATGTTGATGTCCTTGGTTGTCATATAGATGTTGATGAAATTATTGATTATCCTTTTGCATCTTCCACTTCCATCCTTGGACTTTCTCCACCAATACCAAAGGCTTCACATCTTCCTTCCATCTTGGGCCCTTATGTACCTTCACTTTCCCCTCCTAACTCTCCTAATTTATCATCCATATTGGGTCCTTACATCCCTCCATCTCCTATCTTTCCTCAAGATCAACATAGATGCATACCCTTGAATCCTTTTCATCCACCCTTCCATCTAAACCAGTCATATCCTTGTTCTTCCACAAGTCCCAAGTCTTTTGAAAGTAACTTGAATGTTCAATACAAGAAAAAGAGCAATACAAGAATCCATCAAAAAAAGAAGATCACCATGTCTCCTCTAATCGACATGGAGGTAAAAAGTCAAAAGAGATATCTAAGAAGAAAACTACAAGACAAGTATGGGTTCCAAAATCCATCATTGAAGATATTCTCTCTAAATCATGAAAAAGAAATAAAAATCTTAAGGCTATATGGATTCCAAAGTCTCTCTTGAAAGAGTCTAATATTGAACAAAAAGTGAAGTTGACATTCAAGCTTCCAAAGGCTTCCGCCTCATCTTCTTCCAAAAACATTCTTCCATTCCATGTGCCTGAACCGCAACCTCTGCTAAATATTCACCATATTCCTTCTCGTATTCCTTCATTCACATTTCCTCCACTCTCTCGCCACCCTTCAAGGTGTGTGTTGATGTTGATCTTGCCTTCCTTTCCATCTACCCTTTCACAATCCTTCCATTCTTTATCCTTCTACCTTCTATCATTTTTCCTCATTTGCCTATTCCTCCTATCTTCCAACCTCACTCGCTTTACATAAAACCTTATCCTCCATTTTTCTCTTCCATCTTCCTTTCCCTATCAACATATTTGAGCATATCATTTTGAATCCTTGGCATATCATGGTTTATCCTTTCAAGGAGAATTATCTAAAAAGCTTTCCTTCTTCCAAAAATAGAAAAAATTCAAAAAAATAGAAACAAAAAAAAATGAAAAAATTAAAAATGTGCCTTGGTGGAAACTTGGAAATAGGTGCCTTGGTAGCAAAAGTAAAGAGAAATAAATTCATCCTATGGTGAAAACCACTCCCTTGTGGTGCCTTGGATAAGTACTGTGATGAAAACCTGACAATCAGGCATCATGCGTAGTTCTTCTACATATTTCATCCATTCCATCTTCTCTCTTTGATCTTGACAATGTTGATCTATACATGAACATTTGGCTATCTTGTGAGCTATCTTACGATGATCTTGCTTTCATTCCATTCATGTTTAGCCTTCATATTAATTTTCCTCCATTCATTCTAGCCTTTTTCTATCCTTTTCCCCTTTGGTCTTGATCTAATAAAAAATACTAAAACACGATGCTATGAAGCCTCTTGACATGTCTACTCTTTTGGACTGCATCCTTTCCTTCTTTTGCATTACGCTTTTGTGACTTATCCTATGCCAGCCTATCATTACTTATCCAAATGTGCTTTACATGAAAAATTTTCCCTAGCTTGGGTACTCTTGAGGAGTTTTCCATTGAGGATTTCTTCCCTTCATTCTCCTTCATTCTCTTATCTTCCATCTCTTCCACCAGCTTGCTAATCCCTCTTATCCTCCACCTTGATAGACATTGGGACTACACGATGTGATCTTGCTTGGGAGTTTGATGCCCATTCTGTCTGGGGGCATCCTTTGTACATATTTTATGATCCTAGAAAAAATTTCAAAAAAATTCATATATGATGCTGAAAAAATCTTAAAAAGCATAAAAAGTCCTGAAAAAATATAAAAATATATAAAAAAATAAAAAAATAAAAAAATAAAAAATAAAATAGAAAAAATGCCTTGGTGAAAACCTAGAAACAAGCACCTTGGTAGCAAAAATACAAAAAAATTGAAAAAATAAAAAAAATCTCCAAGTGGTGAAAACTTGGAAATAGGCACTACTTGATGCCTTTGCACCCTTATTTCTTAGCACTCGTCCTTGACACTTAGCCTTTCTCTATTATGCTTTGACCTTGTTGCCTTGGTTTGGAATTGGTCTTTGTCTAGGGGGCATAACTATGTTAGCTTTGGTCTCTAGGATGCATTGGTCTTTAGGACATCACCCCAATGGTGTTTTTCAACACCAACCCCACCTATGTTTTTCAACACTACCTTAGCGTCAAGTATTTCTCAACACTTATTAGATATCCTACCCTACAGTCTAGCATGATATGATATCTCTCACTGGCAAATGTGATACTCAAAGATTGATTCTATGACCTACACACACACACTTAAACACTTGACTCGCTGAGACTTGTTTGACTTTGTTTTCCTTGTGTGCTATTTATGATGATTTCTTTGATGAATGTTCTCTCCCTATGATAGTTTTCGATGATGCATAGCTAGAAGACTGAGGACATGAGGACATGTTTTATTGCTTTTTTTGCTTGTGGGTATATTTTGTTGGTTCTCACTGTCATTAGCATTTATGCTTGATCCACTTGACATTAGGATCTACAAAGTATTATCCTTGACTGTTTATGCAAGTGCATACTTATTGTCATCTTGACTTTCCTTGTGTCTTGATGTGAGTATAATCTTGCCATATCAAACTTAGGTAATCTCTCTGCACTAGTCATCTTGACCTATATATCTTTGATGCCTAGGTGGGATTCCCACATATTTATCTGATATAGATCATATTCATATACCCATAGTCATACTAGTGTGTATTGTATGATCTTGTGACACTACCAATAAAGCTCGATGATGATTATTAGATGTTTATTGGCGTTGTGACCTTGCAAGTCAACTGCTTTCATAGTAGTTTGCATTCCTAGGTTCATTAGCTTTGCATCTTACATATGGAGAGAGCTCTCCTTTCATCTTTTGAGGACCTATTAGTCAACTACGCTCATCTTTCACTTCTTTTTGATCATGTCTTTTGCTTCTTGTCTATAGCATTTTGACTTTTTGACCTAATTTTCAAAACACCTCAAAATTACGTGAAAATTGCACCCCTAGCTAATTTTGACGTCCTGGATCCATTTTTAGACTTTAAATCAAAATCCAAGTTAATCTTGATAGTCAAAATCACATTTCAAATTTTCCCCTTCTTCTGCGCAGTTGGCTGACCATTTGAGGCCTAATCCTTTGATCTTCACTGGGGAATCTTCATTTCTTCATCCCCATCTCTTTCAAATTTCTAGTATTTCATTTATTTTCATTCGATTCATCTCTCTGAGGTTTGACTTCATTTTTATCCTATATCTTTTTCAGTCAAACTTAGTCAAACTGGGGCATGTCTTCATTGTTTAATGGTTATCCTATCATCTTTCATCTTCGATTATGATTTCTAGTGACTTGATCAAGTTCATCAATTTTCTACTTCTCCTCTACCTAATTTCAATTTTGATTCCGAGGGGGCAGTACCTATTAGCTTCAAATCTTTGATTCAACTTTATCATTCAGTTTAGCTTGAGATTTTTATTTTGAGACTTGATTATCACTTAACAGAAATGGTGTTGATCTTGTCTTTTGATTCTTATCTCTTATTTTGAGACTTGACCATCACTTAATAGCAACGATGTTGGTCTTGTCTTTCAGCCAATTTATTTTTGTCCTGGCGTGTTCCCAGAATGATCACACATCTGGATTGTTTTATGATCCCAAATCAATCTCACATTTCAATTCTTCTTTGACCACATGTGTTCCCATAATGATAACACATTAGTCAAAGAGGGGAAAATGTATGCACCCTAAAATGGTCACCTAGACTTTGGGCCCCCATTCAGCAATTTATTAAATCTCCGAATCAATATTTTCAAAAATCAGCATTTTTCAATTATATCAATTTCCTTGATCAAGTCCTATTTTATCATTTTTGATTATTTGCCTTGGGCTAACCATTTTATCTTAAGTCTTTATTTATTTAAAAGGAATATTTCCTCCCCTTTTAATAAATAAAAAGCCCCCACTTTTTTTCTTATCCTAAGTTGCACAAATAAAGCATTATTCTTATTTTATAAAAAGAAGAAAAAATACTTTTTGTCTTATATGGACACAAAAGTCAACTCTTATTTTCTCATTGGAGGATATTTGTGCACATGGATTGCTCCTCTTTCAAGCTCCACCCTTGATTAAATATTTTGCCTCTTAATCTCCATGGTCCATTCCTTTTCAATTCCTTTAAAAGGAGAGCTCTCTTCTTCATTTGCATATCAATCTTTTTATGCTAATGTTATGCTGCAGGTTTTCTAGGTCACTTTGGAGCTTTTGAAGATTTAGAGCATTCTTGGCTTTTGCATCTACATGCTATCATAGTTTCATTTCATGCATTATCATGGCATTCATAGTATAGATTTCCTTTATGCTTTAGATTACTTCATCTAGTCTAATTAGGAAGGATTTGTAACACTTGCATCTTTCCTTTCATAGTTTAGTTTGTACTTTCATTTCCATAGCTTAGCTTGCACCTCTCATTTTTAGCTTGCATATTCATCTTAATCTAGTTTGCATTTTCATTTCATAGTGATTCTTGGATATATTGGCATTCTTGCCCTTGTCTTCATTTGAATCTCTCATTGTGTGGTTGACTAGCAAGGTCATTAGCTTAATAGCTCTAGCTGAGAGAAAATTTTAAATAATCTTGCAACTCCATACATAGAGAGCTCTAGGTCACTTTCTAAGGTTTCCTATTCATGGATTCCCTTGGATATAATGACTTAGAGAAGTGCACTATTTGAGGTGTACAACACCAATGCTTCTTGAAAAGGTAGGGCGAACACTAAGTGCACTGAATGTTGTCTCAATTCTAGGTAGATCTCCCGACTGTCTCAAGCTTATCTATGCTGATTCTAATCTTCCAAGAAGAGTTTCTCTGGTAAAGTTTTTAGTACAAGGTATAACTTGTTTAATCATCTGTGTTGTATGCTTAAATACATGAGTTAATGTCTTTAGAATCTTCCATATCAGTTCATTCTTAGTCTTATTTCCTTCACAAGATTTGATACCTTCAACAATCTCTAACATTTTACCAATATAACTTCTAACAGATTCATCTTCCATCATTCTTATATCTTCAAATGCACATATCCAATTATGTAATTTGACTCTCTTTGCATGTACATCACCTTCAAAAGTAGATTGTAAAGCTAACCAAATTTCATGAGATGTCCTTAGATATTCTACTTGACTGTATTCATTCTCTGGAAGGGATGACAATAGTGCTTCTCTAGCAAGTATGTTACACATGAACATATATCTTTCCTCATTAGTACATTCTTCAATTTTGTCTTCTTCAATGATAGTCTTCACATTCTTTGTGATCAACCAATATCCTGGTCCTAAACATAGCAAATGTGTCTTCATCTTTTCTTTCCAACTGTCATAGTTTACTTCATCAAACTTAGGGCTTTCTTTCCTGAAATGATTCACCATGGATCTCCTTAAGTTGTTAAACTTTTCCTTCAAGGACTTGTCACTTTGATACCAATTGTTAGAAAGTAAAATCCACCAAGATAACTAAGAGGAGGGGGGTGAATCAGTTATCGGATAAATACAACTTTTATCACCATTAACAAATTTTAACCATATAATCAATATAAAAAACAACCATAGAAAGATAAACATACACAACAACACAATAACACAAGATATGTTGACTAGGGAACCTCTTGATCATAGAGTAAACCCCGGTGGGAGTGATTCCCACAAAAGATGCACTAATATAAAAATTCCTTGTGAGAGGATAGAATCTGTTAAGAGCCTTATGAAATACATTCAGTACATATGAGTCCCTATTAGGAGACTCTGAATCCCTGTTAAAAGATTCTAACTTGGTTAGGAGTTATGGGAGATAGAAGGACCCATTATCCTAATAGCTTCAAGGGAAAGATCACTGAACACACTGTCCAATTGATCTCTGTATTACTCAAACAAAATAATACCAAATAATTACTAATCTCAGCAACTTATCTTTGCTCCTCTATCTATGCCAAACCACACCAACTGCTTCACCAGATCTTAATATCAGATCTTTGCAATTCACATATCCTCTTACAACATATATTGCTCAATTCTGTAATTCCTTACACATATTCTTACAAAAATAAAGGAAAAAAATCCTTCCTTTATACCACACTCAAATAATTACAAATGAGTCGGCCAAAAAGGCTTAACCAATTACAAAATATAAATCTTCACATGTTACATAATGTTTTACAATTACATTAAACTGTCGGCTTCCAAAAAAATAATTCTTCACTCGTGTGACCTCTGACCATGCTATCACATCCATGTCACTATCATAATGTCTTCATCAATTATACAACTTCTCATGCCTCGATTCTATCCCAATTGGGAGATATCATCTAGTTACCACAACCCACTTCTCAGGAACACTGCCTGAATGCTGCTTCCACTGAATTACACATAACTGTCATGAATAATTAAATTTATGTACACACTCTTGACCATGATCTCAGGACACAACATAAAGTAAGTCCTCAACTCTACATAGCTTGATCTTCAATACTCCACATGCGCTAATTCAAACACTATCTGATTCTCTACTAATCTCTAGTAGATCACTGTGTTGACATCAATGACAACCAAAGTCATGAATGCAACATACAACTACTACAAAATGACTCTAAATACTCCCCCATAGGATATATTCAACATTCATTCCTAACAGTTTGCACATGACATGGTCAGGTTTAGATAAGCTCGGTAACCCTTTAACTCTCATTTTCTTACTGATTTTAACCATGTTGTCAAAATTCGCATGACATAACCTTTTGTGCCATAACCACACATCTTCAGTTCTAGCCAATAAACAAGAATTTTTAGCATTATCAAGATAAAATAGATTACCTTTAGATTGTTCACCAGTACCAACCAACTTTCCAGTTTCATCATAGATTTTTACCTTTCTATTCTCAAATGCAACACGGTGATCTATTTTATTCAGCTGTGCTACACTCAACAAATTATAATTAAGTCCCTTCACCCAATATGCATTCTCACATCTGATGTTATTGTTCATCAATATAGATCCTTTTCCTTTTACTAAACAAGGTGTATCATTTCCCATTTTAACTTATCCACCATTATAATGTTCAAGGTATTCAAATTTATCTTCATCACCAATCATATGATGTGTACAACCACTATCAATAATCCAAATATCACTCTTGCTAACTTTAGAAATAAGTGTTGTTTCAACATACCTTTCTTCTTCTTCTAAATCTTCTTTTAAAGCTACGAATACCACCATAATGTCTTCATCAGTGTTGATGTTGGTGTCATCATCTTCATCTTCAACAATGTAACATGCCTTCTTGCCTTTGTCTTTATAATCTCAGTTACTTCTTCTACCATATTATCAGTTGCCTCTGTATTCTCATTTATCTCTTCTATCTGACTTCCTTTCACTAGATCTTTCATTGTCTTTCTCATCTTCTTTCTTGTTAGGACATCTAGCTACAATGTGGCCAATTTCTTTACAATTAAAACATACCAAAGGTAGTTTTCATTTATATCTTCCTTTACCTTTCTACAGTCTTCTAGCCATTAATTCTTCAAGCTCATCAAGTTCATCCTCATCACTTTCACTATTACTCCCATTTATTATCATGTGTTTAGTACTCAATTTACCAATTTTATAGGATGACATAAATGTAGACTCACTAGTAGGTACAATACTATTATAAAAGTTAACTCAAAAGAAGTCAGTCTACCGATTAGACTATCAAGTGTAAGATGATTATGAAAAGCTAATCTCATTTCATGAATTTCAAAGACTCTAATAGCATAAGTAGGTATCAAGGTTCTAATAATTTTACTTACAACAGTGTCTTCTTCAATAGTACCTCCTGCTCCTCGGATAGAATTGACAATCTCCTTAATTTGATTACTGTACTGTGCAATGTTTTCTCCTTTCATTTTCATGTCATCAAACTTTCCTCTAAGACTCAGATTTAGCCCTTGGCACATTCACATTGCCTCCGTGAACTAGTGCAAGTTTTTCCCACATTTGTTTAGCAGAAGTACATGTCTTAACATCTTCAAATTCAACATTTGATAAGGAAGCAACAAGCTCTATCATTGAAACATTGTGTTCATGTCTATCTCTCATCTGATCAATAGTCAAAGGTCTAGTAGGCTATACAAACTCATTACCCAAGTAGTATATTAAATATTCTCTTCTTTTAGATAGATGCAATCTCATTCTACTTTTCCATGTCAAGAAGTTATCTTTGTTCAGCTTTGGCACCTCTCTCTTATACATCTTGTGATCTTTAGCTCAATTCCTTAAAAATTTTCTTTTCAAGCACTCTATGCTCTGATACTAATTGTTATATAAATGACAGGGGGGGTGAATTAGTTAAGTCCAGTTATACTATAGTCTCAAATCTTACAGATGTATATATTAAAACTTTTTCAATCAAATAATCAACTTGATAAGATATCAACTGTGTTAATATCTTCATCTACCAATTACAAATAAATTGAGTACTGTGTTCACCGATCTATCTAGTTATAGAAATGTGTAAAGTTAAATAATAATTCAACATATCATACACATCTAACACAGATTTTTAATGTGGAAACCTTGTTAGGGGAAAAACCACCCAGGACTAGTAACCCAAAATAATTCACTCTTCTGAAGTGAGCTCGGTTAGGAGCCAACCCTATTAAAGGTTACAAAACACACTGTGAGCTGTGACCTAGTTAGAGGATTTATCACTAACAGTTCTCCTTTGACCAAACATTCACTATGGGGTCAACAATAAAACAATGTGCATTCATTGAATGTCATATTGAAATATAAAGACT
The DNA here is from genome assembly GCA_027943335.1 of Chamaecyparis obtusa. NCBI lineage: Eukaryota > Viridiplantae > Streptophyta > Pinopsida > Cupressales > Cupressaceae > Chamaecyparis > Chamaecyparis obtusa. Next base: position 1,375,163 of record BSBK01005082.1, read on the forward strand.
GTTAAGTCTCACTCGGTTAAGAGATTTATCTGTAGAAATGGTTAAACTAATACAATAATGATTTGATTCAAATAAAACTTTGATTTGCAGATTTTCACATCTATGCTAAGCTCAAAATACCTCTGATCAATAATCAATTCAACATCAGTGTTTCCTCCAACTCTATTTTTCTCAATATATTATTTATCTGACACTTGATGTTGTCTGCAGTTTTCTTGGTTCTGTCTTCAACCAGTTTGATCAGTGTTGCATGAAAACAATCCTTTTCACATGAACTCTCCCGCAACATCAAGAATCCCAGACTCAATAATGAATCTCATGTCTCCTTATATAGACATCATACATCACTTTCTTCTTATCCATGGATTTTGCCTTTTAATATTCACTGTTCATTTTTTTGCTTTAACCTTCCTCAACGGTTGTGTCATTAACACATTTCATTCGCCTTCATTTGATCATATTTGAATTTTTTTAGCCATTTGATCATCATAACAAATATTATCTTTTACATCAAAATCTTAAACAATTATCCAGCTTATCATTTTCAGTCGGCTGTTATAAACTCCATTTATTTCTTTCACTTCGTCAATACCAGAATGCGTCGGTGATTACCTGCTCAGTTAATACTATACTTTGGTATACACTACACTTGCTCGGTGTATACAAAAATCTTCATTTACCGACCACATAAACTTGTTCAATCCCGATCTTCAATACATAATAGAATCATGTAATACAACAAGGTCATCAACTTAATTCCATAGACTCATCAATAATTTACTCAAAGTATACCATATCCATATCTTTTTTATCGATCTCATCTTCATGTAGATATCTCATTTCTTTACCATTTTCCTTCCTTAGATTTTTTTAACTATCATGATAAGTACAGTCAAAACTAGTTGGCATTAATGACAATACATTAACTGATTAATTGTCTTACATACACTTTGATAACTTGATGATCAATCAGTTGTAGGTTATCATAGACAATTCTTAATAGTAGAATTCATATGAAACAAGTTACCTTTTCTTTGTTCATCGGTAGCAATTAATTCTCCTGATTTCCCAATGATCTTGCATAAGCCTCCATTAAACTCTAATTTGTAACCTTTGTTATTTAACTGAGAAACACTTAATAAATTATATCTCAAACCATCTGTTGGAGCTCAAAAATTTAGTCTATATTTTTGAGTCCATATTGCCAAAAATTGTCTAAGTGTTGGAATTAGTCTTTTGAAAATCATTAAAGATGCTTAGTTTGAGGTGCATGGAAAATGTGTTTTTTAAAAATAAAAACCCTCAAGTAAATGATGACTTCATGAGAGATTACTTTTAGATTTATGCAAGATGTGGAGTCATAGACAAATGCAAAGCATGTGGAGAAGAAGAAGATAAAAAAAGGTTGAGGGCAAGAGCCAGTTGAATGGAAAAAAAAAGTGTGAATGCACAACCAGTCACTTTTTTTTATCATAACTCAAAAAATACAAACTGGGTCGGGTTAAATTTTACATATGTTTGAGATGACTATATGTGAATTGTACAAAATTATTTTTAGAAAAACCCAGTTTGAAAATTAAAAGTTATGATCCTATGAGTACTGCAGCAATTAAAAAATCAGCAATGCTTCCAAAAGTTTAGTCCCACATTGCTCAAGAAATGACCATTTCAAGTGTTTAAAAGATATACCACTCACATAATGAAATGAATAAAGAGAAGAAGGCTCTCAAGAGTGTGCATAACTAGTGCATTGGGATGCATGCCATTGACCATAAAGAAATAAATTTTGTAGAAAAATACTGGCAAAAAATGCTAATGGTTAAGTCATAAGCATTCAGAGAATTAGAGAATACACTTGGTCGCTAGTTCTCCAAATCCCTAGCAGTTAGTCTCTAGTTCTCCAAATGCAAATGGTTAAGGAGATAACATTCAGAGAACTAGAGAATGCTTAGTCTCCAGTTCTCCAAATACAAATGGTTAAGGAGATAACATTCAGAGAACTAGAGAATGCTTGGTCGCTAGTTCTCCAAATGGCTGGCAGTTAGTGAAAATGATTCAAAGAATTGGAGAATGCTTAGTCTCTAGCTCTCCAAATGGTTGGCGATTAGTGAAAATGATTCAGAGAATTGGAGAATGCTTAGTCTCTAGTTCTCTAAATGGTTGGCAGTTAGTGAAAATGATTCAAAGAATTGGAGAATAGACTTGGTCACTAGTTCTCCAAATGGTAGGCAGTTAGTGAAAATGATTCAGAGAATTGGAGAATAGATTTAGTCGCCAGTTCTCCAAGTTTAACCTAGGGTTAAGGTTTGATTTGGAGATTCAGAGAATGGTTTATTCATGTGATCGCTAGAGGTAACCATGGTTAAGGAATGGATTTAGAGATTCAGAGATTGTATGCATTCGCTAGTTCTCCAAATGAGATGGTTTACCTGAGGTTTGTCTGAGCAACGAATCACGCCATGACAAGTGTTAAGTTCTGGTGCATCCTAAGGATAAAATGTGAAAATGATTAAAAATTGCAGACTTAGAAAGAATTTAAAAAGTTGATATAGTTCTAACTATAGGCAATAATTCAAAAATTTAAATGACAGATGGCTGCTCACAAATTAATGGCCCAAAAATTCATTTTTTATCCAAAATATGAAGTTATATATCATCGGAAAGGTCTCAGAATGAGGAATCCAATGGTGATAATATTTTTCAGTTTTAGTGCAGTGGATGAGAGTAGTTTGGGTTTAAAATCTAAGAGTCTAGATCGGAATCAGATTAGATTGAACATGATTGCAGATGTGGATTAGTTTTGGGAATCAGTTGCAGAATCAGAGAAGAGGAAGGCTGAAGATTTTTATGCAAGATGGACAGCTGTCAGTTGGCTTCCAACTGATTCAATTTTGCCATATCTCAATTTTCTTCTCAATTGTAAAAGGATGTTGAAATTTATGCTACAGGGCAGCTTTCAGGCCTTTTTCTTGTTTTCTTTGTGTTTCCTTGTCATGTAAATATGTTGAACTAGATGAATTTTAATGAAAAAATGATGGAATCCCTATTTAGTTCTGGTTGATGTCTTCGTGTATCTAGTCTTAGTTCTTATGTATCAGTTTGTAAGACATTTTGATGCACTAGTTATAAGGTAGTTGTGATCTTATTTTGAAGTTTCTTTCAAGGAGAGAGTCAATCTTGAATGCAGGCTCTGAGAATTTAAGATTTATACGTGAATTTGATGTCTAGGAATTGGAATGAGAAGAGTGGTTTGTAAGGCACTTCACTTGGTTTCTTTGAGTTTGGAGTTAAGTTTTTCTGGGAATGCATGATTGTTTGACTTTGATGCCCAATAGATAAGGCACTGGTCTCTTGCTTGTCCTACAGTTTTCATCATCAATCATTAATTGAAAATCATTTTACTTTCTTGTTGTTATGCACATTCATGTTTGATTGTATTCAAGAAGTACAATTCATTTGTTGATTCCTTGAAGAGTGAATCATTAGGTTAGCCTGCCCGAGCCTCCAGGTTCAAAGAGAAGGAGTTTATCCTTGTTATCACATTGGCCATTTTTCTAGTTCTTAGCAGATCATACAGGTGGGATCCTGTATAAGAATGGTTGAGTTGAACTCCCATGTTTTATAAGTCTGAGAACTATCCACCAATTTTTATGTCTGCATAAAAGGTTCTAGTGAGTAAGTGTTTAAGTATGTAGATCTTATCATGTTTTAGGTGTAATTGCCTAAGTGTGTAGAACTCAAAGCAGAAGGAGGATCAAATCCTCATCAATTAGTCTTTTCTTGCCCCTTAGTTTGTATGAACAAGTAAATTTGTGTTACTAGACAAAGATCCCCAGGTCTGGTTTCATATTTCTCTTTTAGAGTTGAGGGATACAAGAAAAATGGCTAACACCATCCACCCATTATACATCATCATAGTTGGTTTTATCATTCAAAATAATAGGACCCCTTTACCTTTTATTGAACAAGGGGCATTGTTACAAAATTTTACCAATCCTCCATCACATTCCTCCATTTTAATAAATTTGTTTATATCACCGTTCATATGATGACTACATCCGCTATTAATGATCCAATCACTATAGTGATTCATGCTTTAAACCAATGCTTTTTCACCTTCTTCATTGGGTTCTTCTTTTACTGCAACAAATACAATCTCTTATTCTTCTCTTCCATCAAATTATTCATCGGTGATGTCTTCTTCAACTAGATACCAAGCTTTCTTTTTTTTCTCATTGAGTTTCCATGGCTTATCCTTCCTGTCTTTATTTGGACATATAGACACAATATGACCAATCTTGTTACATGCAAAACATTTCAAAGGTAGCTTACCTTTATATTTACCTTTTCCTCTAGGCATTCTTTTAGAAAATAAGGCTTCAAATTCTTCTTGTTATCTTTCTTCAAGTAAGATAGATTCATAATCATTAGAATAACATACTAAAGAGTTGTGAGATATTTCCTTTCCTTTCCTTGATGGTGCAAGAGTCAGAGATTACTTGGAGGTAGCTTCAATCTTAGGCATACTATTATCATAATTACTTAATTCAAATGTAGTTAACTTTCCTATTAATGTATCAAGGGAAACATCAGTGGTACTTAGAGATCTAAGTTCTTGTATAGATGAAACTCTAATACCATATTGTGACAACAAATTTCTCAACATTTTACTCACCACATCCTCCTCAAGAAGATTGCCTCTAGCACCTCAAATAGTTGTAACTACCTCTTTGATTCTTTGTCTATATTTTTCAATGTTCTCATTTTTCTCCATCCTCATTTCATCAAAATTTCCTCTCAATATATCCACCTTTGAATTATACACATATGGATCTCCACCATAGATAGTCTTCAACTTTTTCCACATCTCAAAGGTTGTATCTAGATCTTTGACATCAATAAATTCTGCATTGAAAAGAGTATTGGCTATAACTTCCATAGTAGCAATGTGTTTTTGTCTGATTCTCAACTAATCTGCATTAAGGAATCCTGATGGAAAAACATACTTAGTGACCACATGTTCCCAATATCGATCTCCCATTCCTTTCATATATAGTTTCATTCATCCACATCACACCGAGTAGTTTTCTCTTGTGAATTTAGGACCTTCCTTTCTCATCATCTTGGATCTTTTACCTCAAGATGTTGAGCTTCACCACAACAAAGAACCAAATCTTTGATACCAATTGTTGGATCTTAGATCTAATTACTGAGAGGGGAGGGGTGAATCAGTAATCAACAATTTCAAACACTTTTCCAGACCTTGAACTCAAATAAGCATTGACAAGTTAACCAAAATATAAGCAAATGCAACTTCAAAGTATATAAACATATCCACAACTTTGACACAAAAATTTATCTCGTGGAAACCCAAATTGGGAAAAAAAACATGGTGGGGATCAGTACCCACTAAAATATGTACTCTTTTGAAGTATGCTCTATGAAGAGCTTAACCATGTTCAAAGTTTACAATAAGCATTGTTAGGTGCTACCCGATTAGGGGATTTACCTCTAGGTTTGTTAAAACCTTTACCCTATTAAGAGTATCCTTGTTAGAGGACTTTGAACAAAAATTAATGTGTCACCCTATTAAGGGATTTACAATAAGGACTTGTTAGAATCCACCCGGTCAAGGGATTTCAATGTTGTAACTATTAGGGGAAAACAAATGGAATGATCTATAAAAAGAACTCCTCCCACCTAATCATATCCTATGATGTGCAAAATCTCTTCTTAACACATTTTCCTTCACCTTATCTTGATCGCAACTTCCACTTTTCAATCGCACATCCACAATCACTCAATCAAAACACTAAAAAAATTAACCTCATAACATATATACTCTTCTATTCCATCGCCTTGATCAAGCCCTAAATTTTTTAATCTTTTTCATCCGATCTTCCAACTTGATTAAAATTTTCAAATACACAAATCCTTATTTTGTAATACGTTTTTATGTTATCGCGTTAGCCAAAACAAATATTTGATTACTCAATCTCTAAGAAAAGTCAAACACATTTTTTACTGTTTCAAAACATCCACTTAGATCATCAATCCATCCTAACCTTGAACTTATAAACACCAGATCTTTTCTTCCATTTGTTAACATGTGTCCATACATGTAATCATCTTACCCATAATCATCATAACAAAAATGATCACCGATACAAGATATGCCATCGATAACTCAGGAACATAAATTTTTCATCCTGGAAATACTTCTATAACTGAGATAGAGGCTCACCAATCATTCAAATGAGTGGCGATTACAACTATTCCTTTTGTATCCTATTAATATACTTCTCTTCTTATCACATCACCTTAATCAATATTAATTTTACAAATCGATCAAATCACCTATCGCCTGTCACTGACTGTTCTAGCATTTGCACTACTTACCTTCAAACTGTCATAACTATCTCAATCCTTGTTTTAATGAGATGTGATGATAAATACAACATCAAATAAATTTTTATACCACAACTACATGATCACATCAACTAAAACTTACTACATCACCTTATCCATCATTCTTTTACTTAGCAACATGCAAAGATTACTTAGTCAACAATTGACATCAATGACAACATAATAACTAACCAATCTTCAATCAAACTGTATCATAAAAATTCCATAACTCACTTACCAATACTTCAAAAATCTCTCCTTCATTAGTTATGGAAACACAGATTTGATTGTTTATTTATAGATCACCCATTGTTCCTTGAAAGATCATTGCTTATTTTTATATAATCTTTTTTATATTCTTCTTAATGCAGTAGCATTTATATATATGAATTATTTTTTATTTGTTATTGTAAAATAGACAGGTTACTTGACAGCTTATTCGAACTAGAAGTTCTTATTGAATTGGTATATTTATATTTGGGAAAAATTATTGGCAAGATTTATGGCCCGACAATAGCAGAGAACTACCAAGACAACCAACTTTATTTTAGCCTCTTATGTCAAGTTGATTCTTAGCTATTTTTCTATCTAGTTATGGTATTTTTAATATTCAACACAAGTATTAATCACTACTAACTTTGTGGAATTTTTTGAAACATTAGAAATGCTCTGCAAATAACTAGGAAAGAAATATGTACATTTAGAAGAGCAATGTTAGACAATGAAGGTGCAAAATGACAATTTTGTTGTTCTGAAAGAAAGAAAGAAACAATATTAATGATCGATAATGACTAAGCTAGTTCTATGGGATTTTAAAAGTACCATTGGATTACAATAGAAAAGAGGTAGCACTCAAACAAGTCTCCAATAAATAAAATTGTATTCCAATACATGGGAAAATGTACCAAAATAGCTAACACTAGTATATTTGGGCCTTTTTTTCGATGCTCATTTCTAACGGAGGGGCACATTTTTTGAAATTAGTCTTTTTTTTGCAATACTACTCGATAGTGTCTCAATTCTGATGGTTTCAAGCACACATAAAAAAAAGAAAGACAAATCCCTACTTCATTTTCATTTTTTCACACGATAACAGTGAGCCAAAAGCCACAGAGTTATAGCAGTGAGCCGAAAGCCGTGAAGATAGCAGTGGATATCAATCTCTATCAAATTGTTTTTACAAATCTTAAATTCTTGACATATTCAATTAAGCACTTCATTTCAACTATAACTCTATAAAAATAGGTAACTGATGCTAACTGTCAGCACTATTGTAGGACTCCTAACTCTGCTAAAATATTTGTAGTTCCCTTTGGGAAGATGGTCCCTTCTATGATCGAAATCTATAGCTCGTGTCTTTTTTCTCTTGTGTATGCTTGAAATTCTCCAATTGTCACATGGAAGAGTATCAGTAGTCTTTAATATTAAACATTATCATCAAATATTTGGGGTGTTTTCCTTCCTTGACCCATATGGGTTCTCAAGTTTTTCGATAAAAGTGTTGCACATGTATGTTTAGAAATAGAATCAAGTGACACATATTATTTGAACAATTCCAATTTGTCACCAGCCACACTGCTATTGAGGGTAGATTGTCCATGATATTCCCTTCTCTCATGATCAAAATCAAGGAAGGAACACCAAGTTTTTATATCCTTTTCACAAAACCCTTCATTCCAAGTGTACCCACATAGGGACTCTTCAAGAAAACACCTTCAAACACTTCTATGACTTACCAAGGGTTATAACACTATTAGGGTGACCTATTATGACTATTCATGTAATTAAATAGGGTTCTTAAATGGATGGATAACCCAGACCTTGACTGATCCCACACTTCATAACACTTCAATCAACATTCCATGCAATCAGCACATTGAATCTTCTTTCCTTGTTTAATCCTACAACCAAGCACAATGTAAAACACATCTATCATGGATTTAAACCTTTATATCTTCCTTCGCATCCATGGGGTTATCAGATGCTTGTGGATTCACTGTTAATACAAAGTAAATTGTTGTTGCTAGGGACATAGTCTAGGTACAGTCAGTTACCAATCAGGATTCTTTACCTTTTAAAGACTTCAAAATTTACAACCTGGCATAAATGTGAACAAAAATCAAAACAAGATTATGGAAATCTATTTATAACCATATTTGCATTGACTCATGGCATAGACATTTACAGAAACTGATACTGTGCCTCACGGCCAGTGAATAGGCAGTTTACAGTCAAATTACATTTTATTAATCAAAATAGATTTTTTCATTGCTCTTCTTGATCCTAATAAATCTACCAATATACCCTAAATATCTCTCTCAAAAAAATGTTCACACTAATCTAAATACATTTTCAAAAGGATGGTTCAACTACACACAATCAGTTATGACTGTTCACAACCTTGTTTATGTTGTCAAAATGACAACAAAGTTGTCATTTCGACAACTCTTAACCTTATTATGTTTTCTGTCTAAATCTTAAGAGCCTATTAGGATTCCATCCTAATTCTAAGGCCTTCAAACCCTTACTAACCCTCTAATGAGCCTTTTTGGCCATATGTGCATATAATGCATCTTTTACATCTTTTTCACTTTGAGTGCAATTTCCATGGTTTTAATGACATTAATGGCCATATTACAAACATAGATGACATTATAGGTCTTTGAATAATTATTTTGAACTTGGATCACCCAAGTGACCCCAAGGTTACATTACTAACCCCTATGCCATTCAATGGCTTACATAGCATGAAATTGCCAAATGATTAAAGACATTACAAAACATGTTTAAATCAATAATAAATGACCATCTATGGTCTATCACAATTCCAAATGACCTTTTATGGTCCTATCCCATCTCCTTAGGATCCATAGTGATGCTAGTGTATTCCTTAGGTTCTTTTTGTGACCTTGGTGCTTGAAAACTGGTCCAAGTCCTATTGGAAACTTGTAATAAAAACATGTCAGTAAAGAAAAGAACTTGATCTTCACCGTTGGATTGAAGAGATCACTAGTCATGATCCATGGCATCTTCACATGCTGCTGCCTCATCATGAAAATTTGCATCCTTATTATTAGTTTGCCTCCCATGGGCAAAAAATAGACCATATTTTGATCACCATCCTTTATGTCATCCTTAGTCTCATGCCATGAGACCATTGATACAACTTGTAACTCTCCATTGTCTTCAAAGTCAGTCTTTTGTCCCCTTTATACCACATGCCTTACCTCTTGGTATTCCACTTCCATGCTTCCTTGTTGTTTGTATTCTTCCACCATCAAATGACACAATACTGTCCCCTCTAAAAATTTTCATCAGATTCAAGCATCTCAAGACTTGATTTTCTGTTGCATTCATCAATAAATCCCTCTTCAATTTTTGAATCAGAATTTGGAACCTCTTTTCTCATAGGTTCTTCCACTTTCTCATGTGCAATCTGTTGCTCTTCCTCCTCCTCTTCATCTACTGCTTGCTCAAGAAGTGATGCTATCCATTCCCACTTCTTTTGACTTCTATCTAATGCCTCTTCAAGATTGTTTATTCTTTCCTCTACTTGCCTTCTCTTGGCTTTTTATCTTTCCTTCTTTTCTTGGTTTCTCTTCCTCTCTTCATCTTTGTAGGTCATTCTATTAGATCTTATCAGGTACATATTTTCTCTATCAAAGAATCCTTCTTATAAATCCAATACACCTTTCAACTTTGGAACACACAAGGAGGGAATGGGCACTCCAAGGTTTCAAAAAAGGAACCATTATACCAAAGAATCTCAAAAGTCTTCTTCACTACTTCAACCTAGGATGGTTCCTAGGCTCTGATACCAATTGATGCAGAGATCACAGTGGTAGACTAAGAAAAAGGCCTATCACCCACAACTCTTCACAAACTAGTTATAAGCAATGAACAATCCTTCCAACCTTTGAATGTGGTAGATATAAATCAATTAGGGATATCTAAGCCCCCTCCAACCTAGACCCCAAATCCTAGACCCTATTTTGGACATAATAACAAAAATCTTCACCAGAGATGTTACTTACCCAATCTAATGATTGGAACACCTTATTTACCTTCCAAATATAGAGAATCAATCACTGGGTTATTCTCCCAACTCCCACAAATCTCTATTCACAAATTCACCTATAAATCCTAGTAGGTCTCCAAACTTGCTTCCAGGTGTGCAATATCCAAATCCCAACAGATCCTAGAAAAATAATACTAGATTTTGGTACCCTTTTTAGTGTTTCAAAGTTCCCAAAAACCAAAAACCCTGATCCTACTCCGGCAACACCTAACCACTACTAGGTTCTCGGGCCTAATTGGTCAGATTAGTCCTGATTTACTCTAGAGATGGTTAAGGATGGGTTCATAAGAACAATGTAGCATTTTAGGAACTTTTAATATCCCTCAAATACTTTGAATCCACTCCTACATCAATCAAACCAAACAGATTTTGGGACTGCACACCATTTCTTCCACCTTGCTGACTGAACACATTGAGAAGTTCAGTCTAGGGCTTGGTGCTAATGACCCTTCTCGACTAGTTCCCAATGAATGATTTTGGATTCATATATATTACACATCTAACTTGAAATTCCCAAGTGGTTAAGGAATTCCACTGCTGGGACTGCAAGTTAGATCCCTATTTGTGGAACAACCCTGTAGAAACCCTCCTTCCTATCTGGTTTCACCTATTCAATGATAAATTTACACACACTAAACCAAATAAAATTAAACCACTTGCATTAGAACATAGAATCAATGTAGTTTCCAACCATGTTAGTTTGAGTTAGAAAATATTCTATACACGTCTATACCTGACAAGAACTTCATAGGAAATTGATTGGTTTTCATTCAAAACTGCACCAGAAAATTGGTTTACATGTTCTAACCTCTTGTAGAGGTCTTGAAATGATTAAATACCACCAAAAATGGGTTCCAACCAGTCCCTTAATAGTTTTAACCATTGGCAATCACATTTGAACTTCTCGAGCAACTTTTGAAAAGTTGCTCAAGCAAGTTTTGTGCAACTTTTTGTTGCAACTTTTACAAAATGGACAAATTGCCACCAAATGACTCACAAAGTGATCATGAATGATGATCCAAGTCATAGACCCCCTAAATGATTGAAAAACATCAAAATCATACCTAAAACAACATAAACACTTAAAATCTCTATTGCACCTACCCCTAAGAAACCTAGAATCCAAGTGGACTAAGGCATCCCAAGGCTTATAGGTATTCCTATGGGATCCTTGACCACACAAAAATGATTCAAACATGTAAGGGATGATCTCTAAGATCCATCCACCTTATTACAAAGCCAAAACAAAAAAAGACATGAGAAATATCCTGGATGATGCCTTGGGTGAATCATTATGGGCTCTAATATCTTGTAATTGACTTGGTTGCCACCTACGGAACCCTTATTCATCTTCTTTTCCCTCTGATCCTCATTTCATGTGTTCAAAGTCTTCATACCTTGATTGGTTATCCTTGGTACCCATGCACCATTTTTATTCCTTTTTTTCTCGGTAAAAATAAATCCATTAGCTCTTCCTTTCCATTTTCTCATAAATTTCATCATTTGGAAGATGAGAAACATCATTTTGTTTCATAAATTGTGTATCCCTTCTCTTGGCAATTTATGAATATGGGTTTTTTCTCTCTTGATTTGGGTGTAGGATATAATGTTTTTATCTAAAAATCCTCAATCTTTGTAGCTTTAAATTTGAAGACTTTATATATTTATATTGGAAGCAAAGGCCAAAAAATAAAACCCCTTGTATATTCTCTAAAGCATTGTGACTCTCGATAGCTTCAAGTTGCCCATTATTAAAAGAATAATGAAACTACCTTATTTTCTATTTGGAATTTATTGTTTCAAGCTCTCTTTGTTATCATGGATTTTCAACCATTCCCCCTCACCATATATTATTGTATCCTCAATTAAATATGATATTATTGTCACTGTATTTTTCATTTGTATTCTCGGTTATGAACCATGGCTACTCTATTTTATTATCTTGTGCCAATGCATTATGATGTAACTCTTCTCATGCTACCTTGCTATGGTCTAGATCATAGAGAAACTCACCTCAAGTAGTAAGCAAAACCCTTAAACAATGATTAAAGGTATGTCTATGTAGGGACATGACCCTACGTGGCATAAGCCATGTACGGTCATGTCTCTACGTAGACATAACCTTTCAATATATTACTTACATATATATATCATCATATGCTTGTTATAGGAAATCATCAATAACAATGTATATGTAATTACCACAACAAGCATACAATTTCAATAATCTCTGCAATTATAATAATTGATGATCTCTTTAAATGTTATAGTAAATATCAATCTGAGATAAATTTTGTAAATAACAAATTAAAGACTGTAAATGTTAATGCCTCTGCATTGACTATCACACACTCAACTAGATCATGGTGAAATCAAAAATATAGGTACCCCCTATATTTAAGGATTGTATTTACTATAACCATGTTGCAAGGACTGTATTTACTATCGGGTGACCCGACACTTATCCACGATGTGTAACAAATAACATTGATATCGTTAATGATCAGTATCACCGATAGTTGGCATGAACAATGATTAATGATATTGTTAAATATCGACATCACCGATAGTTAAGTATGAACAATGATTAAAGGTGACATGAACTAGATAATGGTGAAATCAGAAATATAGGTAACAACCTCCGCCACCATTTTTACTTGGGAATTCCTACTAGTGGTGAACAAATAATTTTGCTTCTTTTTCTTCTTCGAATTGCCAATGTCATTCTCTTCCACAAAAATATGACTTATATTTTTTTGTCAGTATTTATTGAAGTATTTATTTTTTCAAGCGTGCAAACATTTTATACTTTGTTCCCTTTAGAGTTGTTGGTGCTTGAAGATTTCACAGTGACAAACAATTGAGCCCCCATCCAACCATCCTTGGAAGCTTGTTCCTAAAATATTCCACAAGGTATGTCTTTTGTTGTGTCACTTGATGTTGCACTGCATGTTCTAGAGTTGGATAATGCTTATTAGTGCAGATGATTATCACCAATGCCGGTGTAGATCAATCCATAAATGTTGGTTTGATTTGCTCTATATTGCTGAACTATTTTGCTCCATAATATGCTAACTGAATCTGCATATTAACTTGCTCCAAGCATTGATGAAGAGGACATTCACATGTTATGTTTTTGATATGTTTGTCCTTTATTAAAAACTCCAATATATATGAGCATCATTGGATAAACTCTACCACCTCAAGGTGGCCGACTTGGGCCCTCGCAAGTAATTTTATTTTATTTATAATAAAAATAATAAATGCCTTATTATTTATTATTATAAAATTACACTTCCACATATATATTAATTAACCAAAGGTGTTATAATAAAAATATATTTCCATAATTTATTATTATCAACTTACTTGTCCTAATTGATCTTAGCTGAAAAGGCCATAATATTAACATGTATAATATATATGATATTTTATTTTGATTTACAAACTAGTATATTATCTGAATATCTTTCTTTATTGCCACAATAGGACTGAGTTTGAGGTGGAAGACTACAATAGCAGAAGTATTTCCATTTGGTATACTATACTAAAACATCATTTCATAACTAACTTTTCAATTTCCATATATAATTAGGTCTTCAGAAGATTTTGTTGGAAAGTTGTCTATACTGATTTATATGACTTGATATAGTGTTGTCATTATGGCAACAAAGTCATATAGCAGTTTGGAGTCAGCGCACTTGAAGAGAAGATCATAAATAAGTTAAGTGTTGAAGACTGGACAATGTATAGAGTTCCTGCAGCTCAAAGCATCAGCGCACGTGTGCATGAAAGAATTAATGTATGCACCCTAGAAGTTAAGTTGGTTAGACTATATTCATGCTTAGTCTATGAGCACATGATCATATGTGCAAGGGTGAGAAAGTTACAGTCAGTTGAAGTTGCACAACAAGTGTGTGCCAGAGAAGAACAGTGCATGAAGCTGACAGTTAGTATTTTGGTTTGCGGATATAATGTAATGTTGTAAAGGCTATGCGCCTATTGTATTTAGGTTTCCAACATATATACTTTTTTTTTTATAAGCATGCTTAAGCCAATTCATTTGGAAGCATTGTATGTAATAGGTATAAGGGCCAACCTAGTTGTTTATTTTGTATGAGCGTATAAATATAAGGTGCACCCATTGTATTCATATGGAAGTTGAAAAAGGGTTGTAATAAGTAGAGGAGAAGTATGTGAAGACACTAGAAGATTTATTAGAGCTTTGCTAGAGGTCAAAGCATTAGCGCATCAAAGGAACTGATCTGACAAGCAGTGTCATAGTAACAGTTCATCCTACAGATATAGTGTGTATCTGAGATTAGAAGGTTGTAGCCTTCACCACTTGAGTAGTGAGCTCTTGGATAGAGCATCCTCTCCCCTAATAGGGACTATTGTAAAAGATTCCTAATAGGGTCTGAACCTTAACAAGGTCTACTGTACTTAAAGAATTGTAAAGCAACTCCTAACAGGGTTAAGGATCTTCTAACAAGGATCACAAAATACTAGTGTAGAATATTAGTGGGTGTCAATTCCCACTGGGGTTTTTACCTATTTGGGTTTCCCCATAATCATATTGGTGTCATGTGTTGATTTCATGTTTCATGTTTCATGTTTATCTGAATGTTTATTTTAGTACTTAAGCATTTAATTTTAGTATAAAGATTAAAAAGAAAAGTTAAAATACAGTGAACACTGATTCACCCCCCCCCCCCTCTCAGTGTTCCCATTCCTAACAATTGGTATCAGAGCTCTGGTCCTTAGCATATAATTTTAACCACTTGATGAGATCATGGAAAAAGTAGAAATGAAACATCTGAAAAGAAATCTTGAAGCTGCTCTTGAAGATCTGGACAAGTTAGAAAGAGAATCTAAAGAACTAAAGGATAAAATTAGTGATGCTCAATTAGTCATCAAAAAGCTAAGGAAAGATTTGAAAGAATGTTCTACCAGTGATCTAGGGACAATGGTCAAGAAGCTGAATGAAGAAAATAAATCCTTAAAAGAATAACTTGAAGAGTTTTATGATAAGATGACTAATAATCAGAAAATCTATGATGAACAGATCAAACAAAACCTTTAGCTAAATGAAGAACTAAGGCAAGCAAACATGGAAATCTTGGAGCTAATTAATAGCAAAAAAATCTTGGAGTCTGAATTGAAAGAAGCAAAGAATCACATTGAAAATTTACACACTAGTTCTGATTTGATAGAATCTCAGTTGTATGCAAGAAGAGCCAAAGGAGACACCAGTTGTATTGGATACAATGAAGCACAAAATTAGATTGACAATATGTGAGAAAGAAAGGATTCACAAAAGGACTCTACTGATGCCAAGGATACTAAAGATCAAACCAAAGATAATGGTGGACCACCTAAGAATGAGTGAAAGTAGAACACACTTGTTTTGCATGTAACAAGCATGGACACATTGCAAGGAATTGTACAGAGGTAAGACCTTTTAATGGTTACTCTATTCATGCAATAAATTTGGTCATAGAGCTATGAATTACAAGACTACTAAGAAGAACATGATTCAACAAGATAAGAGAAATCAGAATCAGACAAATGTAAGAAGTTCTCAGAATGTAACATGCCAGATATGTAACTATAATGGTCACATAGAAAAACAATGTAGAATGGTGACTCATGTCAATGCGCTGAGGAATATAAGACCTCCAGTCATTTGTCACTCTTGTAACAAGGCTAGACATATCTCAAGGTTCTGTAGATCAAGGATGCAAGGTCAGGGAAGCCCTAAAAAGGCCAAAGAAAAAGTTTTGGATCCTGAAGAAGTTAATTTTGTCAAAGCCTCAGATGATGTGAGCATGATTTGGTTAGATAAAAAGAAGGAAAAAATTGATGAGAATGTATTGGATGCATTCGAAGTGGATGCACCCTCTACATCTGGATGAATGGCCCTCAAGGTCATAGGGGAGCTAATTTAGCTCTAGACCCCTGCGTGGCTGGTATACTCATCCTCAAAGTATGCACCTTTAGACTTAAGCTTTTGGAGTATAAAGGTACCTATGTGCAAGAGTGCACATACTGATTGTGAATAGAACTCAAGTTGGAAATTTTGAAGTGACAGCCTAGTTTACGTGACTTGCATTAATGGTAGAATTTTCACTTTAAAGTACACATAAACTTATTTTATTTCTCATTGCATTCAAATTAAGAGTGATAGGAGAGAAGAAAAAGCCTTTGAGAAGGTATTTATGAATAGAAACATGTATCCACCTACTGCACCCATAGCTAATGTACCCATAAAGGTTACCAAAGGGTTAGAGACCATCAAAGTACATTCTACAGGTCCTCAAGATTTAGTGCCTGTAATGGAAGTACAATTAGAGGAAGACAAGTCTATGCCCATGTCAAAATCACTCAAAGACAACACCATTATCATTGATAATGTGGAGATAGCCATGGCGGCCGCTGACACATAATTAGACAAGTTTAAGGAAGCTTTTGTGAGCACACAAGAAGCTGAGATTTTATGCAGCAGCACACCTCCCACTCATCAAGAAGAGGTATTGATTGAAAATATAATAGATGAGAAAGAACAAGAGAAGATGGAAGAGGAAGAAAAGAAAGAAGAAGAAGAAGAAAAAGAACAAGAGAAAGATGAAACTTTTGTTGAACTAGCCAAGGTAAAACTAGAAGTGATGGATAGCACTCCCATCACTCCCTCCTCAGCATTATTGTCAAGTTTGACACTGAACACATCTAGTTTGAACTCATGGAGAGAAGAAGACCTGATTAAGTTCAATGTCCTAGCTATGGAGAAGGCAAAGGAGAAAAAAGTAATGAGAAATCCTCTCCTTATGGAATCAATGAACATACTGAACATTTTGTTTCCTGCAAACAAGAAAGTGTCTAAGGTACACTATGTTGATGATGTAAGTACAATCATTGCTCGGTTCAAAAGTAATTTCTCAAACCTTGAAGAATCTACATCCCAAGTTGTAGAAGAAAAGTATCTAAAGAAGAGATTGAATGAGTTGATGAGAAACTTTGCACTAGATTTGAATTCACTCAAGACTGGTCAAGCATCTTTAAAAGAATTTTCTGTTCAAGGAAGGAAATTCATTGCATAATGCATGGATCAAGATAAGCCTCCATTTCTTGGGAGACCTTAGTGCAGAGATATGGATAGACACACCAGCTGGAGTGCATCATTGTCGGGATGATTGGTGGTATTATCATGTCTGACTATCAATAGAATGGTCTTTTGATGGGCTGGGCCCCTATGGTAGCACGGTTGATGGCCGCTCCCTCTGAGTTGGCATGGGGTTAGTGTCTATTAGCACACATGTTCTTTGAGATGCACGAGGTAGTGTATCAAGAGAGAAAATATTTTGTTGTTGGAGCTCTAGTTTTATAGATATGGGCTTGGGAGCACATCCTAGTGTTGAGACCTGTATGTACTTCACAGAGGCAGCCTCAAGAGCCTATCATCTATACATATGCTGGATATGTTATTTAGGGATAGATGGGCCACACTGAGTACTAGAGGTGATGCCTCAATGATATGACCTTTGTGCACTGGAGACCATATGTAGCCATTGAGCCTTGGCCTATTGCTCGAGAGTAGTTTAGTTATTTCTTCCAGAGCCGTGTACTGATTGGGAGGTCATCCTCCACTATAGAGAAGTTCCTTATTACTAGGGTCTGGCGGTAGTATGGATGTATTCAGGATGCCCCAGAGGATTATGCTACATATGCATAGATAGGGCATGAGATTGGACTGGGATGGACACAAAGGCTCTCTTATGCTTTATGTTCACATGAGTATAGTTCTATTGTCAGCTGGGATTGGGAGTACAGACCAGATGTACTGGATGTTGGTGTTATTGATGGATTTATCTCATGGTTTGTTGACCACCCCATTCACAAATTTTCCGATTTGACAAAGCTGATACCCTCCATGGAGGAGGTGATGGATGTTACTGGTGCTCTGATGGGATAGGGTCCTAGACCAACACAGGCTCCCATTATTCACCCCACACCTCTGAGACCCAAAGTGATGGCTCCACCCCAGAGACCATCAAGATAGATGAGGCCCACTCATCCCACTAGTTCTATAGGAGGCAGATCTTCTAGATCTCATAGATGGACTAGAGGAGAGGGTGGTACATTAGGTGGAGTTGGTTCAGTGGATGAGGTACTAGCAGTTGAGTAGGTGGTAGGTGATGGTGTGGACTTCACAGAGGGGGATACTGGTTTTGATTTAGGTGCTGAGGTTAGACGTCGTAAGGTGCAGAGGGCAGAGACCACTGAGCAGGTTGCCCCAAATACTGAGATGCCAGATGTTGATCCTACTGCTCCTCCTACTCCATAGGACACTATTAGATGACTCAATGCATAGGTTAGGGACCTAAAGGTGCATAGTGCTTGATGGGAGGAGTGATATATAGAGGTAGATAGATAGCGAACTGAGCTGCGTGTGGAGTTATAGAGATTATAGGAAAAGGTGATTCATCAGACCTCATGGGTAGCTTACTATGTGTCCACATATTATACAGTTGTTCCTGCTGCACAGAGAGTTCCCTCCTACTCACAATACATGATGGCATCAGAGGGAGCTAGAGCACCTAAAGAAAAGGTAGTACTGGATGCACCACCTCCTCCTCCACCAGGTGCAGAGGATCAGGCTGAGAGTTGATTAATCTATGATATTTTTTGACATTTTTGATCTTTTGATTCTAATATACTATTCTGATTTTGATAGCTCAGCTGAGCTCATTCTGTTGTATACTATGCTAGTAGTGTACCCCTGACTAGTTCAATATTTTTGATATATATGAGATCAATATTTTGGTTGTGACTTCATTTGTACTTGTCATGTTTTGATTTATGATGATATCATGTGATTCTTATGCTATGAGTAGAGTAGAATGTATGTTTGGATATATGCAATGCAATGATTTCCTTCAAATGTATGGATGTTATGCAAATGTATTTGATTATGGAAAGATGTATGTATGGTTTATGTTTATGCACATGGATGAATTGTAATGAAACAAATGATTATGATATGTAAATGCAATGATTCACATGAAATGTTTTGTAGGTATTGATGAAGACAAGTACTCGATCTTATGTCAAAAGGATGTTTAACCCAGGAGGATAACTACTTGTGATTCGATGAAGAGACCTTCGAGTTAGGTTTCAGCTCTTATTAGATTTGAAGAGATATTTGAAGAATTGTTTAAGCATTGAAGTTCATTTAGTCAACCATTGTGAGATCATGCAAACATGCAAAAATGCAAAGAGACATGCAGTATGAAATGCAACCTAAGACCTAGGACCTAGTCACTGATCATGTGTTAGTCATTCTCATCATTGAATTTTTAGGTAACTGGATAAATCAATACAATTCCCACTAGTTATGAAGCCATAGACATATGAATATCGATTTGTATACACAAGAATCAATACAACACCCACTGATTATGAAACCATGGAAATATGAATATTGATTATGTTTTCGGAATGTTAGATTAGATATAAGCATTAAAGCATAAGTGCCAAGATGACCTGAATATCATGTCCATTTTGATATAGCAATTTGTATAAGCATCAAAACATAAACGTCATGATGACCTGAATATGCCTTGCAATACAAACACATCAAGCAGTCAAGAGATCATTCTAAATCCAATGTGAATTACCTGTAGTGACCCTTTATCGTTCACATCCTTAGGTAAGATCGCATTTCATAGTAAGAGAAAGAACTCACTCAAAATGATAGTAGTTAGATCAAACTTCCTTGAATTTTCTAGGTATCAATGGTCGAGGTATGCATGGCCATCCAATTCAAGATAGAGGCTCTTACAATCGGCCGCTATTTCAATCCAAAATTTCCAAAGTTAGATTTTCACATACAAGAAGAAAACAAAGAAAATATTATGCCCCCAGTCATCACTCTCTAAATCCTGTAAAGGACATCATTGAAGAGCTCAAAGGACACAATATGCAAAAATCTCAATGTGAATCAGTAAGCATACAAGGAGATAAAAGCATGTATAAAGCACAGATTGTTTTCAGTTTGATGTTTGATTGCGTTGTTGTAGATGCAAAATCCTTTTTGGAGACAAGACAGATAGACTAAATCAAATGAAGCTTTAAAGGATTCTAACTAGATACGTCTAAAGTATACTGGAGGCCATAGGATATGACATTGATTTCCCCCAAGTGGTAACATTGATAGGATATAGACACCTAAGCTGCTTGGTGTACAAACTGACTTATTGAAAATAGGAATGCAGAAACAAACCAGGAGATATGTACAAACTAAAGCAAGACTGAAAGCTAGGAAAGACCAAGATTGCGTTGATAGATGGAGCATTTTGAAACAAGTGGTGCCCATTTGCCAGGTTTTGACCATCTTGGTAGAGATTCTATTTTTGCTACCAAGGCGCCTGTTTCTAGGTTTTCACCAAGGCACTTTTTCTTTTTCTCATTTTTTTGTATTTTTCATTTTTTCAATTTTTTTGTACTTTTGATATTTTTTACTTTTTTTGTGAATCATCAAGGCGCCTATTGCTAGGTTTTCACCAAGATGTTCATTTTTTTAGGACTTTTTTTTATTTTAAAGATTTTTTTAGGACAATTTACCATACACTGAATGCCTTAGGCATAAAATTTCTTCAGATGGAGAATGTTGATTGGTTCTCAGAGTTGTTCTCCTTCAGTCATTGAGAGTTGATAGACACCAGAGCCAAAAGTAGCAGTGATTACAAAGGGACCCAGCCAGTTGGGTTCAAACATCCCCTTGCGTTCTCGATATGATTGATTTTTAGGATTCTCTCTCAAGACTAGATCACCAACCTAAAATTCTCTATGTCTGACTTTCTTGTTGTAGCCTCTAGACATTCTCTTTTGATATACTCTGAGATGATCATATGCTACTTGTCTGTGCTCATCTAGTAGTTCATGTTCTTGCAACCTAGACACTCTGTAGTCATCATCAGTCACTAGACCATGCATTCTGATTCTTAGTGATGGGATTTCAACCTCAATAGGTAGTACCGCTTCAAACCCATAAACTAAAGTGAATGGTGTAGCCCCAGTAGGTGTTTTGATACTTGTTCTGTAGGCCCAGAGAGCTGGATTGATCATGAGATGCCAGTCTCTTCCTATTTTATTAACTGTACAGTGCAAGATTTTCAATAGATTCTTGTTAGAAGCCTTTGCTTGTCCATTCCCTTGAGGATAGTAGATAGATGACCAATGTTGTGTAATCTTGAATTTAGCACATAAATCATCTAGATCTTTGTTCTTGAATTTTCCACCGTTATCTGTGATTATGGAATGAGGTATCCCATATCTGCATATGATATAGTTCAATATGAACATAGATATCTGTTTCCCCGTTGCTTGTGTCAAAGGGACTGCTTCTACCCATTTTGTAAAATAATCTATAGCTGTGATTATATGGGTATGTCCATTAGAAGAATGAGGATGTATAGCTCCTATAAGATCAAATGCCCATTGGTGAAAAGGCCATTGTGTTGTAAAGGGGATTAGATCCCTCCTTGGAGCATGAATTAAGTTGCCATGTACTTGGCACTTTTGACAATTCTTAGCAAATTTGATAGCCTCTTTCTCCATCTCAGGCCAATAGAACCCAGCCCTAATAAGTTTTTGAGCTAGTGTTAAACCATTCGAGTGTGACCCACAAATACCATCATGAACTTCCTCTAATGCACGTTGAGACTCTTCCCATTCTAAACATCTAAGTAGTGTACCATCTAGACCTCATTTGTATAGATCATTACCAATGATGACATATCGGGAGGCATTATAGATAAGGTATCTCTTTTCATGGTGGTTGAAGGTATCGGGGATGATTTGGTCTTGGAGATAGGAAAATAGGTTTTTGTATCTGGATGAATCATGACCTACAATAGTGCAGATCATGCAGGTTTCAGGGGAATCATATGTAGGATAGGATAGTGATTCCACCAGGAACTCGTAGCGTAGCTCATGTTCAGGCTACTGTAATAAAGTAGATAGCGTTGCCATTGCATCAATAGCCTTATTCTCTGTTCTAGGAATTTTCTCAAATGTGATCGATAGGAAATACTTCTTTAGATCATCTACCATTCTCTTGTAAGGAATGAGCTTTTCATCTTTAGTTTGGTACACATCATTGACTTGATGGATAACAAGTTGAGTCTCCATGAATGTGTAGCTCTGTTACTCTCCATTCAATCGCTATTTTCATACCATTCAAAAGGGCTTCATATTCTACAATATTGTTTGTGCAAGGGAACTTTAATCTGAATGCTTTTGGGATTGAGTATCCTTGAGGAGTTATGAATAATATGCCCGTGCCTGACCCATTCTGTGTGTAGAAGCCATCAAAGAATAACTGCCATTCTCTACAAGAAAGAGTCATGATAGAGGAATATGGAAATTCCATTTGCATTGGTGTATCATAAATCATAGGTGCATCTGCTAATTGATCAGTAATAAACTATCCTTTGATAGCTTTTCTTTCCACATATTCAATGTCAAATTCACTTAAGAGCACAACCCATTTAGCTAATCTACCTGTGAGGGCAGCTTTGCTTAGAAGGTACTTGAGTGGATCAATCTTAGATACCAAATGTGTGGTATGAGCTAACATGTAATGTCTCAATTTCTATGATGCAAAGATCACAGCTAGACAAGCTTTCTCAATCATTTTATAGTTCTTCTCATATGCAACCAATGTTCTACTAATATAGTATATGGCTCTTTCATTTTTGTTCTCATCATGTTGTGCAAGCAATGCCCCCAGTGATGTATCTGTAGTGGAGACATATAAGATCAATGGATTCCCATGAACATGAGGCATCAAAATAGGAGGATTTGATAGATATTGTTTGATATGGTCAAATTTCTTCTCACATTCTTCATTCCATGCAAAGGTCACACCTTTATGTAATGTTTTTGTAAAAGGCTATGATATGTCTACTAGCTATGATATGAATCTTCTGATAGATTGAACTCTTCCTTGCAATGTCCTCATTTGACTAATATTCTTTGGAGGTTGCATTTCCATGATAGCCTTTACATTAGCCGGATCAACTTCAATACCCTTCTTTGAGACTATGTATCCTAAGAGCTTTCCAGAAGTGACACCAAAAGCACACTTCTTAGGATTTAGTTTGAGACTAAATTTTTCCATTATGTCTAGTATCTTACTCAAGTCATCTAGATGTTCAGCTCTAATCATAGATTTTGCTAAAGTATCATCAACATAATTCTCCATAGTCCTATGCATCATGTCATGAAAAATAGATGTCATGGCTCTTTGATATGTAGCACCAGCATTTTTAAGCCCAAATGGCATGACATTCCAGCAGAAGGTGCCCCATGCACATGTGAAAGCAGTTTTCTCTTGATCCTCTGGAGCAATTTTTATTTGATTATATCCAGAAAAATCATCCATTAAAGAATACATCTCAAAGCTCATAGTCATGTCCACTATCATATCAATGTTAGGTAATGGAAAATCATCCTTAGGGCATGCTCTGTTTAGATCTCTAAAGTCTGTGCACACTCTGATTGATTTATCTGGTTTTGAAATAGGTACAATATTAGAGATCCACTCTGCATAGTCAATAACTCGGATGAATCCAACTTTTAGAATCTTCTCTAATTCAACTTTTACCAAGAGTGCAACATGAGGATGCATCTTTCTTAACTTTTTCTTAACAAGTTTGACATTTGGAGCTATAGATAAATGATGCATTATAAGATTAGGATCCAACCCTAGCATATCTGAATATTTCCATGCAAAGTTGATCTTCTTCTTTGTTAGGAATTTTGTAAATTTTTTCTTCTCTTCTTTTGATAAAGATTGTGCTACATGAATCAATTGTGGTTCTTCTATTGTTCCCAAATTGATGGGTTGAGTGGGCTCAATTAGAACTAGAGATCTATCCTGTAAATGACTCAGAAGGACATCAAATATCTCATCCTTAAGTGCCTCAGAGAGGTTTTCACATTCGGATACATCTTTTATTTTTATTTTTGTAGGTTCTGAGACTGCCACAAAGTGGTTTTCACCCTCAGAACTCCTTTTCTTTTTATTCTTATTCTTATTTTTTTGACTAAGATACTTGATGTCCAACTCCGTCATGCTAACACTCAGTTCATTGATAGAAGTCCTCATAGGCTCGACTGCATTGAGGTAACAAGAAAGGGCATAGTCATTCAAGAAGGTATAAATACCATGGCTCAGATTTGTGGAGGTTTGATCAAGAAGTTCAGGATGTTGGATAGTCAAAATGGGGAAAGATTGGGAGATAGTGTTTACAGATATGGATTTTTCATCATTGGTCCTAACCCGATGCTTGAGTTCAAAGGTGATATTACAACTTAAGACATTCAATTCATGAATAGGCTCAATGTCATTATGGGAGTCCAATTCAACCATAGGTGGATCAGACTCGATAGGTTCATCATTTCACTCTAGACTTACATGGGGTTCAGGTGCATATTGGTGAATAACATCAACATGTTTCTCTATAATAAGCTCATCTTCTTTTGGAATGGCACCCCATTCATAGTCATTAGATTCTTCATCTATGCCTCTAGGAAATCTAAGAACATGAGTAAAGTCAGGATGAATACCCCAAGAAGGGTTACCCTTAGATGCTAATTTGAATTCATACTCATGGGAGTCTATCTTAGAATAACTACCACCTTCCTCTTTGTCTATTTGATTGTCTTCGAGATTAGCTAGTTCTTGTGTTGCAACTATCTCTTGATTGATAGTAGGTTCTGTAATCACCTAAAAGTGGACAAAGATAATTTAATGATAAATCAAAGCAAATCAATTCAAATCAAAGAAAATCAAGGATATAATTGAATCAATTGAATCACAATACATAATTAGCCAATCAAAATGAAAATCAAGTCTTAATTTGAGATCAATCAAAATTGAGAGCATTTTAATCAAGTGCAATCAAATCAAAATACAATTAATTCAATTAATTGTATAGTCTTGGATTAAATTAAATTCAACCCATTCAAGGGGTACATGGCTAAACAAATTCATTTAAATCAATTAATAAATCCTAATTTCCCTCAACAACCACAAAGGAGAGGAAAATCACTCAACCAATGAGAATTAAGGAAAGACACTCACATGGATCAAGCCAAATTGAATCTCAATCACTCAAAGTGAAAGAGAATCTCAGCCATCCATCTTGTCTACTTGTCCCAAGCTTTGAGGACAAAAACTTTGCATTGTCTTCAAAGGGTGGAACCAAAGACTTAACCCCAACTCAACCATGATCAAAGGCAACTACACCCCCTCACCTTGGGAAATCTATAAAAGGAAGCCATAATTCCTTCATAATTCATCTTCCTCACATCTGAGAATTGCATTGAACCTCTTGCAATTTGAGCTTAGAAAGGCATTTTGAGAAGCATTTTAGCATTTCTTTTGATCTAATTGTTAGCAAGCATTGTTATCTTTATCATTCTCATTCTAGGAATGTCATTAATGGAAGCTTGCTGAGAGCTATTCATTATTCATTCTAGTTAGAGAGCCATAGGATGCTAAATTAGTCTTTACTTTGCTAAATAGTTGCTCTATTTGCTTTGTGGTTGTATTTAGTTTCTATTTTCATTTATTGACTAACCTTAATCCTATGAAGGCACTTTCCTTAGTGTACAAAATGACACCCACCGTGGGGTAGAATGCTCTACATTACTAATCATATAGAAATTTGTCATTATTTCCAAAATTGGATATCATTAACCCTCAGCATTTTTAGGAAATAGCACTTTTGACAAATTAAACGGTGCTTCTGTGAGAAGAAACAACACTTACAATCCCTGTTCCAGCGCTTGTGTAGAAAAGTTGTGTGCCTTTGTGTCGATCTGTAGTGCCTTTGTGATTCATACCTTCAGTCTATATATCTTTCAACACTTTTGCTTCATGAAAGAGTGCTTTACTCCTGACCCCTAGGTGCTTTCACTGAATGACATGGCATAAAAAGGTGAGAAGACCAAAGATGAGATTCAATCGGGAAGGCAAAGCACTTGCAAAAAGGATCAAAAGGGAGAACCAAGCACACATCAAAGTGGTTCTTGAAACAACACAAGAAGAAGACAATCAGGTATACCAAAAATACCTTTCTGTAATTGAAGCTTATAAGAGAAAATTTGTCTCCTTAAATTGGATTTTTAGTCCTTAAATTCAAATTTTTGGTTTGAAATTCATTACATGAAGCCTTTTGTTGTCAATTTTGATTTTGGTTTCCCTTCATTTTGAGTGTTTGTGTTGACTAACTTGTTGGAGGACAAACACAATTGGAAGGAGTTATTGCCAAGGTGAGTGAAATAAAATGAAATCACTCAAAAATGCCCCTAGCCTATGCTAGCTATGAACAAGGTATTTCTCTATTTCCATCTTGCATTTGCTTAGATTTTGGCATTCAATTTGATATAAGTTGGAGATAAAGTAGGAAATGAATTTCACACTTCAATTATAAGAATCTCCTTGTCAAGAGATTGAAAAAGAACAAATGTGTATTTGATTGTGTGGAACAAAGGAAGACAATAGGGATATGCTCTTCACTCTTTGAGTGGATCAAACTCCCAAACTTGTTCTACTAAGTTCATTTCTTGCTTTACATGCACATGCTAGAAATCTAGTGGGCTCGCCTCCCGAATTTGCCTTAGCAAGGCTAGTGAGAGGGACAACCCAAAGTGGGATACACTTGCTTTCACCATGAGAATCTGACCCACTATAAAATGAAATGCATGTATCCTTAATGGGGTTCATGACAAACGGATCTTAATTTCTTAAACTTCCTCTAGTAGTCCTCACAGATTGCGCAAAATTGTACTTTAGTGCGTGTGGGAAGCCCCTTAACATACTTGGGGGATGAGAGATTAAAATCTATTTGAATGGAATACTTACTAAATCCTTGATAAGTAGCAAGACCACCTTATAGAGCCATGTTTACAAACCAATTTTGAGCTAGGTAGGTGCTTGAAGTGTTTTCTTGTGAAAGACCCGTGATAACATTCTACAAATCAAACATTTTTTGTTTAAGTGGGTAAAAAGAAACAAGTGAATGTGTGGTTGTTGTGTTTGCAAATACATAAACAAGTGAGAGATATCCATTGAAAATCATCCTATACTTCTAAATCTCTTCAATAATAAAATCAACAACTCTCAATATCAAGGAGTAATTCCAAAAATGAACCCTTGTTGGATGCCAGTTTCCACGCGGTCACAAGCATATAGGGAATCATTACCAGGTGATAGTACTATCTTTGTAAACCTAAGGCAAGAGTTACAGTACCAAAGTGTGTTCAAAGATCCTAATCAAGAGGAAATCTTTCAAAATCTATTTGAACCAAGACGTGAAGAGATGGGTGATATGAATTCAGCCTATCATAACATCAATAATGCCAACTACAATACTATAGAGACACTCAAAGAAAGGGTTGAAAAAGATGCCCAAGACAATGATTTCTTAGAGGTGATGGAAAAATTAATAGATAAAGATAGGGATAACTTCTTCCTAAATCTAGCACAAAAGGGGGTAAAGCTGCCCTATGACTTTGATATTGACCAACTTAAGAAGGACCAGCAACAAGATGATCCCATGAATGTTATGACTAGGCAACTTAAGGCCTTTCAAGAACAAATTGATACCATGAAGAAGGCAGCTGAGCCTAAGGCCTTTTCCATAGAAGCTTTGTGTCCTTTTCCTTTTGACAAAAGCTTAGCAATAGTATCTTTCCCTTTTAATACCATCTTTCCTAAGTACAATAAATACATGGGTAAAACAAATCCACAGGATCATTTAAGGGAATTTTGTGCCCTAAGCATAGAGTTCATGCACAATGATACTTATCTAATGAGACTCTTCCCTAGAAGCTTAGGAGGTCCAACAATGGAGTGGTTTTCAAAACTAACTCCTAGAATAAAGTCTTTTGAGGAGTTATCCTCTAAATTCATAACCCACTACTCTTACAACATTGAGCATGAAATTACTATGCTCAAATTATGCAACACTAAACAAAAAAATGGAGAGTCCTTCTTAGGATTCTTACAAAGGTGGAGAACCATTTTCACAAGGTATCCACGAATGATCCCCGAAAAAGAGAAAATGGAGATTTTCACCAATAACTTGACCATGGAAATGAACTATCGATTACAACTTCAATGTCCTCCAACATTTGAAAAACTTATTGAAAATGGAGTTAAGATTGAAGATGTTTTGGTCAAAAGAGGGGAGATTAAATTATTTAAAGACAATAAATCTAACAACAACAACAACAACAGCAATAACAATAATTATGCTCCTAAATATTTCAATCAAGGGTCCAACAATCACAATGATAAATTGAAATCATGGAATAAAAGTAACAATAAAAATCTTGTGAATGATGGGGTTGTGGAGTCACACAACTTGAAGTCTGCCCCTTTTATTCTACCATATGGAATGAATTCTTCAAACAATGTCAACCAAGCAAATAAAGCCCCATATAATTCCAATAATTATAACAACAATAATTTAAATACTTCCAACAATAAGACTTGAGATAAATCAAAATCAAACTCCAGTTATAATAAATGAAATTCATTCCCTTGGGTGAACCTTTGGAGAATGTACTAAAAACTTTGTTGGCTAATCAAGTTATCACACTACCAGATATATCAAATTATGAACCCGAAGTCAAACCTCATTGGTGGAATGCATCTCATCATTGTGAATACCATCTGAAAAGAGGTCATCCAACCAAAAAGTGCATGAAATTGAAGCACTTAGTACAAGATTTGATTAATAACAACATCATCCAAGTTGAAGGACCTTGAAACAATGAGGATCACACGGCCTATAAGAACCCCTTCTTGAATCATGAAAAGGGGGAGTCATCCAATACAAATCAAAACCATAAAAAGGGTAATGATAAAGTGAATTTTTCCCACACTTATGACAACACAATAAATACAAGTCAAGAAGATCAAAGCATAAATGTTGTTGTAATAAAAGGGAAATTAAGAGAAGCATCAGCAAATGTGGTCACTAGGGGGCAAGCATTGAAAATTGTCATATCTAATAATGCTCCAAAAGTGGTGATACCAAACCAAGCTTCCACATCATCATCAAAACAATATAACTTGGCTGATCAATTGCAAAAGACACCCGCTCAAATTTCTATTCTTGAGCTACTCAAACTATCACCAATCCATAAGGACATTTTGGAAAAAGCCTTGTTGGAAACAAATGTGCCTCTAAATTTGGAGGTAGATAAGTTCCAAAACATGGTGGGGCATTTAATTGCACCTCATTGCCTATCATTCTCCAAACAAGATGATATGTCTCTTAATCATCCCCAAAATCTGCCCTTACACATAGAAGTGTTGATCCATAAGCATAGGGTGAAAAGAGTCCTTATAGACGGAGGTGCTGGCTTAAATATTTGTACCCTTAGCTTGGTAAAAGCCTTAGGATTTTCTGAGGAGACTATTGACCCAAAGAAAAAGATAACCATAAAAGCCTACGATGATGATGAAAGAGCGTTGAGAGGAGTCATAGTTTTGCCCATAAGAGTTGGTCCTATACAAAAAGAAACCATATGCCAAGTATTGGACCTCAAATTGACTTATAAAATTTTGTTAGGAAGGCCATGGATCCATGAAATGCAAGCTGTTCCTTCAACCTACCATCAATGCCTAAAATTCCAATATCAAGGGCAAGAAATAATTGTAAGTGGAGACCTCAATCCCTTCCAATATTGTAATAACGTCAAACCTATAAATGACTCATTGGTTCCACACAATGTTGAAGGGTCTATACCCAATCAAATGGAACAAGGCCAAAGTTCTAAAGACATCCCTTTGGTGAAAGGAAAAGAGAAGATGGAAGAATAAATTGCTGTTCGAGAAACTCCAAAACTCATTAACCAATCTACATCGACTAAAGGAAAAGAGAAGGTTAATGAGAATAACATTTTTAGTGAAGAAGAAAAAGAAGAATCTACCAAGGCTGTCACAAGATATCTTAAAGAAACCCAAGAAGCAAAAGAAGACTCTACTAAAGATGTTCAAAGATATACCAAAGAAGCTCATTATCAAAAGATGGACAAAATGATGCAAAACTTTGATAAGCAATGCAAGATTAAGCAACAAGGAGTAGGAGAATACTCCTTATCTATGATGGACTTACCCTTATCACCAAAGTCCTTTGGAAAACCTCCAAATTTGCCTCATAGGTATAATGATAACTTTTTAAGAGCAAGTACATCATTTTCCATGAATGAAGAAGACAATGAAATTCTGAATTGGCTATACAAAGATGAAGAATCAAGTGCCCACGTTAAACATATTCAAAATCCAATCATTCCCACACATCAATATGGGAAGGGATTTGGAATCTTGAAAAAGATGGGTTATGAAGGTCAAGGACCTTTAGGCACAAGAAATGAAGGGCTAATTGAACCCCTAGAATCCACATGATGAGATTCCAAGCATAAGACAGGTTTAGGATATCTTGAAGAAGGATACACACAAAAACATTATCCCAAATTATATAATCAAATACTACAATTAGAATCTCATAGTGATGAGGATTCTAATGAATGGGAATGGGAGACTCTATCTAATGGGTCATGTCAAGATAAGGGAATTGATGTTATTCACACCTATACCTCTAATAAACATAAAGGACTAATGGTAGAATCAACTCCAAATCAAGCATCTAGTTCTAGCCAAGTGATTCAAAATGACGTGCCATGCATAAAAATCAAAATAAATCAATGGGTAGGGGAACCATTTGTTCCTTCATGGAGACCTACTAT
This sequence comes from Chamaecyparis obtusa, assembly GCA_027943335.1. Taxonomy (NCBI): domain Eukaryota; kingdom Viridiplantae; phylum Streptophyta; class Pinopsida; order Cupressales; family Cupressaceae; genus Chamaecyparis; species Chamaecyparis obtusa. The sequence continues at coordinate 1,406,478 of BSBK01005082.1, forward strand.
GGAAGAGTCAATTCTAGGTTTAATCCGCATGATTTTTATCCAATAGAAACCATAGTGGAGTCTAGTGAGGAGGATTTTGATCCTTCTTCTTTAGAACATTTAGAGGAAGCCCATGTCCGAGATCTTCAAGATACAATGTATGAACCTTCCAAAAATGAGATAAACACTTTAATCCCAATTGAGACAAACCCAAGTGTTGACCCATTAACTCTCATTTGGCCGGACCTAATCGAATGGGATGCCATGGAACCCGATACCTTGCCAACTTTCTTGAATGACAACACACTGTCCCAATACCTCAACGCAGTTGAACCTTCTTTTACTAAGGACTATCAAGAAGAAATGATCAAAGGGAGCATCCAAACTCTTAATCCAAGAAAAAATGAAAAAAATGAAAAAAAATAGATAAGGAAAAGAATCGAGTGTTGAAAACCATTTTGTGACAACATTAGATCAAGAAAAAAATAAAGAAATAAAGGATGTTTCCAAAGGTGAAAATCCAACTGAGGCACCTATGGAAGGGAGTTTGGATGTTCTACCAGATCACTATGAAGAAAGGTCTCCAATTCTAATTGAGCCAACAGAAAAGATAAACATTGGAATAGAAACAGAGCCAAAGTTCATTCACTTAGCATCATCCCTATCCAGCAAAGAAAGAACAAAATTCATTAAGTTCTTTAAGGAAAAGCAAGTTAACTTCACATGGTCTTATGATGATATGCCGGGGTTAGACCCAAATTTGATAATGCATCACCTCAATATAAAGGAAGGAGCTAAACTAGTCAAGCAAAAACTGAGGAAAATGCATCCTCATATAACCTTACTTGTTAAAGTGGAATTAGAGAAGCTATTAAAGGTGGGGTTTATAAGAGCCATTGATTACACACAATGGATTTCTAATATAGTGCCAGTATCTAAATCGGATAAGTCCATCAGAATCTACACAGATTTTAGGGATTTAAACTTGGCATGCCCTAAAGATGACTTTCCACTTCCTAGCATTGATGCTATTGTAGACCTAACATCGGGACACTCCATGTTTTCACTCATGGATGGATTTAGTGGCTATAATCAGATCAAAATAGCACCTAAAGATCAAGACAAAACCGCTTCTACATGTGCATGGGGCACATTTTGTTGGAATGTTATGCCTTTTGGTTTGAAAAATGTCAGAGCAACTTATCAAAGAGCAATGACTACAATATTCCATGATATGATGCATAAGTTGATGGAGGACTATGTGGATGACATACTAGCCAAGTCACATTCAAGAAAAGAACATCTTCCCATCTTGGCAAAAATCTTTGAAAGGTTAGAGGAATTCAAAGTAAGACTTAACCCAAAGAAATGTGCTTTTGGAGTTCAATCCGGCAAACTTCTAGGTTACATTGTGTCAGCAAAAGGAATAGAGGTGGAACCAGCTAAAGTGAAGGCCATAATGGAAATGGAAGCACCCAAAACTGTTGTCAGATGAGGTCTTTACAAGGAAGGATACAATCCATTAGAAGGTTTATCTCTCAATTGGCAAAAAAATGACACAATTTCAATCAGCTCTTGCATAAAGACACAATCTTCAAATGGGATACCAAGTGTGAAGAGGATTTCAACCTATTAAAGAAGTACCTCATGAATCCACCAATATTGATGCCACCTATTAGAGGAAAGCCTTTAATCTTGTATATTTCAGCCACAAAAAATTCATTGGGGGCACTTCTAGCACAAGAAGATGAAAATGGAAAAGAAAAAGCAATCTACTACATTAGTAGAACCTTAGTCAAATATGAGCTGAATTATACCTTCATGGAGAGGGCATGCTTGGCTGTAGTTTTTTCTTCACAAAAATTACGCCATTATATGCTAGCCCACAAGATAAGGCTCATCGCCAAGATTGACCCTTTGAGTATTTACTAAGCAAAACAACATTAAATGGAAGATTAGAAAAGTGGGTGATGATCCTAAGTGAATTTGATATAGAATATGTTGACAGAAAAGCAATTAAAGGACAAGTCATTGCAGACCAATTAGTAGAAGCACCCCTTCATGATGATCATCCTATACAAGTTGAATTTTTCGATTTAGAGATTGTGAATGTTGAGGCAAAAACATGGCAACTTTATTTTGATGTCTCCTACACTCATCATGGCTCAGGAGCAGACATACTCCTCATCACGCCTCAAGGCTCCACCATCCCTAAGTCATACAAATTACTATTTCCATGTACAAACAATATAGCAGAATGTGAAGCCTTGGTTATATGAATCAAGTTGGCATTAGAGTGGAAGGTGACAGAATTAAAAGTATATGGGGACTCACAATTGGTCATAAATCAAGTCAATGAAGAATATCAGACCAAAGATGATATATTGGTACCTTACAAAACAATGGTGGATAATCTCAAGAAGTATTTCATTATCATCACATTTGAACAAGTGTCGAGAGAAAAGAACAAAGCAGCAGATGCTATGGCAACTTTGGCTTCACTTTTACAGATACCTGATCAAACTGCTAGATACGAGTTCTTGGTAGAAGAAGTCACTCAACCCACATATGATCCAACCCATCCTTACACCATTTGCCTACTTACTACAACCGAAGCACCCTGGTATGGACCAATTTACACCTATTTGAAAGACCAAACCCTTCCTATTGACCTAACAAGAAACCAAAAGAAAAGCTTCATTCGACAAGCCTCCAAATACACTATAATTTTTGAAACATTGTATCGAAGAAGTCTTGATGGAATGCTCCTTAGGTGTTTAGAAGAGGAAGAATCAAACTTAGCCTTACAAGAAATTCACGAAGGAATTTGTGGATCACACTCAAATGGATTATCTTTAGCTAAGAAACTTCTTAGGAAAGGATATTATTGGCCTACCATGGAAAAGGATTCTTGTAACTTTGCAAAGACTTGTAAGAAATGTCAATTTCATGGAAATTTGATACATGCGCCAGCACAAGAACTTCATCCAATGACTACACCTTGGCCATTCTACTAGTGGGGTTAGATTTAATAGGAATGATACATCCTCCATCTTCAAATGGGCATAAATTCATCATAACAACCACATAATACTTTACTAAGTGGGTGGAAGCTGTACCCCTATCAACTTCAACAGGCAAATAGATATCCTTGTTTATCCTAAATCACATAATTTGTAGATATGGCGTACCTCATGCCATCATAATGGATAATGCAAGGCATTTCAAGAAAAAAGACATAACAGAATTATGTACCAAATTCCACATGATACATCATTCATCTTCAATCTATTATCCTCAAGGTAATGGACAAGCCGAAGCAAAAAACAAAAACATATTGAAAATATTGAAGAGAACGGTGGATAATTTTGGTAGAGATTGGCACATCAAGATAAAACCAACTTTATGGGCATATAGAAAAAGAATAAGGATGCCAATAGGGGCTACACCCTTCTCCTTAGTCTTTGGAACAGAAGCAGTTTTGCCTTTGGAGGTAGAACTTCTATCCTTAAGGATATCTATGCAAGGTTTGATAAATGAAGAGGACTATAGGGTGGCTAGACTACAAGAACTAGAACTCTTGGATGAAAAGTAGAAAGAAGCCTTTAACCATTTAAAATTATACCATAATAGAATGTCAAGATCTTACAATAAACACGTCAAGCCAAGGATGTTCCAAATAGGGGATCTAGTGTTGAGAGAAAATCCCAAGAACCAAGCAGAAAGGGAGAAGAAAGGAAAGTGGGAAGCCAACTGGTTAGGACCATTTCTCATTGTTGAAGATTTTGGGACCGGCACATACAAGCTATTAGATTGCGATGGTGAAGAATTACAAGAACCTATAAATAGCATACATCTTAAGAGGTTCTATACATGAGGTAGACAAAAGTGTATAAAGAGTATCAAATGGAAAGCATCATATTTATTGTACATAGTTCAAAAGAGATCTTAAAAACACCAAAAACATTGAAAAAGTTGAAAATATCAAAAACATTTGAAAATGCACAAAAGATAAAAAACAGTGGAAAATTGAAAAAAAAAAGAAAAGAAAAGAAAAAATACAAAAAAATTGAAAAAGAAGAAAAGTGCCTTGGTGAAAACCTAGCAAATAGGCACCTTGGTAGCAAAAAAAGAGAAAAGCTTTAAAAATAGAAAAAAGAGCCTGATGCATTCAATCAGTGAAAACCTGGTAAATAGGCACCATTGAAAGTCCAAGTCAGTTGCATACTTAGCAGGTCACCTTGTAAATATTGCATTCGCCAGCATTTGTATATATCATAATAAAACCCCACAGTTGCATTTGCAAATACCTTAAGATTTTGGTCACCTAATCGAAAATCGTTCTAAGTCTCACAAATGAAATCAATATCAAACTGGGGGCAATCTACTCAAAAGGAGCAAGGATTCATCAACAAGCTTTATTCAATCAGAAAATCAATTCATCACACTTGAAAAAGGAACACTTATTCAAATTTACATACCAATCCAAATTGAGCCTAAAAGGGAGAATTGTCCAAGAACTTCAAATGACTTTATCTTTATCAGGATTAAAACTATGAAATGGATGGAATGACACTTGAATTATGGATTTGAAGAACAGAGCAAAAAATTTTTTCTAAGGGTTGACTCAATTGATGAAATCATTCTTTTTAGCAAGTCGATGAAGGTTTTAGACTAGACAAGCTACGATGAAGGAATGATATTTTTTTGATTTCTGACTGACTGTATTAAAATCAAAGTTTTAAAACATGTAATTTTTCTAAGAACGTGATCATCAAAGAATCATCGAGGACTTGTACATAAGATAAAATAGTGATTTCTACTTGTTTACGCAAAAGGATACCTTGACTATTTTGATCTTCAATATCATAATATCAACATCCACTTGCAACATAGAATCTGACAAAATCGATATTCGTACTCTCATGATTGGCTTCAATCAGTGATATTCGTACTGAAGAGATTGATGGGAAAGCAAATAAAAAGGCAAAAAGTATTCATATCATCATGGTTGAACTAGTGATGGTTGTACTCAAGATGGGATTCCAAAACGCTCAATGATGATTATAAGCTCCAAAATTTTGAATAATGACAGTTAGCTGCATTCATCTTAGATTAAGTGCATTGTATATATTGTTTTTTTTCTCACTAAGCTTAAATTGTAAGAGGGGAAATTAAATAAAAAAGGGCGTGTATGAAAATCAAACAATCAAACGATCATTGAAAACCAATTATATAGGATTGAGGGTGTTGGAATTCAAAAACAAAGTGCATTGCATCAGGTTACTTGCATTAATTATACCATTATCATTAAGTCTTGCATTAATTTATAATTATTAGGATCATGCATTATTTAGTTCATCATTATCATTAAAAAGCATACATTTAAAAGTTCATTAGCAGTATTAAACAATTGCATCCATTTGAGAAAATTACATTGCATCAGTTAGAAATCATTCCATCCAGTAAAGTCATCTCACATTACACTTATCTCTTTCATTATAGGATCATTCATACATATATCACTAAAAGACCATCATGGCATCCATCTATTCTATGTCATACATAAGATAATCATTTACCCATCTTTAGGACATATGCATACATGAGAAAGTTATATTCTGCAAAAAAAGTCACACAAATCATATAAGATCATATAGTTGCATATCAAAAAAACTAAAAAGAAATCCAACACATAATGACATCCTATATACTCAAATCAAGAAAAGTACACATCAAAATCCATGGTATCACTGTCATAAATGAACGTCAAATCAAAGTCTATAACATGATCATCAAATGTAGTATCTAGCGATCAATGTTCATCAAATATCAAAGCATCAACATAAAAACTGATAAAAAATGATACAAATCCAATGTCTCGATCATGATAACAAAAGGAAAGCTCAGGAATATATAAACACTCAAGAATTGTCATCATCATTGGCATTCTGAGGACCAGGTGCACTATCTAGTGGACGGCTCGAACTAGCCTGAACCTCATACTGACTCATAGCGGCCATAAAAGCCTACATCATAGAACTCATCTGTGACACCTGCTGCTGAATCAAAGATATTTGAGTCTGTAGAGAAGCAACATCTGATGCTGACGCTGGAGGAAAATCATGAGCCACTGAAGACTATGGAAGTGGAGTATGTATACACCTAAAAATGGTCATCTAGACTATTAGCCCCTTTTGCTAAATCATCAATTGCTTGCTCTTGATCAAATCCTAGTTCTATCATTTATTCGATTATTTTCTATGAGCTAACCATCTTATTCCTAAGTTTTTATTTATTTAAAAAGAATTCCCTCCCCTTTTAATAAATAAAAAGCCCCCACTTTTCCTCTTATCCTAAGTTTCACAAATAAAGCACTATTCTTATTTTATAAAAAGGAGAAAAGCACTTTTTGTCTCATATGGACACAAAAGTCAACTCCTATTTTCCTATTGGAGGATACTTGTGCACATGGATTGCTCCTCTTTCAAGCTCCACCGTTGATTAAATATTTTTCCTCTTAATCTCCATGGTTCATTCCTTCTCATTTCTTATAAAAGGAGAGCTCTCTTCTTCATTCTAGATCCTCAACTTTTTATGCTAATGTTATGCTACAGGTTTTCTAGGTCACTTTGGAGCTTTTGGAGATTTGGAGCATTCTTGGCTTTTTGCATTTACATGTAATCATAGTTTTATTTCTTGCATTGTCATAGCATTCATAGCTTCATACTTAGCTTAGTTTCCTTTATGCTTTATATTAATTCATCTAGCTTAACTAGGAGGCTTTGTAATACTTGCATCTTTCATTTTCATAGCTTAGCTTGCATTTCCATTTCTAGCATAGCATTGCATTGCATTTTCATTCTTGATTCTTGAGGATATTGGCATTCTTGCCCTTGTCTTCATTGAATCTCCCATTGCATGGTTTACTAGCAAGGTTATAGGCTAAATAGCTCTAGCTGAGAGCATTCTTAAAACCCTTGCACTCCATGCCTAGGGAGCTATGGATCGATTTTTGAGACCTCATTCTTGAGTGTTCTTGAATGTAATGATTCATAGAAGTGTGACACAATTATAGCACACATTTTTGGTGCCCACCGTGTGGCAGAATAGTTTTATTTTGTCCTTTTTCTGCATTTCTACACTTTATTTTCATCATTTTTAGCTTATTGCTCTCGACCTTTTTTTTCAATTTTCGGGCGATACTTTGCCAATGTCACTTGATAATTCTTTATATAGCAGTGTGATACTTCACCTGTCGGGAGTATCGCCTGACTATTATAGGAAATATCACCTGGTGTTGAGAGAAATATCGCACAGACAGAAAAGTATCGCCCAGTATACTGCGAAGTATCGCGCGATTCTGGTGTCTATACCTGACAGTGAGCTATTTTTGAGTTATTTTATCTATCTTGCAAGTTTCAAGTTCTCTGCTATCTTTTTGAAAAAATTTAAAAATTTTAGCATTTTTAAATCCCACTCTGGAAAACGGGTGCCCATTTTTGAGAAATTTTTGCAAATGGTATCAAAAATTGAAGTGTGATATATTGTTGGAAAGGTCTTTCTGAGCCTAATCCAACCATGATGGTTTCATTTTCAGATTTTATCAGTTGATTATCTATTTTACTTGTAGATTATCTGATTTTTGATGTGCTAACCATTGTGGAGCTAACAAGTTGTGCTTGTAGGTGCTCTCATTGCTTGGAATTTTCCAAAAGAACGCATGTCAAAGAGGGCTACTAATGGTTTTTACAGGGCCGCCCTAAGCATAAAAACCAAATCAAGTGCTTGTTTAATTACTTTATTTATTGAGTGCGGCATATACTAGTTTTTTCATTTCATAGGCACTTAATACCTTGTTGTAGGAATTTTGAGGTGGTAGGAGAGTATGCTCTTCACCCTTGTGGTGAAATAGAAATCTTGACCCATCTTGGGATTTTGAAAGCAAGGGGGTAATTAAATCTTTGCTTGGTGTGTTTGGGTGAAGTTTTTGAGATAGGGGAGTATGCTCTTCACCCTTGTGGTGAACCAAAAACCTTGAACCTCAAGAATTGATCCACTTTTTGTTTAGATTTAGAATCCTTTAGCGGGCTTTCTCTTGAGCAATCAAGAGGAACGACCCAAGTGGGGACAAGCTAATACTGAGCTATTCCAACCCACTATAATCTCAAGGCTATCGAGGACACAAAACCTTGGTAGACATAGTACTTATCTTCGCTTGATGTGAGTAACTTGTGGGATTGTGACCATGAGGAAAGCATTGAGCAAGAATGCTTAAGGTACTCTTGAGGCCGCGAGGTCCTAGTCCTTTATGAGGATCAAGAGGGGTGCTATGAATGGAAGCCCTTACTACGAACCATTAGATAGAAGCCACCTTATTTTTTCCTCTTAGCTTCTTGGTGCAAGGATTGATCCAAGTGGACTTACTCAGATCACCCCAAGACACTCACCATATGTGTTCCTTTGGTTTTGTTTTTGACACTTCCATGACAACGCCAATATCTCTTGTGGGCAACCACTTGGTGTGAGGCAAGGGAACATCAAGTTGTGGGCCAAGTTGCTAAGTAATGAGCCTTGTCCTAGGTAGTAATTGCTTGAATTGTCTTCGATTTTGATATACCAGTGTAAACGTTCTCAACATTCAACAAAATGGTAGCACTCATAGAATTTTTCATTTTGATATCACAAGTGTTTGTCTTGGCAAGGTTGCTTTTGCCCTTGTTTCAAGTGTTCTATGACATGTTTGATCCTATACTATTTGCAAACCTATCTTTTATGTGCTATTACTGCTTGTCAAACTGAGAAATTACACTATCCAACCTTTGAACTTGATCAAAATGCTTCAAAACTGAGATTTTTATGTTCACTGGTCAAAGAATCACCCAAATTTGCAATAGTATCATGCACCTTACTGAGAAATATCACGCGATAGTTCACGCCTACTGTCTATTGCTTGCTTTGCCTAAAGTCTGTTGCTCTGGTATATTAAGATCTATCACTTGGTATAAGGCAAAGTATCGCTCTGTCTTAGGAGTATCGCCCTGTTTGCCTGAGAACTATCGCCTGGGTCATTTCTGCTGTCCTGTCATTGCTGCAATCCGGAGATGCTAAACTTGCATTTTAACCTGTTGTAGAGTGTCTTTTTCTATTCTTACCTGAAGCTGGTATGTTATCTACATGCTTAGATTTGTTCTAGACTGAAACAAATGAGCTAAAACTATTGGATTTGATTTTAATGAATGTTACTCTTGATCACTTGTCACACCTTGGTTACTTCTCTAGCTACTTGCTACTTGAGCTTCTTGCTCGTTGCTCAGCTTTAGTCAATTGATTGTTGTAAGTGCTTGAGCACTTTTGATGAGCCATCTCTCTATTGTTCTACTTTGACAAGTGATATTTATTAGCTTTTTCTTATCTCAATATCTGAGAAACTTTGTCTCATTCTATTAGTCAACCAACATCTCTTTTCATGCCGGTTACAACTCGGTCTCAATTTGAGCAGGAGAGTCATCCTCGATTCAATTATACATAGTTACCTTCTCCAACTAGATGCTCATGAGTGCCCATTAACAATGATAGTTCTAGTTCTGACCAATCTGAGAATTCTAAGGCTACCTCGTGGTACAAAGGAGGTTTCCTCTTTTCCGCATTCAAGACCCCCAAAAACATAGATAGTGTCTCACTCACTTTGACTGAACAAGAAAAATTTCAATGCTTGCAAGAACACTTTGAGCATAAGGATAACCAAGCACACTTAGACAAAGAACACAATCAACAAAGGATGGATGTTGCTAGGTGCATGGCTTATAGAGGAATGTCTTATGAGCAACCCGAGACTAGTAACTATGAGCATAGACCTCTTTTTAATGGCAGCAATGGCAACAACACGCCACCAAGATCACCTCCAAAATGGACTTTTGAGATTCCTTCTTCACCTCCTAGATCTCCTCCCTCTCAAACTGAGGCAAAGGCTGATGATGAGATTTCTAGTGAGGATCTTATGAGATTTGAACAAGATGTGGTCTCCCAACGAATGATGCATAAGCTTTTAGAGCATAATGGCGATCAATATTTTCAATATATGACTTCTCAAGGATACAAGCTTCCTCCCAGCTATGATGTTAGACAAATTGTCCAACAAAGAGTACCAACTAAATTGGAAGTCCTTTAGGAAGAATTGCTTCGGACAAATCAACACCTTACCCAAATGGCAATAGAAAGAGAGCCTCCAAAGGTCTCTTTTGTAGAATCAATTTGTGCTCTTCCCTTTGGTAGGAGTCTATACATGGTCCCATTTCCTAGGGATATTGAGGTTCCCAAATATGACAAGTATGATGGAAATGGTGACCCCCATGACCATGTGCATCACTTTTACGCTCTTAGCATGGACTTCCTTCATGAAGACACATTTCTTCTACGATTGTTCCCTACAAGTTTAAGAGGCCAAGCTTTGGAATGGTTTGCAAAATTGACACCACCTCTTAAGACTTTTGATGAGTTAGCTATGCGCTTCACACAACACTATTCATACAATATCCAACAGCCTATCACCATGATAGATCTTGGTGCTTTAAAACAAAACCAAGGAGAGTTATTTTCTACTTATTTGCAACGTTGGAGGTCATTGTATTCTGGTTATCCTCATCAGCTACCCGAAAGGGAAAAGATTGATATTTTTGTCAAAACTCTTGTGCCTGAGTTGTATTATGATCTAAGGAAACAATTATTCTCCTCTTTCAATGACATGGTTGAAAGTGCATATCAGATTGAGGATGTAGCTATAAGAAAAGGGGATATTATTATTAATAAAGATGCTAAAAGCAATGGCAAAGACAAGAACAAACCTTGGAATAAGAACAAGTATGTTGTTACTGATGGGGTTGTTGATTCTCCTAAAGCTAAAGAGCCTACTTTCAATCTCTCCAATGCTATCTATGCAGCAAAACAATAAGAAGTTGCCAATGCTCATAGTGCTCCTAAACCTCAATATGCAGATAAGCCTAAGAAGTCATTTTGAAAGTGAGTCTATACCAAGTTGGCAGAACCTTACGATGTGATCCTTAAGACTTTGGTTGACAATGGATATCTTACGCTTCCTGATAAACCTGGTAACTGGGATTCGATAAATAAGCCTGATTGGTGGAGAGAGGATCATTACTGCCATTATCACAAAAACAAGGGACATCTGACAGACAATTGTTTTAAGCTTAGGGATGATATTCAAGACCTCATTGATAACAACATAATCTCTACTGATGGCTTAACTAAAAATTTTGATCATACAGCTTTCAAAGATCCTCTACCTAAGCATGATAAGGGGGAAACCTCTCAAGCACTTAAGAAGAATCATGATGCTAAGATTAATTATACATATACTTTTGATACACCTATGATCAACATGGTAGAGCCTATTGAGAGTGTTCTAATGATGAGGTCTCAAGATGATAATAAAGCCAATCATGGTAAGCCAAAGTTGGTCTTGCAAACACGTGGTAGTTTGTCTTCCCGAAGTGAGACACTGAATGCTATTACTAGGGGGCAAGCCAAGATTGCCCTTAAAACTGTGCAAGATCCCAAGCAAGCTTTGCCTTCCAAACAAGTGGCTCCTTCAGCCACCCCTAGCTATGATCTTGTTCAACATTTACAAAAGACACCAGCCCAGATATCTATCCTTGAGTTGCTTCGATTATCCCCTTCGCATAGAGAGATTCTTGATGAGGCTCTATGTACAACACGTATTCCCAATGACATTGATCTTGATCGATTCTAGGCTATGGTCAACCACATTTCATCTTCACTATCTCTCTCCTTTTCTATAGAAGATGACATATCTATTGCTCACCCACATAATCTAGCTTTATACATCGAAGTTCTAGTCTACCACACCCATGTCCGCCGAGTCCTGATAGACAATGGTGCAGGGTTAAATATTATTTCTTTCAATGTCATACAACAGCTGGGTTTGTCAGAATTCACTTGGATTCTAAGAAGAAGATTGCTATAAAAGCTTACGATGAAGTGGAAAGATCTTCCAAAGGTCTTGTCACGTTGCCTGTCTGAGTGGGCCCTGTCATGAAAGATATTAACTTCCAAGTATTGGACATCCCACTTGCATATAAAATTCTTTTGGGTCATCCTTGGATCCATGACATGCAGGTTGTTCCTTCCACTTATCATCAGTGCATCAAATTTCTATACAATGGCACTGAAGTTGTGATTCCTGGAGACCATACTATTGCTATTAATGCTCTTGCTGCTGTTGAAAAATTTGTTCCTCACAATGAAACTTTTGTTGATGCTAGTATGTCTCTAGTTGCTACTAAGAAAACACTTAAAATGATGAGCCTTGGCATGGGTGAATATACACTGGATTCCTTTGCTTCTATACCTATTTCTCCTAGGTCATATGGGAAACCTTCTGATCAGATGAAGCCTTCCACTTCTGCTATGATGATCTTTGATACTTTTGTTCCTTCATCTATTCCTTTAGAAGTAGAAAGAGAAGAACAAGCTATCCAAGAGTGGATCTAAAGAGAAGATGAGGGTAGTACGGAAAATGCCTTCCTTGATTATTCCAAAAATGCTCCCATGCTTAGTAATTCAAACATAGATACAGATGAGTCACCACTACACACTATGGCTCAAACAGGAGATGATCTTCCTTCTACTTCACTTCTTTGGGGAGAAGAATGTATATCTACTGATGATATGGCTGAGGCCTCTATGTCTAGAACCTATGTGCCTAAAGAATCATTGCACTATGATAGACAACGTCACAACATTGCACAATTGCTACAAAGAGGTGATCTCTCACATAATGACATGAGTATCTGTACTTCTCAACATCTTAAGCCTCTTCCAGAAGATTCCTCCATGACAGATATGGATTTTGATGTAGTTCATACCTCTTGTAACCCACCTGATGTAGTTGATGAGTCTCGTGCAGGGTCTGATGAGTTTGTTCCCCGTATTGCCTTAGTTGACTACGTTGGTCCTTCTCTGACGAATCTAGATCTAGCTACTTTTGGATCTTACCCTATAGGCTCAACTTCTCTTGTCACCAGAGATGACACCCCTCACATAAATGCTATTGAACCAATCACTTCATTTCATCTCGTATCAATACCTGTTACTTCTTCCACCAACAAACTAGCAACAAAAAGGACTGAATTAGCAATCAACTATCACAAGCATCGAATCAAAAGAAAAGAGCAATGGTTGAATGGTGAAAACAATATTGTGGCAGTATCCGCACCCAAGAAAAGTAAAAATAAAAATCTGCTCAAAAATAATGATTCTCAAATAAAAGATGACAAGCTGATTCTCTACAAAAAAATGGTGCACTACTTCAAGCATGATCTCATATCTGTTACACTTCAGCCCATTCCTAGAGCTAAGAACAAAGTTGGTAATGCCTTGGTTACTTCAACATCCATCTTATGAATGAAAAAGCATAAATCTCACTTCAAGTTCCTGGTGGATGAATTACGCTATCATGCTTACAAATCCTATAATCCTGCCATCTTTTCATGTCTTCCACCTCATATTCTTCCTGACAATCCACTACGCCATTCTTTCTACCATCCCTTACACTTTTCCCTTGTCTCTGGTGACTTGTATAGGAAGGGTCTAGACAGAACTCTCCTTAAGTGTCTAGAAATCACAAAAAAATTCATATATGATGCTGAAAAAATCCTAAAAAGCATAAAAAGTACTGCAAAAAAAAGAGCATCCTAGTGAAAACCTAGCAATAGGTGCTTTGATGTCTCACCAAAAAAAAATTTTGAAAAAGTGCCTTGGTGAAAACTTGGAAACAGGTGCCTTGGTAGCAAAAATACAAAATTTTTTTTATAAAAAGTCCTGAAAAAATTGTAATAAATATATCAAGTGGTGAAAACCTGGAAACAAATGCTACTTGAGACCCTCTGCATCTATGTGTATCAGTCTTGCATGGCACTCCTTCGCTCCACTTCTCACTTTGCCTCTCGTAGCCTGGAATTGACTCTTGTCTTAGTCTAGGGGGCATATGTTGTTCTAGCTTATCTTGGGTCTCTTTGTGTGTTCGGGTTTCTTGGGCAACTTGGTTCCAACGGTGTTTTTCAACACCACCCCAATTGTGTTTTTCAACACTTCCTTAGCATCGGGTGTTTCTCAACACTTATCAGATATCCTACCCATAGTCTAGATGATGCAATATTTCTCATTGGCAGATGCGATACTCAAAGTTTGACTCTATGACCAACACACACACCCTTAAACACTTGCTGAGATTTGGTTGACTTTATTTCTTGGTGTGTTGTCTATGATGATTTCTTTGCTGAGTGTTCTCCCCCTATGATCGTTTTCGATGATGCATAGCTAGAAGACTAAGGGAATGAGAACATGTTTTATTTCTTTTTCTGCCTATGGGTATATTTTGTTGGTCCTAACTATCAGTAAGCATTTATGCTTGTTCCACTTGACATTGGGATCTACAAGGTATTATCCTTGAATGTTTCACAAGTGCATGCTTATAGTCATCTTGACTTTCTTGTGTCTTGATGCAAGCATAATCTTGCTATATCAAACTTAGGTAATCTCACTGCACTAGTCATCTTGACCTACACGTCTCTGATGCCTAGGTGAGATTTCCACATTTTTATCTGATATAGATCATATTTAGATTCACATAGTTATGCTAGTGTGTATTGTATGATCTTGCGATGCTACCAATAATTCTCGATGATGATAATTAGATGTCTATTGGCTTCGTAACCTTGCAAGTAAACCACTTTTCATGTAGCTTGCATTCTTAAGTTCATGTTAGTTAGTTTTGCATCTTGCATATGGAGAGAGCTCTCCCTTTCATCTTACGTGGACTTGTTAATCAACTACGCTCCTCTTTCGCTTCTTCTTGATCATGTCTTTCACTTCTTGTCTTTCATATCCCATCATTTTCTCTTCATTTCAGGATCGAAACTAAAATCTGCATCCACCTTTCTTCTTATTTCATGCAATTGGTTGACCTTTTGAGGCTTGATCCTTCAATCTTCACTGGGGCATTCTTCACCTCTTCATCCCCATCTCTCTCAACTTCCATTCTTTCATTCACTTTCAAATCCCAAGTTCAAATCCCCTCTCCGTGGTGTTTATGAGTTGAGGGACCGATAGGTTCGTGCCCTATGTCCCATGTGTGGGGCATATCTTCACTGCTTGATGGTTATTCTGTTCTCTTTCTTCGATTATGATTTCTAGTGATTTGATCATGTTGCTCTTGCTTCTGCATTCCCTCTACCTGATTTTGCTTTCGATCCTGAGGGGGTAGACACATCATATCTTATTGGCTATCTCTTTCCTAAGTGTTCAGTACTATCGCTACTAGGCTGATCATGCAGGATTTGCTATCTCTCTGCACTTCATTCTTTGGGGTCAAATCACTATTTTCTTGCCTTCTTGCCTATCTCTTGCTTTCTTGGCTGATCTGAGTTGCTTTGTGATCCCAAATTGATCTCACATTTCAACTTCATTCTCTGACTGCATGTGTTCCCAGGTTGATCACACATTAGTCAAAGAAGGGCAAATGTATACACCTAAAAATGATCATCTAGACTATTAGCCCCTTTTGCTAAATCATCAATTGCTTGCTCTTGATCAAATCCTAGTTCTATCATTTATTCAATTATTTTCTATGAGCTAACCATCTTATTCCTAAGTTTTTATTTATTTAAAAGGAATTCCCTCCCCTTTTAATAAATAAAAAGCCCCCACTTTTCCTCTTATCCTAAGTTGCACAAATAAAGCACTATTCTTATTTTATAAAAAGGAGAAAAGCACTTTTTGTCTCATATGGACACAAAAGTCAATTCCTATTTTCCTATTGGAGGATACTTGTGCACATGGATTGCTCCTCTTTCAATCTCCACCGTTGATTAAATCTTTTGCCTCTTAATCTCCATGGTTCATTTCTTCTCATTCCTTATAAAAGGAGAGCTCTCTTCTTCATTCTAGATCCTCAACTTTTTATGCTAATGTTATGCTGCAGGTTTTCTAGGTCACTTTGGAGCTTTTGGAGATTTGGAGCATTCTTGGCTTTTTGCATCTACATGTTATCATAGTTTCATTTCTTGCATTGTCATGGCATTCATAGCTTCATACTTAGCTTAGTTTCCTTTATGCTTTATATTAATTCATCTAGCTTAACTAGGAGGCTTTGTAATACTTGCATCTTTCATTTTCATAGCTTAGCTTGCATTTCCATTTCTAGCATAGCATTGCATTGCATTTTCATTCTTGATTCTTGAGGATATTGGCATTCTTGCCCTTGTCTTCATTGAATCTCCCATTGCATGGTTTACTAGCAAGGTTATAGGCTAAATAGCTCTAGCTGAGAGCATTCTTAAAACCCTTGCACTCCATGCCTAGGGAGCTATGGATCAATTTTTGAGACCTCATTCTTGAGTGTTCTTGAATGTAATGATTCATAGAAGTGTGACACAATTATAGCACATAGAGTATAGGAAGAGGGAGCAGATGAAGAAGGATCACCTAACATAGGAACAAACTAAGAAGAAGAAGGATGTGATGAAGATGAAGGCATGGAAGTAGAAACACTTGTCTGAACTGTCGAAGCAGCAGGAGGAACAATAAGAGGAATAGTGGGAGGAGCAATAGGAGGGCCCTGTGCCTGATCAAGTGACACCTGTGCAACCTCTGTGTCAATCACTCTCTATACTCTAGCATGAGGCCTCTGAATAGCACCCCTAGCTACCTGGTGCAAAAGTCTATCTGTACCATGATCTCTTGAAATAGGAGCGGTAGCTAACACTGGCATCTGTACCTAACTTGCTCTAACTCTGTGATGACCTCATCATCCATGTCAACCCTTGATCCTACCCTAATCTCCATCATCATCAGCTCCATCATCCCCATCAGATAACTCCTCAATGCTAGGAATCCTCTCAATAGGATTAGTGAATCTCAAAAAAGGATACATGTGTATCCAAGCACCATACTCATCTGTAATGCTAGCATCCATAACCTGTGACCTAGGATTCCAGGGATGATACCCCAGATCCTGAATCTCTCAAAAATTTGTGCCATAATGAACACAAGGGCCCCATAAGGATCTCTCAGCCTGCACAAGAGCATACATCACTACACCCTGTGGCATATCCTGAATACGGCCATATTGATGGAACACGCGACAGAAGAAGAATCTCTCAATCATGAAAGTAGAACAACCGATCATCCAATAAGGACAAAACATATATGAAATCTCACCATCATCCTCGGGCCATGCCTTGCATCCAAGATAAGGTCGCCAAATAATAGTTTCCATGTCATCTATCCGACGGTGCCAATAATCAAGCTTACCCAAGTGGATTTGCCTGATAATACCACTATACATCCATGCAAATGGCCAACTAGCTAGATGATCCTGGGTAGTCAAAGGACGTGTCACTGGAAGGTGCTCCCAAGTCCACAACTATAATAGAATGGCTCTAGCAGTCAAAGTAGTGGAACGTCTGTACACGATAGTGTGCAGCTCGTGATATAACTATACTAATAAACAAGAACCCCAATCAAAATGATGAGGCTCTGCAATCAAATCCTCTAGGATAGGACCCCACCCAATAGCAAATCCATGTCCACGCCAGTCTGGAAGTAAGAAACCACCAATCAATGTACCAAGGACAGTAGGCAAAATAGGGAATGACATAAACTGAGCCTATTGAATGTGTTGATCACCAATGGACTAATCCCCAAATACTCGGTGACACGCTGATCCATCATACATAGTGTCATAGTAAACCAACTCTCCTCAAGTCGGAAACCAGAGAAGATGGTACACATCCTCAGGGGTAATGGTCATCTCACCCATAGGAAGATGGAAGGTGTTATGGTCTGAGTGCCAACACTCAGCCATAGTAGTAATAAGGCCTTGATTCACTCAGAATCGAGGAAGATATAAAAGGAATGATAGACCACACTGAGCAATATGTCACCGGTCAGCAACACTCAAAGCAGGAATCATCTCCCAAGATAATGGATAAGAACTGTGAATCCACAATGAGCTGAGATCCACCTACAAAAACACAAGCAAGTGCAAACATATCAGAAAGGAAATCATAAATTATTAAGATCATTCTAGGTCAATCAAATATTCTCCAATACCTATCAAACCCACAATCAAATTTCATGTTTCTACTCAGATAGAACAAGAATTTTTATCCTCACCCATCATCAGGATTTAGATTAACAATGGATATCCTAACTATAACTGAACCCTAACTGACCTCTCACAACTTGTTGCACAAATCTTGAACAAACACAGAAGGACATATCAACCTAACAAATGATTAACGACACTGACATATTGCAAACTTGGTCAAAAATTGTAAAAATTGAAAATTGGCAAAGTAAAAGCATTGTTTTATGAAGTAAAAGTAGCAAACACTGAAAGTGTTGTTTAAAAAGGTAAAAGCACACATGTATATGGCGAAAGTGGAAAAAATTTTAAAAGCACTAAACCTAGGTGGAAGTGCGCAAACAATTGGTAAAAGCACGAAAGGGTTGAAAATTAACAGGTAAAAGCACCCAATCGGAATGCATAAGCGCTATTTAAAAATGTGGAAGTGCACAAACAGAGGTGAAAGTGCTATTAAAATTTGCAAAAGTGCACTTTCATGAAAGAAAATGAAAAAAAGGGCTATCTACCAGGAGAAGATTGAAAAAAATTAAAACACGTGCGTAAATGGAAAAAAAGGAAAGGTACGAGTACTCACCGGAGGTCCTGAGCCAGGTAGTCGATGATATCACTGACATCTCTCGAATCGATGCTTGCAAATAGGGACAGACATCGTAACACGTGATAAAGACAAAGGAGAGAAAAATTCAAAAGGTGAATAGTAAATGAATAGTGAAAAGGGATGTTGACCCCTTTATATAGGTTTTTGACCTAATAAGAGGTAAATTGACTTGTGCAAGCAGTGTTATCATCAGAATCATTAACATAGGGGCATTTTGAAATTAAACACATTAAATCAGTAATATCAGAAATTCAAATAAAATTCATCACAAAATTAAAATGATATAAAAAAAAAATCAACAACATTATCATGAACCAATCAAAGGTCAAATCTAATGTGAATTTTATTTCATTTCCGACGGGGCATACCTTTGGATATTGAATCAACATCATCAGAAATCAAGAGACTGATCATCGAATCATCAAAAAAAATTTTGTAATCAAACAAATGGGGCATCACATCAAGATCAATCATCATAACAGGTATCATATCAAATCAGTTATCAAACATCGCATCAGGGACCATTATCAAAACAACCATCATATCAGGATCTTTCATCAAATCAAACACCATATCAATCAAGAGTTTCATATCGATCATATCTACATCAATTTCATATCAAGAATCAAAGGATCAACCATTGAAAGACCATCAAATGAACATCAAAGACTGATCATTGACGAAATAGGACCTATCATCAACAAGATCAGAGTATTCTTTGAATCGACATGCTTTGCACGTCAACTCAAAGAGGGGCATTTGTAATCACCTAAAAGTGGACAAAGACAATTTAACGATAAATCAAAGAAAATCAAAGAAAATCAAAGGATATAATTGAATCAATTGAATCACAATACATAATTAGCCAATCAAAACAAAAATCAAGTCTTAATTTGAGATCAATCAAAATTGAGAGCATTTTAATCAAGTGCAATCAAATCAAAATACAATTAATTCAATTAATTGTATAGTCTTGGATTAAATTAAATTCAACCCATTCAAGGGGTACATGGCTAAACAAATTCATTTAAATCAATTAATAAATCCTAATTTCCCTCAACAACCACAAAGGAGAGGAAAATCACTCAACCAATGAGAATTAAGGAAAGACACTCACATGGATCAAGCCAAATTGAATCTCAATCACTCAAAGTGAAAGAGAATCTTAGCCATCCATCTTGTCTACTTGTCCCAAGCTTTGAGGACACAAAATTTGCATTGTCTTCAAAGGGTGGAACCAAAGACTTAACCCCAAATCAACCATGATCAAAGGCAACTACACCCCCTCACCTTGGGAAATCTATAAAAGGAAGCCATAATTCCTTCATAATTCATCTTCCTCACATCTGAGAATTGCATTGAACCTCTTGCAATTTGAGCTTAGAAAGGCATTTTGAGAAGCATTTTAGCATTTCTTTTGATCTAATTGTTAGCAAGCATTGTTATCTTTATCATTCTCATTCTAGGACTGTCATTAATGGAAGCTTGCTGAGAGCTATTCATTATTCATTCTAGTTAGAGAGCCATAGGATGCTCAATTAGTCTTTACTTTGCTAAATAGTTTCTCTATTTTCTTTGTGGTTGTATTTAGTTTCTATTTTCATTTATTGACTAACCTTAATCCTATGAAGGCACTTTCCTTAGTGTACAAGTTCTTGTGTTTCTACTACATTAATTCTTTTGATTGGATCATCTTTAGCTTCAAGGAGGTCTTTGATTTCCTTAGGCAAACGCTCATAAGGAATAAGTTCAGAGCTATTTGAATCACTATCTAATGGTTTAGTTTCTTCCTTCTTAAGAAGGGGTTCACCTAGTGCGATCTTCTCTATGACATGAGAATAATTACCTTTGAGGTGGAAGGGTTTCTTTTTAAAACCTAAGCTAACAGTATCTTTTTTTTCCCTACTAGTATGTGAAATAGGTGTTATAAGACCTTCTCCTCTGACTCCTAGAGGTCCTTTACTTGAATATCCCATCTTAGCTATTAATTTATCTCTTTGGACCATATGCCTTAGAAGGGATTTTGGATACTGTAGAGTCACTAATTGGAATAGCTTGAGAGTCAGGTTCATCTTTGTATAGCCATGCAAGCACAGCTTCATCCTCTTCAAACTCTTCTTTAGATACTTGCTCTACTACAAAATTATTTTTATATGCCTCAAGAGGTTCTTTAGAGTCTAGTTTGGATTGTTTCAAAGATTGTCCATAAGACTTAGGTGAGATAGGTAGAGATGTCAAAGATAAGACTAGCTCTATAGTATATTCTCCCATACCATTTTCTTTGATATTGACCTCTTTTGCAAGATCTTCCATTTTAGATGTGGATGCTTCTTTTGTTGGCTCAATGGAAGATTCTCTATTATTAGGCACAAGTTTATCCGCACTCTCCTTCAATGTATTGCAAGTGGTGGATATGTCTGCTGGAATAGTGACCTCTACTCCTTCATAAGGAAATTTCAAGCATTGGTGGAATGTAGAAGGAATAGCCTTCATCTCATGTATCCATGGTCTCCCTAGAAGAATGTTGTAAGCCAAAGGGAGATCAAGAACTTGACATATAGTATCTCTGATAACTGGACCTGCTCTGATACGTAAGACAATGGTGCCTTTAGAAGATTTTTCTTGTTCATCATAGGATTTTATAGTTATTTTCTTTCTAGGATCAATAGCCAATTCTAAAAATCCCAATTGTGTGACCAAGCTATAAGAACAAATATTGAGGCTAGCGCCTCCATCTATCAACACACGTTTGACTCTACAGTTCTAGATCAAGACTTCTATATACAAGGGCTGGTTATGTAGGTGACTCAAGGAGTTGTCATCTTCCTCTAAAAAGGAGATATATTGCAGAGATGTAAGATGTCCAACCATAGTCTGGAACCTGTCTAAATCAAGGTCATCGAGAACATTAGATCCAAGCAAAGCTTTGTCTAGAATGGCTCTATGAGCTGGAGATATTCGAAGCAACTCAAACATGGAGATTTTTGCATTAGTGTGTTGAAGTTGTTGAACAATGCTATAAGATGTTGGCCTCATATCTTTAGGATTGGAATATTTTGAAACAACCTTATGTTTGGAAGTAGAAGAAAGATTGAAGGGCATCTTAGGGACATTTGATGAATCTAGGATTTGTCCGTTCAGATGTGCCTGAGCCTGTGATCGAGTCACTGTGTTAGCTGAAGTATGATCTCTATCTCTTCGCACAATTGTGATGACATTGCAATGCTTAGAGAGACAAGATTCAACCATATTGATAACAACATTATTTCCAGGGTAAGCATAATTGACCTTTGTCCCCATATTAGGCTGAGAAGATGAAACTTCTTGACCATATTTTGGAAGTGGTTTTGTGAATGCTGTATGATCATTATTGCTCTTATGATTGTCAATCGTGATGTCTCCCTTATCAATTAGATCTTGAATAGTATGTTTCAAGCATAAGCAGTTATTAGTTTTGTGACCTTTACCTCGATGGAAATCATAGAATTCATTCTCTCTCCACCATTTTGGCTTAGGATCAGGATCAGATTGTCAGATCTTAGGCAAAGAGATGATGTTATTAGCTAGCAGAGTTCTCATAGCTGATTCCAAAGATTCTCAAAGAGGAGTGAACTCTCATTTATTATCAACGGACCAAGATTTGTATTCTGGCTTCTTTTGAGATGGTTCAGACACCTTTTTCTCTGAGGCTTTGATTGCTTGGATGCCAATAGTTAGATTGAAAGCTAGTGCCTTTGATGGGGCATGGATAGTATCAACAATGCCATCTATGATGATGCCTTTATTCTTGTTCCAATTTTTGTTCTTGTCTTTAGAACTGGATCCCGATTCGTACTTGTCCTTTTGAAGTGTGATGTCTCCTTTTTTCACAAGTACTTTTTCAATTTTGATCGCATTGTCTACCATCTTATCAAAAGATGCATGATCTTGCATTTGTAAAGGGTAGTTGATCTCTAGAACAAGATTATTGATGAAGATTTCTAGTTTCTCAGTTTCTAGAATAGGCCTAGCATATAGAGAGAATTTCTTCCTCCATCTCTTGAGAAATGTTAGGAATGGTTCTCCTGGATATTGTTTGAGATTGCAGATATCGATCATGGTGACTGGATGTGGAATATTGTAGGAGTATTGTTGATAGAACAATTTGATCAACTCCTCAAAAGTTTTGATAGTATAAGGCAATCTAGAGAACCAATGAATGGCTACTCCCCCCAGAGATCGAGGAAAGAGATGCATCAGATAGGTTGGTTCATGTATGAACTCCATAGATTGTGTACAGAATTATCTGACATGATCTTGGGGATCAGAGTGTCCATCATACTTATCATACTTAGGCATCTCCACTCTTTTTGGAAATGGTGGCATGTACAAGTCTTTGTCAAATGGAAAAGGACATAGGGCCTCCATGGAGAACTCCTTGGGTTCCTTTTCTTTCTCAAGGTTATTAAGTTTGAATTGCATGGCATGCATCTATTTCATCATAGCTGTGAGCGGATTTTCTTCCTCATGTGTAATGATATCTTCAATATTAAAGTTGGGAGGAAGTTTAGCTCCTTGATGAGCTAATTGTAAAAAGTATGCCTCTCTGTCTTCTTTCAAGAAATGCTTCATCATTCTTTTGAAATTATCATCGTTTTGATATTGAGCAATTTCTTCAGGTGTGGGTTCTTGATCTGCACTATGTTGAGATTGAGCTCTTTGAAAGCCAAAGTTTGTCCCTACTTGAGACATGGTAGGATTTCTCCCTGGGATAGATTGATGAGGAGTTTTTTTATTACCTCCATGAGTTGATGAAGGAGGAAAGTAACCAGTTTTTAATCGAAGATTACCAAGACCGTCATCTTCATAGAGACCAGAATTGTAGAGTTGCTCAAGAGTTGGAGCTTGGATATGAGTCAAAGGTAAAGTATGAGATATTTCTCCAAATTTCTTGTGAGAGGAAGCTCTAGTTTCCACCATTAACCGTAGGTGAAACAAAAGAATATGATGAAGACAATTGAAGAAAGATCTGATTCAAGAAGATCAAATGATGCAACCTTGTCAAGGTTTGGTTGATTGAAGCTTGGATTAGATCTAAATGAAGGAGACTATGCCCTGGATGTATGGGTAGATTCCCAAAAGATAGTGGACATGAGTTTACAACACAGCCATTTTTTATGATTGATTGAAGATTGATAGTTATGACAAGGTTTTTGACACAACATGAAAAAGAATCAAATCGATTAAATAGAAGGCTAAGTCAAATTCAAAAGGCCACTTTAGGAAAATGATTGGATTCCCAGTATTTTTTGCTCTATTCCTGACACAGTGATTTGTTTGATAGATTATGGAAATAGGCTGGAAAAGCTAGGTCTCTGACAGTTCTGACAACTTTTTGAAATTTCTCAAACAACTTTCTACAGGCTCGTACGACAGTGGGTATAGCATGAAATGACAATTGAAAAACTCATACGACTATTTTAAAACTCACACCATAGTTGATAGTAGGGTTTTTGACTCTTCTGAATTGACTGGTAGCAAAACTCATACGATAATGTACCATATACCATACAACAATCTGGGGGTTCTAAAACAACAATAGCCAAAATTCGTATGACTTTATGACTTTACAAGATGACTGTTGACTCCAAAAAGGTGTTTGACATCAAATTTTGTAGTTTTTAAGGTTTTTAGTTTCAGATTGTTCACAAATTTGTCTGTCTAGATTTGAAGATTGTAGCAGATTGATTTGTTCTTAGTAACCAGATAGATAAACAAGCATGCAAAACAACAAGCAAATGATTTCAAGCACGTCTAAAAACAATGAACAGGGGATAAAGCAACCCTGTGCATGAACAATCAAGTGATTGAATTGTTCTAATCCCTAGGAGTGCTAACAGTGTATATTCCAAAAAGTTTTGCAATAACGCACATATTCCTAAAAAAATGAAAATTTTGGCCTCACTAGGGTTTTTAGTAATGGTCTGACTCTGCAACTTTTGTGATCTCCAGAGGGTGAACTCCAATCTAGGTGCACCAAGGTTTTGACATAATCTGAGAACTTAATCTTCAGGATCTGCTAGGGAGATTTGACAGCCCAACAAGAGACCACACCTGTGGAGATTTCTTCCACAAGGACATTTATATAGCGGTTGTCACTACCATGATGAAAATGGCTATTACTGCTTGAGGTTTCATCAACGTGGTTGACCCAATTAAGGGAATGTCCACTACGGTTAACCCTCTCTAAAGGTGACTCACAAAATATACCACATGGAGACTGGTTCCAGATTCAAGGATCTGAGTTTTTGGTACTACCCAAAAAGGGAGTAGAGCATAATCCTCTAGCCTTTTCACTTTTAACCCAAACAAAGCAAACAGATTAATCTGACATGCTAAGACTAAGATTATCTCACAAAGATCTATGATGTCAACCACTCATGATCTATCAACCTCTCCGGAGAGAGAATGTATCAATCAGAAGCTGAAGATGCACAAATCTAGTAGAACGTGAGACTCCCTCAGTATCCTCCCTACCTACAAGGGTTCCTTCATTGAGAAGAGTTTTGTTGGAAACCCACTCTCTCAAGAGCTACGAATAGTGTTCATAGGGCCTATTTACTATGTGTAACAAAGATGCTAAAAAGAAAATCTATGTTCATTTTTAATAGCCCAAAATGAAATCTGTGATATGAAAGCAATAAAGGTCACACAAGCTTGACATGCAAGAGTTATTTTTAATCCAAATCAAAACATTATCAGTTGAGAAGATTACCTAAATTCCTCGCAACGCACTTAGTAGATTATTACCTATTTTTAGCAATTCTTACGCTTTTCCCAATCAAAACCAGCAAAAACTAATCAGAAACAACAAATTTCAATCGTTAATGTTAGCTATTAGTCCAAATCAAGAAAACAAATCTTGAAAACTACCTGAAAAAGTGAAACGACAATCGAAACCTAGCATTAAAACTTGTACAATAGTGGGTCACCTCCCAGACGACAGTCCAGAATCTCGTACGATAATGGGTATCAGACCATATGACAATAGAGCCTCCAAACGACACTGTGATCCTAATGGTATGATTCTCAATCAAATAAACTATCGTACGATAATGGGTATCCTCTGATATGAGTTTTTGACAAAACTCGTATGAAATTTGTATGGACAGAAATTAAAAATCGCAACTTGGAATAGAAAATGACAAGAAGATGATAGAACTTGATAGAAATTGAATGGAAACCCATTTCAAGGCCCCACGATGGGTGCCATAAATGTGTGTGTGAATTTTGTACCTAGCTATAGACACAACACTTCAGTAAAATATTAGAGGTTAGCGAAAATTAAAATCGTGCAATGAAATGAAAACTAAACTAACCAAGCAATTTACTGCCTTCTAGTAGGTGCGAGTATGTATTCTCAGATTGGACTGAGATCAGTGACCTTGACGACACCTAAATGAAGGATTTGAATGCAAAATCTAGATATGAATTAGATGCAAATTAATCTATTTTTTTGGTTTTTCTATGCAATAATAATGAGAAATCTGATATGAATCTATTCTATATGAAAAACTGATATGCAATACAATTAATCTAACAATGATATGCTAAAATATGAATGATCTCACAAAGTTGTTTGATTCGCAAAAGAAACTCCAATTCTTCAAATACCAATTTGCCAGCATAAGTTTTCACAATTATGAGATATGAGATTGAAGAGCTGAGCCTTGGTTTTATAGAAATACAGGGTTTTGGGGATGCATGGAAAAAGTCATAAATCACTTAATTGATTTTTGAGTCAACAAGGAATTAAAGATAGTTAACTCACAATAAATCATGCAAAAATAGCTTTTTGATTTAAATCAAAAGTTGAGATCAGCTTTCAACTCAAAAGAGAGTTGAGTTTATTTTTAAAACAACTTGAATTGATTTTCTGATTTATAGTTTAACTATTTTTTAAGATGTGCATAATTAATCATGAATTAAATAAATAAATAAAGTGATTTATCCTCAACTTAACTGATTTTGAAAATAAAACAATTGATTTATGGGTTAATCAATTATTAAATCAAACTTTTATTCCAAAATAATATCATTAAATATGACAACTTGCTTTAATCAATTAAATAAGAATTTAATCAATTAATGATAGGAATTTTTATTTATTGTCAAATTTAAATAATAATAATGAGGAATAAATATAATTAAATTCAATTAAATAATTAAGTGGTAGAATTAAATCTAATTAATTAAATATTCAAAATATTCAACTAATCAAACTTTAGGATAAATAGGATTTATCGCCAAATAATCATTGAATTAAAGATAATTAAGATAAATAAGAATATTACTAAGAATATTCCCAATGCAAAATTTGAGATAATCAATTAGGATTCAATGATGTTCAGATGTGCCTTTGGTTAGGACTTTGATGTCGATTTCATTCGATATATTGATGTAGGAGGTTAATGAACCTATAGCCCATTTTTGGGGTATTACAAGTATCACACAATAGATGATTGTCCCAATGATCATATTATTTATCATAAAGAACATGAATTTGCAATAGAATGTCCTAAATTGCATATGAGTAGATATAGACCAGATCAAATAAAAAAAAAGGTTCCTCGCAAGGTTCTTCGTTACATCCTCATTATACCACATTTGAAAAGATTTTTCAGGTGTACTGGCTTGGCACAACTTATGGATTACCATGCACACAATAAGATTCAAGATGACATTATTCGAATGCCTTTGGATGGTTCAGCATTTAAAGACATAGAGGAAAAGTGGCCGCACTTTATCGAAGAATCTCAAAATTTCAAGCTTTCATTGGCAACAGACGGTGTTAATCCATTTGGAGAGCTGAGATCTGTTTACTCTGTTTGGCCTATTTTTGTCATCAACAATAAAATTTCTCCATGGATGCCAATAAAGAGGGAGCACATTATGTTAGCAATGATTGTTCCAGGTATTTCATCATTTAACAGTTATCTGCATGTAATTATAAATCTTTCATTAAAATGGTCATAATAATTATGTAATGTTGTTGTTCATTTAACTAGGTAAGTACCAAGTTAAAGATATGAATGTATATATTGATCCTCTTATCAATGAGTTGTTGGAGTTATGGAATGGTGTCACTATGTATGACATTTCTAGACCAATAGGACAAAGACAATTTCAATTCCATGCAATGCTTGTATGGACAATACATGATGCCCCAGGGCTAACATATTTTTGTGGTATGTTATGGTGAATTCAAGTTGCACATGATTATTCTAATTATAAAAATTAACATATTTAATCCAATTGTATCATTATCTTGCAGGTCTTCAAATAAAGGAAAAATTTGCATGTCCAATTTGTGGTCCAAAGATGAAATCTCGTCATTCAAAAAGTTTAGGAAAGCAGGTGTTTGATGAGTGTAGGAACTTCATAGAAATCATAAGTATCAAACTATCAAAAAACATCTTTCCAATGGGAAAGAAGAGACTACATCAAAGCCACAAAGAATGAAAACTCCCCTATGGAAGTTGGCATCTAATAGAATTAATCATCAAGGTACTACCGTTCCACCTAATGGTTTATGTTTGGAATTTATATATTTTTATGGTATTTTGTTTGGTGATTATGTAGTTGATGATTGTGAAGGTCGTCAAGGAAATACTATTGAGAACCTTCCACAGGGGCTAAAAAGTTAGCCCATATAATTTAGTAGGTTGCCCTACTACAAGAAGCTACAAATTATGCATTTGTTTGATACTATGTATATTGGAAAGAATGTAACAAAGACATTGTGGAAAATATTGGATGGAAGGTGTGACAAAGAAAAAATTGTCAAAATTTGTAGTGACATTCATGAATCCAATCATGCAATAAAATTTTTTATTGAATCAAATAGAAATGGAGACCATATTAATATAAGCATCATTCCTTGGTTATTAACGGAGCAACAAAGTTGTGCCATAAAAGAAGTCATACAAAAAAATTGATTTTCCACAGAATTTGCTGCGAACATAAGCAATCTCATATCAAAGAAAAGTGAATTTTGGCCAAGGTTGAAAATGCATGATTGGCATACCTTCATCAAGTTAAGTCATGTTCTTTTGTATTTACAATATATTTGTAAACCACATGTACTTTTCATTGCATTATGTGAGAAAAGAATGACATGATTACTTTATAATTATTGTAGTACGTGCTACCCCTATCTCTCCTAGAGAACTTCAACAATAACATCAAACAAGTGATATATGATCTTGGAAAATACATGAGGTAAGCAATGATATCTGTTCAATTTGTTGTATATATTTATTATATTTGCAATTTGTTTTTCTGGTTATGTAATATATTTTAAAGTATCGTATTTATATATTTTTGTGTCTCGAATGTCTTGTAGGTAGTTGTCATCTAAAGAAATTCATAAAGAAGATATAAAATATTGTACGAGAAGAATTCCTCATATAATGTGAGAAATGCAAAAGTGTTGACCTTCAAAAAATTTTAATGCACAAGAACACTACCTCATACACCAAGTTGAGGAGATTGAGTTGTGTGGACCTGTACGCACTCGGTCAATGTGGATGGTTGAGAGGCACTTCAAATTTTTGAAGGCTTTGGTTAAAAAAAGAGCACATCCTAAGGGTTCTATGATGGAGGGATATATGGTATACAAGAATATAGTGTACATTTCTGAATATCTTCCTAAGCTTACAACAAAGATTCATATAGATCGCATTTGGGATCTCGACACCATTAGAAAATTCAAAGGGGAGTACTTGGTGGGGAAAGGTAGATTGAGAAAAGTGAGAGGTAATAAATTATAAGATGTTATTGTAGTTAATTAATTCTTAATCTTCAAAATTAATCGGTTGTAAGTTGTCTATTTATTTTTTGTACAACTACTCGAGAGTGGGATGCAATACATTTGTATATTGCAAACAATCAAGATTGGATGATGGTATGGATTGAACAATGTCATCATTTTGGTCGCACATTAACATGGGAAGTTGTGTCTTCATTGGTTAAAGAAGCTCATCGTAATGAAGATTCAAATGTTATGCAAAGGGAAATAGATTTAGCATATGGTTTAAGAGATTTTTAGGTACGTATAAATTTGTTAATCACCCGTACATTTATCAACTCTCGATGCAATAATTTTTACATGTTTGACATATTATTATAGGTCAAACACCACAAGGCTATGTTTTGCAATGGTGATCACTACTTAATCTATTTAATATTGATTTCTTTATAGAAATGTACAATTATGTGATCAATGCTTAATCTAATTAATTCATGATGTACCTTTAATTTTAATGTTTTTAATTCATATGGGATGCTTATCATTTTTCATGTACTTACTATGTAATTTTGAGAACATGTATCATGAATTTCTTAGCTAACATAAGATAATTGAATTACATATGTAGGAACCCGAACCCTTTCATGAACATCCCACGAGGTCTCATGGATCGACATATATAAGTCAACACACCCTATAGAGATTAATGTCTTTTACAATTTCTAAATTATCTCGCATTACTTGTTATCTCTCTCATTTGATGGAGTGTAGGTAGAAACAAATAGGTATTTGTTAGATGTGTCTTTCTCGAGTGAAGGAAATATTGGAATGGAAGAAGAAAGTGAGACATATAGTATGTCTGAATTAGGGACTCAACTAGAGCTAAAAAAACTAGAAGGAAATTCAATAAACGCATGAAACTTTTCCTTGCTCAAGGGGGGTCATGTTCTTATGATGATGAGAGAAAAGGCGACATCGAGGTTCCTTTTAGGTACCAACTTCTACAGAAACAATGGGTCCCCAAGGAACTTCCTCCAATAAACACTGATTTTAGTGTTAAAGGCAAGATATATCACACAGCACCATCGTCATTACATGATTTGGGCCTATTTTCCATGGATGGCATTGTAAAGGATAAAATGAGGATGGGGTCCTAGAATAATGATTTGCACATAAAAGAGACCCCAAAGCCAATATTTTATAGTTACATGAGATTGTATTGATATGGAATGTAAATGTAGATGACTAATGTTGAAATGAAGAAATAAAAGTACTTACCTCTGAAAAAGAATCGGCTGAAAACCTTATCAAACAGTCTCATAAATTGTTGATTTTTTCAATCTTAAACCAAAATTGCGAGATCTACACAACCCAAAAATCTTTTTCTTTTTTGAGGATAGGTCATCCTTGACCTAGATAGCAAGGCAAGGTCTTACCCTGGGGCAGGATCCTACCCCTCACTAAAGGTCATCCTTGACCCAACTGCTCTGATGAAAATTTTGTTCGTGGGTCCTGGAAGTTTGGCGAAAAGGGTATCCAGATCTGCACTTTAATTCACTATCCTGTACCTGTACCTGCAAGAAAAATGGTTTTGTTGTTTGGATGAGGGGTTTGCCTTAGTCAAACCCTGATTTGGAATCAACCTTAATAATGGAATTGAAATAGAGAATGCTAGCAAGTAGTAGAAGTAGATCTAACAACGAAGCTATGATATTCAATAGATATGAAATTATATTTCAAATGTAAACAAGTATGTTGATATGAAAGCTTGGACATAACATTAACAAATGTAAATCTAAACCTCCATGTTTGTATGCTTGGAATCCACCTTTGAGGGAAGAATGAATGGATCTTGAAGATGAACAAAGGATCTTGAAGGAAGATCACACCACCGTGATGGCTAGATCTAGGGTTTTGAATGATGAATCTTGAATGCTTGAACCAAATCCCTTCAAAGGCTTGAATGCTTGAATCCTTGATCTTCAATGTAGAACTTGAATGGATGATTTCTTGAAAAATACTTGATGAAATGCTTGCTTGATCTTTCTTGAGAGTTGAGATTGCAAAACTTGATGGATAAAATGAGAGAGGAAGGCTTCCTTTTATAGTGATCTAGGGCACAATCCTCTAGAGGGGCCACCTTAGGGAATTAAATTCTAATTAAACCTCAACCCTTTAGAAATGGACCTAGATTAAATGCAATTTAAGAGTTTACCATTTTAGAGACCAAAACAGCTGACCCGAAAGTAGGAAAATAAATCTTTCTGAAACCTGACATCCGAAAATCATGGAACCTTAAAATTTGAACCCTAGGTCAAAGATGAGGTAGACCCCACCCTAGGTCATGGTTGAGGTCATCCCTGACCTAGGTCAGAGTCTAGGTCATCCTTGACCCTCAAGGTCATCTTTGACCTTGAGGTCAAAAACCTTAGGACCTCAGTCCAGAATGCTAGGAAATGCAGAAAGAAAGTGAAAATAGGTGGAAAGAGAAGCAGAACGGGGGGAGAAAGCCAGATCCAGACAAAGACCAATTTGAGGTACTTGACATGACCCCAAACCACTTACTCAGAGGGCTAAATGCTCTTAACATGTAAGTGCTTCCATTTTAAGATGATATAGGGATAAAGGTCTCTTACAACAAAGTTGTCAAATTGATGGAGTATGTTGGACCTTGTTACGATTACAAAAGTTGGATGCAAATTGTTTGATATAAAAAAAAGTATGTGTAGGTATGCACTCTCAAAAAATTATATTCAACAAAAAGACAATAGACAAAGTAAAAGAGTGGCTATATACATTGATAGAAGGCCAAAAGCATTAGGGAATATTTTAGGTTTTATAAATAGTATGCGACCTATGTCAACTATTAAGCAACCCAATTACATATTTGAGGTGCACGAGGGAAATCATGTATTTGTATGTGTGATAAAATCAATATGTACAAGGGAAGAGATGCTTATTGATTACAATGTGAATCCCATAGATACAAACAATGTCACTATCATGGGGATGTAGGTACGTACTATGTACCATTAAATAATTGAGTTTTTTTGCTAACATTTTTATATTTGAGTTCTTTTTGTAATGTTGAATCTAATCCTTCTAGGAAAGGAAATTTATCCAAAGAAACTACTACAAATGAGCCCTCCAAAACCAGCCACATCTAGAGAGTCTCCTCACCATCCACCACATCTCCATCATCTTCTAATGAAATTTATTAATCTAGTCCTTTCTAATTATTGGTTAACTTTAAATAATAACACAAGACCACGATATGGAGCAGCCACATAGTAGGGACAATGATGATCATGCGTGCACTTCTTCTTCCTAGCAGGTAAACCTCTTTGTTATTGTACTAAAAATTGGATAGAAGCAAAATGTTAAATAATGCTTTTTATTATGTTATTTTCATCACTATTTTGGAGTAATTTTACTAGTGCTAGTAATATTGTTGTCACATATAGGAGTTCATCGGAGAAAGGGAAAGGAACCCACGGTAGTCCCTTAGGAGGAGTCCTTTGATGAGGACCTAGATATTGATTTTTCAACTTGTGATGAGCCGATCACTGCAATTAAGAAGTGCCTCCAAAAAATTGGAAAAAAGAATGTCTCAATTGTCATCTATATACCCTCAGACTCTTGAGTTAGAAAAGAGGGCGACTGAATTGCTCCACCGAGATGAAAATTACAGAGTAAGTATTAATGTAATTTTTAATTATAACAAAAGCTCAATAATAGTTTGTATGTTATACTAGTCTTTTATGTCATTATACTAGTTTTTATGTTATACTAGTATTTTATTACTCTATTATATAGTCTTTTATAAGCAGATGTTTTGTTTTTACAATTTTTTTTGCATAATTTTGAGCGTTGTGGCCTTGATGAGGGTACTGCAGGTGTTTAGGTAGATCACATGTTTGACTTTTTTTTTTTTGACGCTCTAACAATATTGTCCATGCTAGTCCATGATTTTATTATTCTCTAACAATCTTATTCTTTAGCACCTGTTAATGATCATATGGTATCACCACCTCAAACATGGACAAGCCCAGATGTATTGCTACCTGCAATGTTAGAAACACGCAGCATGACCACAGATGTCTTGGCACCACCTATTGCTACATAGATTTTATTTTCTCTCTCATTATTTATATGTTTATTTCCCTTGAAGTATTCTTTCTTGGGGGCATTTCGTAATGGATTCAATTTATGCAACAAGAGATGCATCACATGATGAGGAATCTCCTAGATGTACTCATATTCCTAGTACGAGAATGGTGAAGGATTGTGTATTTCTTGTGAGCGATGAAGAATGAGTTCCCTTGAAAGTAGCCAAACTTCCAGGTACTTCAAAGATTGGACCTTTCTTTTACTAAACAATTATATGTTAATTACACATTGCATTCAATATGAGAATCTTCTATCTATTGTATTCTTATTTTATACTATTACATCCTTCGACTAATGATCCAATGATTATTTTACAGGGAATGATTTTTTTATGATAAACTTAATGATGAGTGTTTGAGGATATTCGAGCCCACCCTCCGTACATGGTGGAACATCATATCCAAACTAAAACCTCAATCCACTATTTTGATTTCATATCATTGATAGGATAGTTTTCCTTTCATCTATTTCTTGAACTATATTAAAGGTAAGTTCATTTATGAATCTAACCGTGTTTTTTTTCTTAAAAGGTAGAATACCCAAGATAAAAATTTAAAGGATGCTCTCATAGAGAGTATGACAAACTTATTTAGACCTCGTGCATTTGAGAAAAATAAGCTCCTTGAGAAAGGTGGATTATGTTTGAAGTATATTAGGGACCAATACATGAGTACATTAACAAACAACCCAAAGTATGAGTGTCCCCCCTGCATTCCTGATTTAGAGTGGCAAAATCTTATTTTGGATGTGAAGGAGAGAAGTGAAATAAAAAAAGGAAATACACCACCAGGCAACAAAAGAGGTATGTGATACTATTAAGAATGTAATTATGTACTAAATACTTTTTATATTCATATGAACTAACATATTTCAAAATTTTCATAGATTGCCTGACACATCAAAGGCAACAAAGGCAAGACTAGAAAAGCACGAGCAACACAAGCTTGGATCTAGTGGTTATTTGAAACTTGCTGCATGAGTTGTAAGTCTTAGTAATTGAAAAACCTTATGTAAATATTTATAATTTGTAATCAATTTTGTTTTGATAAAACAATGAAAAAAAAATCATGATACCAAGCAAAAATGCAAGGTGCGGAGTTCAATAGAGGTCTCTCAGAAGAGGACAAGAGAATTGGCTTCCAAAAAGGCTATAAAGTTGTGGTTGAAGGAATACACAAAATAAGTGGACAAGGTTCTACTAATGGATCTGTCGCAGTAAGTAAGCTAGATGATAATTTTTTCAAATTGAATAATTTACCAATTAGTTTATTTGTTGTTAAGTTCCAACATAAAGTGAGTATATTTTTTTTAAGTAAGCAAACAATGATAACATGAATGTGTATGAAATTGGCATGCATCATGTCGATTCTGGTACACCACCTGTGCATGATGAAGCTAGTTTGGGTGTGCATCACAGTGATCGAGGTATACATTTTCTATTCAATTTTTTATATGTAATTATTAATACAAGTATACATCTTAAATTGATTGGTGTAGTAATACAAATTTAATTGCAATAGGTGTTTGGATTAATGTCACATTTTTTATTGCAACTGTAGAGGATGTAGAGGCTGGTGTTCATGAGAGCGTTGAGTTTGAGGCCAGACAACCTGATCTAGATGTTGATGACGTGAGTAGATCAGGTAAAGAACACCACAGTTATGTCTTTTAAAGTACTTAAATACTAGTAAGTTAGTATCATAAATAGTTAATATCATTCTTAAAATTTAGTAAATCTCTTTAGTTATGCGATTAGATCAGTATTCTGATTTCTATTGATAATACTACCTTATTTAAGCATCCAACTGATTAGGATCACGAAAGCAAACTAAGATTTGTACATTGATTAATACATGAAGAGTGAATGCTTTGAACCTTCCAAAAATCTATCTAAGAAATGATATATTAAAGTCTAATACCTTAGTTTATGCAAATTATGATTTTGAAAATGGAAATAGGGTTTGAAAGAGAACATATATATATTCTGGTATTAATCCATTTATGTATGTATATACCTCCATATCTATCTCCATATGAATGAAATTCCAAATAAATCCATATGTATAAACATATCCCTTATATAAAAATTTATCCATGTGTCTATGGGTGTATATCCATAGATATTTGAATCCATATCCAAACATATATATCATTGTACTAGTGAGTCCATTTCTTTAAAAAATATACTATCTACTCATCAAATTATAGATTAAGGCAAAAATCATAAATCAATTTCAAAAGAGTAATGTTTATTTGTGTACTATAAACATGCATATGGTTCCAAATGGAAAAAGGGTGGTTCAATTGCACACGGTCAATTATGTATGTTCACAGCCTTGTTTATGTTGTCAAAATGACAACAAAGTTGTCATTTCAAGAAATCTTAACCTTATTATGTTTTCTATCTAACTCTTAAGTGCCTATTAGGATTCCATCCTAATTATAAGGCCTTCAAACCTTTACTAACCCTTACTAACCCTCTAATGAGCCTTTTTGGCCATATGTGCATATAATGCATCTTTTACATCTTTTGAACTTTGAGTGCAATTTACATGATTTTAAAGGCATTAATGGCCATATTACAAACATAGATGACCTTATAGGTCTTTGAATAATTAATTTAACCTTGGATCAACCAAGTGACCCCAAGGTTACATTATTAACCCCTATGCCATTCAATGGCTTACATAACATGAAATTGCCAAATGATTAAAGAAATTACAAAACATGTTTAAATCAAAAAGAAATGACCATCCATGGTCTATCACAATGCCAAATGACCTTTTATGGTCATGTCCCATCTCCTTAGGATCCATAGTGACCCTTGTGTATTCCTTAGGTTTTGTCTGTGACCTTGGTGCTTGAAAACTGTTCCAAGTCCTCTTGGAAACCTTCAATAAAAATATGTCAGCAAAGAAAAGAACTTGATCTTCACCTTGGCTTGAAGAGATCACTAGTCAAGATCCATGGCATCTTCACATGTTGTTTCCTCATCATGAAACTTTGCATCCTTATTATCAGTTTGCCTCCCATGGGCAAAAAATAGACCATATTCTGATCACCATCTTTTATGTCATCCTTAGTCTCATGCCATGAGACCAATGCTACAACTTGTATCTCTCCATTGTCTTCAAATTCATTCTTTTGTCCCCTTGAGACCACATGCCTTACCTCTTGGTATTCCACATCCATGATTCCTTGCATTATTTACTTGTTCATTGTACCCCCTAGTGTATACAATTTATGTTAATGTTTTCAAATTATAGCAAGGAAAATACAATCTATAGAGGTATTTCAAGTGCTAAGACATGTGATATAATAAATATTCATAATTAAGGAAAGATAAAACCCAGATTTGAAGGTCTAAATTTATCCTTTGGTTGGATTCAAATTTACACTTTGTATTCATCAAATTTGTCCTTCAATGTTGCCTTCAAGGACTGATATGGATCTGTTCTTGAAGGTCTTCAATGAGCTATCAAATTTGTTCTTCTAGGGATGCTCTAATTTTGCCTAGTTCTCCCTTGTTGTCTACCCTAATTCACTCTTCTAGGACTACACAATCTACCTTTATATGTCTACTACAATCTGTACAATTGGCCTTTTTAGGGCTTCTTAATCTATACAATTTTCTATTCTAGGGTTGCTTAATTCACCACAATAGAAGATGTAATTTCTGCTTGGTCTGCCCCCTTTTATGATTCTTATTTGCTCTTGAATCTGCTACTTAAGGCTTCAATTTGATACTCTAATTTACTTCTCAAGTTCACCTAAAGAAGTCTAATATAAATCACTCAATATAAAATGTAAATCTACTCAAGTATTTTTGCTCATCCAAGATCGAATTTGTTGCTCCAAGAATGAATCGATGACAAGTAGAAGACAATGTTATGTTTTTTATTGCTTCTAGCATTCATCAAATTTCCTTAATATATGAGTTCATCCATGCCAAAATGTGGACCTCCAAGTTAGTTGACTTGGGGCCATGATTTTGAACCTCTTGGATTAATAAATAAAATAATATAATCCCTTATTATATTATTATTATTTAACTCATTATTTAATTATATTATATGTTTAAAAATTGAACTTAGTGATAAATATAACCACTTATATTATCATTTTTCACATCGATTTTAGGCATAATTAAATATATAACAATAAAAAATATTTCTAATATATTATTATTATTATTACATCATTTTCCCAATGCATTGATCTTTGTCATAAAGGCCTGGCCCCTAGGACTTGTTTTTGTTTGAATTTAAATTAAAAATATCTTCATTTGAATTTAAATAAAAATTGATTACTCGTTATCAATTTCATGTGTTATTGTATTGTTTAGTCATTCCCATGACTTATTTTTTGAGGATAATCATTTGACAGAAGATGATTGTAGAATATTAAGATGATGAATGATGAAGAAGAATTGAAAATGTTCATTTGATGATGATTATGAAGAAGATTTGAAAATGTTGCACCAATTTAAATTGGATCAATCATCATTTTCAAATATTCTTCATCAATCACCATCAACCATTTTCCAATAGCAATACCTTTCTCTATATGAATCCTTGTTTACATTTCCCTGTAATCCTAATGAAAAATGTTTCCATTAAGTACGTCAGGGGGTATAATTCATTCAAGAAAAATTCTTTAAACTTACAATCCTAAATAATTAGTATACCATTGATGGGTTCATAATTATTAAGTGACATGGAGTTTTCTAATTCAAAACTCCCTTTGGTGAGGATCCTACATAGTTCCACATAGACACAACATGTTCCTTAGAAGACTTTTAATCTCACAATAGTTGAGACACAAAAATGTAGGCATCATGGTCACAATTCTTTGGAGACACAACATAATTGAGTTTTATACCTAGACGATGCAACACAACCACTACTCCTCTGGTTCTAAGTTGACATTGTAGGATCCAAAAACCATAGATAACGATGGCTAAGTTGAATACAATAGAGGGAGAGGAATAAATTGAGAGAGCAGAGGTTGAAGGTTCATAAGGGCCCCCCACTCTCTCAATTTATTTCTTATCTATGGTTTTTGGACCCTACACTATCAACTTTGAACCAGAGGAGTAGTGGTTGCATTGCATCATCTGGGTATACCACTCAATTATGTTGTGTCTCCAAAGAATTGTGACCATGATGCCTACATTTTTGTTTCTCATTTGTTGTGTCTTAGGACCCCTTATGACCCTTTACAATCCCTAATATTACATCTTAGAGGTCTTAAAGTGTCGTAAGGGGTCATAAGAGGCTCCTAGGAGGGACCAGATGAGCTTCCACCTTCACGTGGTTGGCCTTGTTAAGTAGATAATGTTAAACTATTCTCAAAATAAAGAGAAGCTCAATATTTTAGGGTCCCAGGGATAAAAAATAATTGTTCGTAGTCTTTTGTTCATGAAACCGTCAAAACCTATTATGCTTCTATAACTCATCAACACTGGAGGTCTGAAGGAATCAATTATTTGGTTAATTATGAGAAGGTAAACAACAAGATAATATTATTGTATCTTTCGTTTCTTTTATCCATTCATATTTTTTGCCTTCTCTTCACCTTTAGTAATATATTGGATAATGTGCAGTGTACATAAAGGCAAGGTGGTGATTATGAACGATGATCAATAGGTATAAGTCATCTAGACCTTACCTAGTAGCTAGGACTAAAGATAGCATAGCTCAAGAGACCATAACAATTGGTCTCCATCTTTGGTCCATAATACTGACAAAATGGTTTACATTTTATCAGCTCATCAAATGCAGGGATTTGAAAGATTTTAATAGAATATTTTCATGATAATGTATATTATTTAAGTTGACATTGCATGAATTTATCTATTTCGTGCAATTGTAGACTACGAGGACAATGATAAAGAAGAATCCCTCTCGTGGCCTCCATTGTTCACTCATC
The DNA here is from genome assembly GCA_027943335.1 of Chamaecyparis obtusa. Classification (NCBI taxonomy): domain Eukaryota; kingdom Viridiplantae; phylum Streptophyta; class Pinopsida; order Cupressales; family Cupressaceae; genus Chamaecyparis; species Chamaecyparis obtusa. Next base: position 1,446,135 of record BSBK01005082.1, read on the forward strand.
CTTGAACGCAATAACACACTTTATTACATTCGAGGCTGAGTGAATAATGCAGGCCACATGAGGGGATGCTTCTTTATCACTGTCCTCTTAGTCCTCAAGTGCACGAAGTAGATAAATTCATGCAACGTCAACTTAAATAATATATGTTATCATGAAAATATTCTATTAAAATTATTCAAATCCCCGCATTTGATGAGCTAATGAAACGTAAACCATTTTGTCGGTAATATGAACCAAAGATGGAGACCAACTGTTATGGTCTCTTGAGCTTTGTTATCTTTAGTGTCCATATCCGTCACAGTTTTGATGCTCCTGCGAATTATTGTGATGGGGATGCTATACAACTGATGGATAGACTGTCACAAAATTCATCACATAACTATTGGAGATGTTTATTTTTTGACGCCCATTTGTGACGGGGATACTATACAACTGACGGATAGACCGTCGCAAAAGTTGTCGCACAACCGTTGGAGATGTTCATTTTTTTATGCTCATTTGTGATGGGGATGCAATAATACCAACGTCTGGGACATCACAAAACTCACCACACAACCATTGGAGATGCTCCATTTTCGATGCACCTTTGCGACATCATGCTATAATATCGAAAGAATAATCGTCGGTAAAGTTGACGGAGATGTTATAGTATCAATAGTTTCACCATCGCAAAACTCACTGCACAACTGTTGGTTAACCGTCAAGGATGCTATACTTCTGACATATGTGCCATCAAAAATGCCATATTGAATCATGTATTTGTGTTCTCCTTTCCGAAGGAAATTGACGTCAAAAAGGTGACGATTACTATTTTCGTTGCAATTTTTTATGCAATAACTCCGACATCACATTCTGTCGAATAATCGACAGATGGTCATTGAATATTTGACAGATAGTTGTCAAAATTAAGCCTCAAATGTACTAGTGTAAAATAGGAGGACCCACTCCTAATAAAAATTTTCTAGCATCAAATCACTATTCAAACTACAGATTTTATAAAATTCATTTATGCATAGTCAAAGATTGTCCCAGGCTGGGAAAAATCAGTAGCATCATCCTTGGGGCCCACATATTGCTATCTTAAGATTTTTATTTATAATGCATGTGTTGTACAATTATAGAGAATAAAATTACTCATGATTAGAAATGAAATGCAACTTCAACATGTATTGTGAAGATTCACAAGAGCTAAAGTCTAGTGTGATGCACAAACTTGTTCTTTTTAATTGTGCAATCAAGCCCAAGGTGTTGAACCAACTTGAACGTACAAATGAATATTTTTTAAGCCTAAACATTATGGCAACCACATCATCAATGTAATGGCATTATAACTATTTTTTTTTCTCTTTCCTTAAATGCTCTCTATAATTTTCATTTAATTTGCATGGAGAATTTTAATGTTGACCACATGTAAATTTCTCAACTTCTTGTTGGGTTTATTCTGGATCTGAGGTTCATTTTGGAAATTTTGTCTTATACTATCACTTCAAAAATTTAAATTATTTTTATTCAAAAAAAATTCTTGCAAACTTACTACAAGATTATGCATATTTATTTGCCATTTTGTATTTTTGTTCTATAATAAGCCTACTTCCATTCCTTCTTTCTTGAAAGCTTGAATAATATTGAGTTAAATGGTTGCAAAGTTTTATTCTTATGTGTGGAAAGGTTTGCTACAAGACTGTGTGCTAAAAGTTGAATATGTTTAGAGTAAAAAAGCTCAAATTTGTCTTGGGTCAGAATGAAAACCAAACAATAATAAATTTGATGAATTCTATCATTTTCTAAGAGTGGGTCTCTGTTGATCCAGACTGAGTGTAGTCAACCACAAATCCCAAATATTTTTTTGTGTATTTGGTTGAGACTCAAGACAGATTTTGTGAAGCACAAACTTGTTTGTTTGCCTTTCTGAATCTCTAAATTATCACGTCATGGTCACATGTTGTGATATAGGTACTTGAATTTTTATTTGGCATTTGGGAGTTTATATTTATAATTTGGTTTTCATATAATTGGACTACATTTATTTCTTTAGTGTGAAATTGGATTTGATGGTTTGGTACACTTTCTGACAAAAATATACTATCCAAATATTGACAAGGTAAGGCACTATTTATTGATTTGCTTGAATTTCCATTCTCTAATTTCTTCAAGTGCTAAAGTTATATATTTCATAAGGTAACAGTCTTATCATTTCTACAGTTAGGTTGAATATGCTTAGATATTCTAAAAGATAAATGGAGTCTTACTCTTCAAATTTGAACAGTTTTGATGAGGTTTGTAGGATGATAATTATAATTATTCTTAGTGTTCAACTAATTCCTATTTTCATGCTGAGAATTGAATAATGTATTCTCTGGTTACACTTCTTTTTGTATTCAATAGTCAGGCACTATTGAGTGCACCCAATCCTAATGATCCACTTTTGGACAACATTGCAAAACACTAGAAGGCAAATGAAGCTGAGGTTGTGGAAATAGGTCAGGTCAAATTTACATTGACTATTATGTTTTTTATGGCTAAAAAATATACATCTATTTTATGAACTACTAGAGCATGTCTTCTCTCCTATCTCTTTTTATTTTGTCAATGGGTGTACTATTTTTATTTTCCCTCTGATTTTACCACTGAATCAATAAGATGAATTGAATATTTGCAACTAAAGAATGAACAAGGTTGTGTGCAAGTGTAAATTCACATTTAGAGGCTTGTTTCTTTGAGTTACACATTAACAATGTGTTGGTTACCATCTGATTGGTAACATATCTAACTATTATCTAATTTATTACTGAATACTAATGCACCATATATTTTGGTCAAAGACAATAATTTTAATTAGAATTATTTTGTGTATCCAAGAATATGATGGATAATTGGAATGAAGAAGCATCCATTATTTCTTTGATAAAGCAAATGTCTGTCTTAAGATTCATATGTAATTGATACTCAAAATGATACTTGTCTTATATTTAAGAGTGTTTTATTTGGTGTTCAAATTCTTGAAAAATTACATTTCCTTTCTCTGATTATAGGTCAAGTAGAGGCCTGAAATATTTGAACCCAATTAATTATGAAGTTGATCCCAGAATAATGTTGCAATGATATGCTTATTGTTGGAATCATTTTCCATTGTGCCAAAATATCAAAATTTCAATGCCAAATTTAACACGACCCACGAAAGGTGGTTAAGCCATTTCTCAAGTCCCCAAGGAGATGTTGACCACCAAGTCAACAATCTCCCCCTCAGCACCGATTGAGCCTTCAATACCCACTGAAGGGGGACTTAAACTTGTGACCCAATGCTTTGATACCAATTGTTGGAATCATTTTCCATTGCGCTAAAAGCTCAAACTTTCAACGCTTGATACAAACGCCAAATTTAACTTGACCCACAGGAGGTAGTTAAGCCATATCACATGTCCCCAAGGAGGTGTTGACCACCAAGTCAATACTTATCCCATTTGTAATTTCCATTGCTTAAGCAAAATCGTAACTATATTTAAATTTATAAATCTTAACACACACACACACACACACACACACACACATATATATATATATATATATATATAAACTATATGTTTTGTCAGAATTTCAATGAAACCCATCCGACGAACAAAAAAAACATTTGACGTAATTTTTGTAAAAGAGACAATAATTTCATTGTAATTTAGATGAACTTTTGGTGTTTATTTGTCACAATTTTGATGAAGTTTCATCGATTTTTTGATGAAAACCAATTCCAATGACCATGATGTCATCCAACAATAATCCATTAGAGTTCTGATTAATTTAGGTTCATCTCTTTTCTAATGAAATTTTTGTGATAAAATTTGTAAGGTTGTTTCATCAGTAATCCGACAAAAGTTTCTCCATATTTCAACAAACATTCATCATAAATTAGTGCCAAATATAGTAGCACGTGAATGTTCTTCCATCTTCATCAAGACAATATAGTTTGGTTGATCAACTTTTTAGAACACCAACACAAATCTCAATAGTGGAGTTGTTAAAATCTCACCATCTCACAAAGAAATCTTGGAAAAAGAATTGGTTGATACGAAAATTCCTAACAAGTTAGATGTAGACCAATTTCAAACCATGGTAGGTCATCTCATTGCACCACATTATTTATCCTTTTCCAAACAAGATGGTATGTCATTGAATCAAGATGGTATTTATCTGTCGTTGCATATTGAAGTTCTTTTTCACAAGCATAGAATTAAAAGAGTCTTGATAGATCGAGGGGCCATCTTTAATACATGCACTCTAAACTTGGTCAAAGCATTGGGCTATTCTATAAAAAAAATTGATCCCAAGAGGAAAATCACCATCAAATCTAATGATTATGAAGAAAGGTCATCTAAGGGTATTATTGTTAGACTGGTTAGAGTTGGTGCAATCCTAAAGGAGACAGTGTGCCAAGTACTAGATCTAAATTTATCATACAACATATTATTGGGTAGACCATAGACACATGAGATGAAAGTGGCACCTTCAACATACCACTCCCTTTTCTTGGGTAGGAGATAACTATTAGAGGTGATTTGAATCTCTTTCAATATTGTAACAACATTAAACCGGTCACCAACTCTTTGATCCCAGACAATAGAGAAGCCTCTACATTAGATGGTCCAAATATAGAAATAAAAGAAAAAAGTCCTAGTCTAGAAGAATCATCAAAGGAAATAGAAAAGGAAGAGGCTAATTCATCTAATACAACTTCATCATCCAAAGGGAAGGAAAAAGAATCAAGCTCAGCAACATTAGACAAAAGAAAGACAAAATAGGATCATGGGTCACATTGCTTAAACATGAACACATTTATGAAGGATTTTGAAAGAAAGTTGAAAATAAATGATAATTAATTGAGAAAATATTCACTGTCAATGACAAATTTACCACCTTATCCTAGGTCTTATTGGAAACATTTAACGTCACAAGTCAAAGAATCACGACTTCCTAAAAAATGTAATGAAAATTTTGTAAGAGACAACACATCTTTGGTAGGGGAAGAAGATGATAGTTAAATTCTCAAGTAGTTGTATAAAGAGGAAGAAACTGAATCAAATAAAAGAGTGCAACATATAATTATTCCCACATGCCAATATGGGAAGGGATTTTAATCATGCAGAAGATGAGTTATCAAGGATCGAGTCCACTTACCGATTAAGGGGCAATCTTGGGTTAATCCAAATTCTTGTGGGTTTTATTATGTTGTTTGGGTGAGACCAAATGAAGGATGGTGGAAGATCAAATTTGATGGTGCATCTAAGGGGAACTTGGGGCCTTGAGGAATTAGGTTTATCATATGGGACTATCATGATCTACCACTCTAGCGATTGGTGGGAAAAGATTAGAAGATGGTACCAATAATGTGGTGGAAGTTGAAGCAACATTAGTGGCAATCAAGGTTAAAAAAAATCTTGGGGTTAGAAGACTACATCTAGAGGGGGATTCTATGATTATTGTTCAAGCAATTATGAAGGGGATTACAAAGGCCTAGAATTTGAAGAAATATATAAGCTCAATTACTGAAGAAATGGAAATAATAAATAAATTCTGAATAACTCATGTAAAAAGAGATGGTAATAAGGAGGCTGATTATTTGTCAAACTGGGTTTTATCCTTTGAGAATAAAGGGGACATTAAATTTGAGGATTTTTTAATGTGTAATTTAAATTAAACTGTTACTTAATTATTTAGTAGACTGAGCTCATAAATGGCGTGAAGAATGATGGTGGTGTATGGGGGAGGAAATTTATTGAAGCTGAGGTGGTGATGTGACTCAAATTCCACCAAAGAACTTTGCATTTACAGCGGGGGAAGTCTGAAATATATGTTTTAAACTTCACATTTGGAGGTTTTTCTCAGCAGAAAAGGTATAGATTGGGAAGTGATCTCTGAGATAGATTGGAAAGTATGGAAACGTCTTTTACCCTTACATTTCTAAGATAAAAACATCCTTTCTTCGGATAGATAATAAAGAAAATATTGGAGAAGTTGTTTCAATTTGAAGATAAGAAATTAATGATGAGTGTGATGATCATCATGGGAGAGATGTTCAATGAGGTTGAAAATTGACACGGGACCAACACATACATGTTTTTAGTGATAATGACATGGGGTTACAGCTAGGGGATTCAAAGGAAATAGTGCGAAGGGTGATGGAAGCCATTATTCCACCAGAATTTCTTTGGGACATGTTCGACATCCTTGATAGGTCAATTCCAGGGTTGAGAATCAACTTGTCCAGAAGGAAAGGTGGAATACAGAAGTTTGAGGGGATGAAGTACACCCCCTTTGTGTGGATATTTATTGAAAATCAGTGAAGATAGAGGTTTAGGGAAGCATGAAAATGGTGGAGAGCGTTAACATTGATGTGGAGCCCCATGAATTAGAGGTGGAGATTGCAGAGATGAAACAAGTTGTGGGATAGACTAAAGAGGATGAGGAGAGGCTACAAGAAAGGCTTCAAGTATGAAGAAGGGAAGTAGAGGAACACTTAGAAGCTTTGACAAGAGGAGGCATGTGGGCTTGTGAGGATGTGATGGCTCTATTTCTTTGAAATGGTTTGAATTTTGGGTTTTCTTTTTTGTAATGGATTTAGTAGGGCTCTAACCTCATTATTTTTTGTCTTGTTCTCTGTTGATCTTTGGCATGTTGAAATGCCTAGAATTTGTTTTTGAAGTTAAATATAATTGTCAAAGATGTTTAGTAGGTGGTAGGTTTAGTTGTGGTTTCTATGAGACTGGAAGGAAGGTGGCTTTTTGAACATTGGTTTTATGATAGGGTTATTGCTAAATTAAATGTCATGTAATTATGCTTTTATAATTAATTAAATAATACCTTTTACCAAGAAAAAAAGGATTAGGTCAACTTGGAAAGAGCAAAGAAAGAACACTAGAACCCATACATACCACTTTTAGGTATAGAAGAGAGAAAACTGGAGTAGGATATCTTGAAATAGGGTATATTGAGAAGTACTTACCTCATATACATGAACAAATCCTAAAATTGAATTCTTATAGTGATGAGGACTCCACCAAGTGGGAGTATGAATCCTATGGAGAGGAAGAAGAACCATGCTTAAATAAATATGTAGATGTAATTCAGTCTATACAACCACTACCTCTTATGATCAAAGCTCAAGAATGCAAATTCAAGTACAAAGTGAAAATTATGAGTATGTAGGAGAACCATACGTACCTTCATTCTTAGAGGGACAAAGTATGGGTTATGTACCATGAGAGTCAGACTCACAATATGTCCAAGATTACTCTAGTGAAGAAGAACAAGATCTAATCTCTATGAAAAAACTTGAGGAATCTCACATCATTGACCTTGATGATACAATGTATGACTTAAATCATAATGAAGTCAAGAACTTGACACCTGTTGACCTAACCCAAGCTAATGACCCTTTACCTTTGGTACATCTTGAACTCATTGATTGGGAACTAATCAAACCAGTTGAAATAGACACTTTCCAAAATGACTATCTAATTGCCTTGTATCTCAACATGGTTGAACCAACTTCCACCAAAAAACCATATCAAGAGGCCTTAACTCAGGTAAATGTCAAGTCTCTTAGTCAAAAAAGTAAAAATAAAAATCAAAGATCCAATGGTGAAAACCACCATGTGGTAGTGCTAGATCACAAAAAAATAAAAATAAAAGATAAATATGAAGGTGAAAACCTCATTGAGGCATCTAAGGATGAGATACTTGACATGCTTCTCGAGCATTATGAGGAAAGTGTTACAAGTAGTAGTTAAGCCATTTTGGGTTTTCTTTTATGAAAGTGTTTGAATTAAAAGGTAGTTAAGCCACGAGAGGCATGTCAAGAGGTAGTTAAGCCATGTCGCGAACCACTAGACTTATAGAAGACACGAGAGGTAGTTAAGCCATGTCGCGAACCCTGCGAGGGACGCTAGCCCAATGCCAACAATCCCCCTCCCAGCGTTACTCATCATGGCCTACATGGATTCGAACCTGTGACCAAGCTATGATACCACTTTTTACTAGTGGTTGTCATTGCACCAAAAGATCGACCTTTTAATGCCTGATACAACCACTAGACTTATAGAAGATACAGGAGGTGTTAAGCCATGTCACAAACCCTACGAGGGATGCTGACCCACTACCAACAGAAAGATATTCCATCTTGATAGAACCAACAAAAAAGGTGAATATTGGAATAAAGGAGGAACCTAAAATCATAAATTTAGTAGCATCCTTATCACTAGAAGAGAGACAAAAATTTATAGATTTCTTCAAAGAAAGGTAAATTAATTTTTCTTGGTCCTATGCAGACATGTTGAGTTTAGATCCAAATTGATTATGCATCATCTCAATATTGCTAGATAGGATTTAATCCAGTTAAATAAAAGCTAAGGAAAATGCATCCTCATGTGCTATTATTAGTTAAAGCATAATTGAAAAAACTCTTAGACACTGATTTCATTCAACCCATTGCTTATACCAAATTAATTTATAATATTGTACCAGTCTCTAAACCAAACAAGAGTATAAGATTATGCATAGATTTCAGAGACCTTAATAAGGCATGTCCAAAAGATGGCTTTCTACTTCCAAGCATTGACGCAATTATAGATCTTACAGTTGTACATTCTATGTTTTCATTAATGGATGGACTTTCTGGGTATAACTAAATAAAAATTGCACTCAAAGATCAAGATAAGACATCATTTACATGTGTATGGGGTACATTTTGATGGAAAGGCATGCCCTTTGGTCTCAAAAATGCTGGAGCAATTTATCAAAGGGAAATGACTACTATTTTCTATTATATGATGCATACATTTATGGAGGATTATGTAGATGATATTTTAGCCAAGTAACACACAAGAAAAGAACATCTACCCATCTTAGATAAGATCTTTACCATGTCTTGAAAATTTCATGGTTAGGTTAAACCCAAAGAAATGTGCATTTGGGGTAAAATCAGGAAATATTCTTGGGTACATTGTTTCAAAAAAGGGAATTGAAGTAGACCCAGATAAAGTCAAGGATATTAGGGCCCGTTTGGTAGTGGGAATTAGGAAATGATGGATTTGATCAAATGCTAGAAATGGTCAAATCATGGATTTGATCATCTGATTTTTCATTTCTGGATTATGTTTGGACCGTTTGGTTCCACTTTTTGAAACTAGAATTGGAATTTGAGTATGATTTTTTTTTTAAATTTTTTTGAATTATTTTAATGTTTTTAAATTTAATAATTCATTTTTATTAATGGAATGGAATTTAAAATGGAATCGTAGACCGTTTTAGGCATCCAAGTTACAATCATTGCAACCAAAATTCAAAAAAAAATTCGACAAAAAAAATTCGTTAAAAAATTTGGCAAAAAATTTGAATTTTTGTCAAAAAAATTTGAATAAATAAAAAAGTTACAAACCACCAAGACAAATAAAAAATAAATTAAATCTCTCCCCACACAAAAAAAATAAAATTAAAAAATTAAGTGTAGAAATGAAAAATTTAAAAATTTGCTTTCCCCCATTCAAATTCCAATGCCACCTTTTCAGATGGAAGATGTAAATGCTCATTTTTGGCAAAATGAGCATTTACATATTCCTATTCTATTTTCATATTGTATTCCCAAACTGAGGATTTGACGAAATAGGAACTAACAACTGCCAATTCCAGTCTAATTCCCACTACCAAATGGGCCCTTATGGAAATGGGAGCTCTAAGGAACATAAGCTAATTGAGATCATTGCAATGGAGACTATAATCAATAAGAAGATTCATAGTCTAATTAGCTGAAAGGTGTCACTTCTTTACACAATTCCTCGACAAGAACACTACTTTTAAGTGGGATACCAAGTGTGATGAAGCCTTTGATCTACTAAATAAATACTTGATGAATCCTCCAATCTTGATGGCTCCAATACCAAGAAAGGTGCTATTATTATACATTTCAGCAATAGATAAATCATTAGGAGTCTTATTATCCCAACATGATGAGTAAGGAAAAGAAAGGGCTATCTAATACATTAGTAGAACTTTGGTCAAGTATGAACTCCAATATACCTTTATAGAAAGAGCATGTTTAGTAGTGGTATTTACTTCCTATAAGTTAAGGCACTACATTCTAGCACATCAAGTCAAATTAATTTCTAAGATAGATCCTTTAAAATATCTTCTTAGTAAATCATCTCTAATAGGAAGGCTAGCTAAATGGGTAATGATTATAAGTGAGTTTTACATAGAATATATGGACCAAAGAGAAATAAAAGGTCAAGTGATAGCATATCAACTAGTTGAAGCACTTATGTTAAGTAAAGAACCAATGCAAATAGAATTCCCAAATGTGGGAATCCTTATAGTTGAAGCCAGAACATGGAGGTTATATTTTGATGGGTCATATACTCAACATGGCTCGAGAGAAGAAATTATTTTTATCACACCTCAGGGTTATACCATACCAAAGTCTTATAAAATCTTATTTCCATATACCAACAACATAGCCGAATATTAAGTAATAGTGATTGGAATAAAAATGGATTTAGAATGGAGGATTACAAAACTACAAATATTTGGAGATTCACAACTAATAATCAACCAGATAAATGAGGAATATTTAACCTTGGATGACAATTTCATACCTTATAAGAGAATGGTTGATTATCTCAAAAAGTATTTTTTGTTAATCACATTTGAACAAATTCCAAGATTAGAGAATAAAGCAACAGATGCTATGGCTACATTGGATACACTTCTTCAGTTACCTAATCAAAATGTAATATATGAGTTCCTAGTGGAAGAATTAGTAAAACCTACCTACGATGAACTCAAATCCCAAATCATATGTTTACTCATATGTCCTGAATCCACTTGGTATGGTCATATTTACACTTACCTAAAAGATAACATCTTTCCCTTACACCAATCCTAGAACCAAAAGAGAAATTTTATATGCCAAGCTTCATGATATACCCTAATATCTAATATATTGTATCATAAAGGTCTTGACGGGACATTACTTAGATGTCTAGAGAGTGAAGAATCCAAAATAGCCTTACAAGAGGTTCATGAGGGTATTTGTGGGTCACACTCAAGTGGTTTTACCTTATCTAAGAAGCTCATGAGGATGGGGTATTATTGACCAACAATGGAACAGGATTCATGTCAATTTGTGAAGACTTGTCAAAAGTGCCAATTTCATGGAAATTTCATAAGAGTTGCATTCGTTGACTACAACATAGCCTTTTTATCAATAGGGTTTTGATTTGATAGGAATGATATATCCTCCTTCATTAAATAGTTACAAGTACATAACGACAACAATAAAATACTTTACCAAATGGGTTGAATTTGTATCTCTCTCCACTGCAACAAAAAACAAATATCAATATTTATCTTGAATTACATCATTTGAAAATATGGTATACCCTATGCCATCATAACTAATAATGGGAAAAAAATTAAGATTAAGAATCTAGGAGAACTATGTGATAAATTCCACATCATTCAACATTTCTCTTCAATCTACTATCCATGAGGAAATGGACAAGCAAAGACTTCCAATAAAAATATCCTTAAATCCTTAAAAAGATAGTTGATGACTCAGAAAGAGATTGACACATTCAATTGAATCTGGCATTATGAGCTTATAGAACCAGCATCAGAACAACCACAAGAGCCACACCTTTTTCCTTAGTCTATGGAGCAGAAGCACTTTTACCTTTGGCGGTAGAAATACCATCACTTAGAGTTTCACTACATGGAATATTGACAGATGAATACTATAGGGTTTCCCGAGTACAAGAACTAGAGTTGCTTTAGGAATGTCAATGCCAAGCATATGACCACTTTAAGGTTTATCAAAAGAAAATGTCAAGAAACTACAATAAGATAATCAAACCTAGATAATTTCAAGTGGGTGACCTAGTTCTAAGAGAAAATCCAAGGAATCAACAAGATAGGGAAAAGAAAGGAAAATTTGAATAAAATTATCTAGGACCTTTTGTCATTACATCATCCTATGGATTAGGGACTTATAAGCTAGCCACATGTGATAGAGACAAAATCCAAGAACCTATCAACAGTATCCATCTTAAGAGTTTTTATACTTGATCAGTTGAAAGAGTATAAGTTGTAAAGGAGAAAGTGAACCTAAATTTTTTTAAAAACAACAAATAGTGATCCTAAAAAATCCAAAAATAATGAAAACTGATACTGAAGAAAGCTAAAAATCAGAAAAAGTCATGAAAAGATGGTATTCTTAGTGAAAATTTGACAAACATGTGCCTTGATACTACCTAAAAATAAAATAAAAAAGACCTGAAAAAAATCATTATCCTAGTGAAACAAACATGCGCCTTGATAATAAGAAAAAAAATACAAAAAATAAAAAGAGAAAAAGAAGAAAACAATCAAATAAAATGAAAAAATGCAATAAATCCTAGTGACAACCTGGTAAACATGTGCTACTTGTCTTAAGTTAATCTCTTGTTAGATAACTGAGAGGGGGGGTCAATTAGTTAGTTTCAGTTATCCTATAGTCTCAAAACTCCCATATGCATATATTCAAACATTTCAATCAAATTATCAACTCGGTAAGCTATCAACAATATCTTTCCCTTCATCTAGCGATTGACAGTCAATTCAATATTGTATTTACCGATCTGACTAAATATGAAATGTGTAAAGTAAAATAACAATCCAATCACATCAAATACACATAACACAAAGATTTTAACGTGGAAACCCTGTTAGGGGAAAAACCACCTGGGACCGATAACCCAAAATAATTCACTCTTCTAAAGTGAGCTTGGTTAGGAGCCAACCCTATCAAAGGTTACAAAACATACTGTAATGTGTGACCTGGTTAGAGGATTTATCACTAACAGTTCTCCCTTCACCAACATTCACTATGGGGTCAACAGAAAATAATCAACATTCATTGAATGTCATATTGAAATACAAAAGACTGTTAAGTCCACTCGGTTAAGAGATTTTTGATGTAACAATGGTTAAACTGATACAATAATGATCTTATTCAAATACAACTAAGATTTGCATATTTTCATATCTATGCTAAGCTCAAAATACCTCCTATGATCAATAGTCAATTCAATCCTTCATATTCTCCAACATATTCCACTCGGTGTATGCTTCTTTGACGCTCGATAATGTCTGCAGTTCAACTCGATTCTGTCTGTAACCTATTTGATTAGAAGTGCATGAAAAATAGTCCTTTCACATGAATTTTCCTGCAGTGTCAATAATCCCCCAGACTCAATAATGAATCCCATGTCTCTTTAAATAGACAACATAAACCATTTTCTTTTCATCCATTATATTTTGCCTCTTAATCTCCATCGTTCATTTTGCCGCTTCAAGCTTCCTCGGTAGATGTGTCTATAACACGTTTCAATCTTCTCCATTTGATCAATCTTTAATTTTGTCAGTCATTAGATCATCATAGCAAACTTTATCTTCTACCTAGGAATCATAAGCAATTGTCCAGCTCATCAATTCAGTCGGTTGTTATAAATTTTATTTGTTTCTTTCACTCGGTCAATACAGAATGTGTCGGTGAATACTAACTCGGTTATTACTGTACTTGGTATACATTGCACTGGCTTGATGTATATATAAATCTTCATTTACCAACCACATAAACTTGTTCAATTCTGATCTTCAATACATAACAAAATCATATAATACAATCAAGTCAATAACATGATGCCATATACTCATCAATAAGTTACCCAATGTATACCATAGCCATATATTTCATATCCATCTCATTCTTCATGTAGATATCTCATTCCTTTACCATTTGTCTTCTTCGGATATTTGTGACCATCATGATAAGTATAGTCAAAACTAGTTGACATCAATGATAATACATTAACTGATTTGATTGCCTTACATATCACTTTAGTAGCTCGGTGATCTTCAATCATTGTCTTTCACTTGTCCATTCATTTCATCAAGATATTCAAACAGTTGTAGGTTATCATATATATCTATCAAGCATAGTTGCATTTGCATACTCATTTGCATTTCCACCATCCTTGTACATAATCATAATAAGCCTCCATCTCCATATCTCAGTTGCCCAATAAATCTTTTATCATGGTTTGGAAATTTGTCTTAGTCTATCATTGTTGTCAAATCAAACTACAGGAAAAATCCAAACCCAATAAGCTCTTAAAACTAGACACAATCATAACACAAACACATCTAATCGAAGATAAAGATTTAATCTCAACACCTTTGAGCATTTCAACATCCAAAAACTTAAGCATCAAATCAAAAAACTTTAACATCAAATCAAAACATCACAACCAAGACCAAAATGGCAAAAATAGATGAAATTCATTCTGAAAATATGGATAAAAAAATAATGGCAAATATGTTCAAATATGTGTTTCTTGATTTTTGACATCATGTCTTTTTAGTAACTCAAGGATATCTTCAGACTAGAGAAGCAATAATGGAGCATGACATTTTATTTGTCTTTTTCTTGTAGGGTTAATTCATATTAATGTGCAAATTCATCTTAAGACATGAACATCAAAATACCATTAAGGACATCACGAATTTGCATATGAAAAGGATTAATTATTTGTTTGTATGCACAAAGGATACTTGGGTTATTTGAGTTCCCATACCTTGATGCCTATATCACCTTGCAACATTAAAACCGATTAAAGCAGTATTTATATCATCATGGTTGAAATCTAACCAATAGCAGTTTTACCAATTTCAATATTACAAAAGCTCAATGATGATAAAAGAAAAATAAATGATTACAGCGAAAAGTGACAACAATCCTATTGCATTTGCATATTGCATCCATACTTAGACTTAGATTTTGCATTGGTAAATCATTATGGGATTTCTCAAGGGTCAACAATGAAAATTGAATTAAAAAATTTCTCCTTTAAGTGGAACACATTGTACATTAATAAATCATTTGCATTTCAGTTCATTCATTAAGTCAAGCCCATTTCATTAATCATTAAATCGAATTGCATTACATTAATCATTATTATATATAGGTTCATTGTCCATAAGTGCATATTCATTAAAATATAAGTGGCATCTCATTAATAATTAAGTAAATCCAAGTGCATTTAGTAATATTGATGACATTACATCATTATTAAACCATCATCATATATACATAAAACATTGCATAATCGTATAGAATCATAGCACAAGTAAAATCTGCATGTACATTGCATCCATATATTACATTCATAGAAAAGAAAACATCATATAAGCATAACCATCATTATCCATCTAAGTAAGACATCCATCTAAGCATCTATATAAGTTAAACATCCATATGAATTCATACATAAGCATCAAAGTAAGTAAATGCATCCATACATTTTGCATAGAAAACCACCAAAATATGCATAGATAGAATCATGCATCATATATATCATCAAAATAATAAAGTCCAACTTATAATGACATCAAAGGAGAACAACTCATAAGTATCAATGAAGGGGGAGAGAACTACAATATCAATATCCATGTCAAGGTACATCATCATGATACATTATAAAGAGCCAAATATATACATTAACATGTCCAAATATGATATCATCACAATGCAATCTAGGCGTGACTACCACCTATACTAGCACCTGCATCAGTACCCGCACCTGTACAAGCACCTGTAGAGGTACCTACACCTGAACCCGAATCTAGATCATCTGGTGGTCTAATGGTGAACCTATAACCCCCTGTCCCTGCTTCCTAATGGCCCTATCTCTTGACCCATAGAGTAGGTACCTCTGCTACTAGTGCCTGAATCTAACCCTGTGCCTACGGCAATTGAGCTTGTAATGTTGTAATGTTAGCCTGTAACCTCTGAACATCCTGACTAGGGACAAATGGAGAAACTACCTGTCTAACCTGTCTACCTACACGATGCCTACGAGTTTCCCATCCATGTGCCAAAATAAATCTACCTCTGTGTTGCCCAAATTTTGACCCCTATGTAAAACTCTCACTTCATTATCTGGATACGTTTCAATTAAAACAAAGTAGGTACTTCTGTGAATGTTTCATGGTTTTCATAATAGAAGTTAAGACAGAAAACATGAGCATAATCATACCCAAAACAAGGACATCAAGAAAAGAGTAAAGGATGTATCACTGATAGAGACAGCCTGAGGCAATAATATATTATCATACGTGACAGACAAGTGATGCTCACTATCAAACACTGATGTGTTGATAACAATATGCTTATGAGAGTTAAGTTACAGTTTGAGGGTTAAATTACCTTGGTGACAGTTGATCCTTGCTTTCTTATTACACCTCCAAACTACATCCCGGGTAGCAGCATATGAGTTGAAATTGACCCCCCAACATCACTGTATGAATCAAATATGTTCATGGTCAAGCCACCTGAGATAGATAAAATCATGCCCCAACATCCTTAGAGCCATGGTCACAATAACATATTACCTAGTGGCGGTGGTGGTCTTGGAAAAAACTCTCATTGCACACCTATTGCTTCTCAACGTGATAGTTACTATCCTCTATTAAACCTTCCACCTGCAGATACTCATTCACAGCATGGCTTGAACATATATGGTAGAGATATAGCACTTTAACAGTCATTTGGTAGCCCATAAGTTACAACACTTGATCAATGGGAGATGGGTCTTTTGAATTTGTAGATGTTCCATTTTTCCATGATCTAAACATTATGTTTTATTAGTCTGGATTTGGTCCATTCGTATTGCTATGCATCACCTCGGTCACGTACTTGACATGATTGCAAGTCACAGAGTCAGGGTCAAGTACTCAAGGAGAGGGGCTGGAAATCTTTTTGGTTGAAGATATCAGTGCTCGTTAGTTGGGAACTTTGGTGTCTTCACTTGTATGTTTGATACTTTAGTAGATAAGAGAGGACATAAGGATATTTCCTTAGTGATGCTTTGCTGAATGAAACTACGTTTGAAATTGTGAGTCTCAATTTAAATCAGATTGCGATGGTTCTATGCTTTTTCCAATAAAGCTAAGGACCCTACGAATTTGGAATATGCATATTACAGTATAATGAGTTTGAAAATAGATGGAGAAGATATTATTGGCATGAGAACACTACAGTTATTTTCCAACCAAAGACACGAATAGGATTTTAGATAGAGCATATTGTGAACATTACCAAGAATCAATTACGGTGAAACTGAAAAGTCATTTTTTGGGATTACTTATTATTTTCCAGAAAGGGAATTTTCTGATTTTAGTCCTCTTTGGAAGATGAAAAGGTGGAAGGAATCAATTTTAACCAGTGCCACTTAGTGGTCAGCTATTTGTAGTTAGATTTGTGGTATTAAGAATGAGAATAGTAGTTTGAATTAATTGATTATTAGTATTTTAGTAAAGCTTTATGAAAGTGAAATATAACTTTGAAGTTATACAATTTATTTAGAAATAGAAATAATAAGATGTATTGTAATATTATCTAAAATATTATTTTCCAAAATATTCAATTTCTTATTTTTATTATTTTATTATCATAATGATATATTATTAAATTGTATGATCATAAATCTAACCTAATTAAAATAATATATAATATCGATCATTATAAGAAAATAGAACAAGAATATTAAAAAATATAATTAAAAATAATAAGTTTGGAATAATAGTAAAATTAAATAGGTAAAAAAATAATCTAAAGATTAGTCAATAGTTAAGACATATTGGAACAATCCTTGAAGAGAAAGATACAAATAAAATTATATATTATGAAAAATATAATAAATATTTGTAAATATATGATAATTATAAATATAGTATTCTTTAAATCTAAAAATACAACTCAATATAAAAATTTAATTTAAAATAAATAGTGATAAAAAAGGTAATTACTTCTTGAAACAAGGCTGCAGATAAATAATTTTATAAATTGGAAAAGTTAAATATTGTGCATTTTACTTTATCAAATATTAAAATTTGATATGACAAAAATAAATTATGAAATTTAATTGGCTGGAATTAACTAGTTTAATCAAGCAGAAAAAATGTCTTTCAAAAAATAATTGACTCAGAAATAAAATCTTAGAATATATCTGCACTTTAAGTTTATGTCTATAGAGCATTTCTTGTAAATTAAATTTATGTTTCTACATTAAAGACCAATCTGACCTTCACACTTCACTGCTGCAAATAGCATAGATTTGTACTTTTGACAATGGACTCTAAGTTGTGGATTTTATTAATGAGATATTCTTAAGTCGTGTTGATTTGAGCATCTACACAAAAAATGTTTTGTGCTCTTACAAGACTGGGTCATTAAAGAGCACAATTCAATTTTTAGTGCATGATTCAGTTTGAGAAAACCTTGAGAAATATCTCAAGAATAAAATCCACCATTTAGAATCCTTCTGCAACTCTCCACTTATTATTAGCCATTTGAAATATGTAAATGAAATTTTATGTTTCTATTGTACATCATACTTTACTTCAAAATAATTGTTTTATTCCAACCTACATAAACAGTAAAAAAAATAGTATTTTATAGAAGTTACAGCCTCTAAAAACAACAGTTCACTCATTATAAATAAGAAAACTTCTAAAACTGTAATAATGAAAATTGTTTATCAATTAGAAACAACACATCCAAACTCGCTGATTTGCACTATTACCAGTAACAGCTGCTTTTGAATTTGTTATTGTTTATTTATAAATCTTCTTAATAAGTTCACTAAAACAGTTTTCTCATAATTTCACTTATGGCAGCCAAAAAGACAGTACTAAATACAATATTCTATTAACAATTTCATAGTCCATAGTTAAGATTAGCAGGTAAATAAAAGCCAAAGCTTTTACTTGAATGTAAATAAGGCTTGATTTTGAAGGTCACATCATCAACAAGCTAGGGTTAGAAACAAACATCATGATATAAATCAGGAAAACCACTCAAAAACCATTTGATACATTATTATATCTTGTTTGAAGAACTAGTGTAAAATTGCACAGTTTTATTCAAATCTGTAACATATTATACTGGAATACAACCAAGCATACAGCCAAGCCATGTTTGAGGATTGGGAGCAAATCAATGAGACGTGTGAAATGGAAGAAGTAGATTTGCATTAGAAACCTTAGACATGCTTTGTTGATTTGGAAGTATGACTGAATAAGATGAAAAAGGGAAAATATGAGGCCATAAATTAGTTAATGCGGTCTAATAGCAGGGAATGGAATATATAATTTGAGAAGAACATCAATAATTACTTTCTTACCAGAGTGCAGCAACTGCCTTTATGTAGATCAGAAGCCTTCAATAAATTATGAAGATGAAGATAAGAATAGTTGATAGAGTTTAAATATAGAATTTAATATTTTAGGTATTAGCCTTATGAAGTCTGTCTAGGATTGATGAGATTTACTATTAAAAAGAATTGAATTTTTTTTAATCTAGGAGGTTTAAACTCTCTTATCGTTACAAAATTTATAACTTCCTCTTCTGAAAACTTCTAATTCTTTAACTAATAGTGATACCCAACAAAATATTCTAAGAATAATTTAAAAAGCTTATTTGAAAAAAAAACTATTGATAAAAAATACTAAAATGAAAGAAAATGAACCTGCTGTTCAACTCTAGTCTATTGACTGAAGTCTGTTGTTTTATACATAATTCACCTCCTTTTCTGTAGATGGTGAAACCATGTTTTAATTAGACCACCAGAGTTGCATTTTCCATTCACAGACAAAGTCAATGCATGTCTGATGATCTAATTAAAAACATGATCTCAACACTTACAACTGCAACCTCCGCTCTTTTATAATTGAATTCACAGTCTAATGAAAATACAAACTCCTATACACAGTCCCCAAACACATGCTTCATAAATAAACTAACTGAAAATGATTTGAGTGTTCCATGAATTCATAGCCCGGATATATATAGGGCCATGCATGCAATTTTACTTCAAAGATTTTATCCACATGTCTTCCAAAATTCTGCTAAATTATCATTCTTATTCTTATTCTGTTGCTGTAGTTTCATTATGAAACTGCAGAAATTCTGACAATTTGTGCTAAATTTGGAGGTGCTCCTCCTGGGCGTCATCATCAAAAGAATTCAAAGATTTAAAATAATTTTAGATAGTCATATTCGGGTCTCTCCACAATCCTTAACTCCTCGTCAAAATGGAAATTCTATTTTGATTCATTTATTACAATGAAAATATTGATATAATGTTTTATCCAAATCAGATATTAATAGAATAAGTGCTACATAGTGGGGAGTACTTGTTCTAGATTATAGAAATTGGACAATGGTAGTTTGAAATTAATGATCTTATAATTGGTGAAAGTAAAAAAAATAATACTTTACCAAAAACATATACTTATTATTCATTTTGTAATTTAAAATTGTACTTATAATACTAGCTATAATTGTAATAGGAGAATAGTGATGTCTTGTATTTGATGTTTAATTGTTACTTGCCAATTATCATATTTATAATCCTACTTATAATTGTACACACTTATGCTGAGTTTTACTTTTATTTAAAAGATAGTTTATAAGTTATTGTATTTCCATTGAAGTAAGAAGAGAACTAAAAAAGATTAAGTAAAAACTATTTCACCTAACTAATTTGTCATCAATAAAGTGAATTTTATTTCAATTGAAGTACGGCCAGAAGTAAAAATGATATAGAAGGGAAAATACTATTCTCATTTGGAAGTAAAAATGATATAGAAGGGAAAATACTATTCTCATTTGGATGAAAGTCGCTTTAGGCATATTTGCATTACGTCTCTTAAAAATGAATTTGTGAGCTCCCATTAATGAAGGTTAATGGTTGTTATCTACGACCTACATTAGAATATGTAGCTAGAAATTTTTTCCATTCAGTTAAAGAGGGGCTCCTCCATTTAAAATTTGATTCTATTGAGAATATAAAGAGTGTCATTCATGTGAAAAATTCAATTGTCATATAGTTACCCTAATTTATTCTGGAGTTCAATCAATGCTTGGAACTTATTTATTGTCAAGCTATTACTTTTGAATCTTTTATTGGTCGGTGATATTCCATGCAAACAAAACCCAATTTTTCTTTAGTATACAAAAGAATTTTGTGCACATTTGCTAAAGGGGACTATTAAATAGAAAAAGGGCAAAAATGTCAAATAATGAGAATTGATTCTTGTTATGCATCAATCTGGTTTATGAGGTCCTTCAATAGCTTCTCTACTTGAATGTCTGTCATATTATCCCATTGCAAGCGCTTAACGAGTTGGCAAAAGAAAATTTTACCACATGTGTCAAGATGCAAGTTCTGCAAGTATTTTGCATGTATTGGGAGGAGCAAGGTTTTCAAGAGGAGATAAACCATTGCATCCATGGGTAATGCTTTGAAAAAATAATTGCATGGAGCGGATAATGCTGTAAAAAATGGCATAAAACCTACAAAGTCAGAGGATAAAATAGGAAAAGACTCTAAAACAATATATTAAAAATAAATCAGAATAGTTATCCATTTCGAATGGAAATGTTGGAGATAAAAAAACTGCCCAAATCAAAAGTTTATATTTAGAAACAAAACTTTGCTATGGAAAGATTTTGTGTATCCCTTAAAAAGTGTTCCTATAAGACATATTTGTTTGAACCAATGATATGTGAGAAAAATAATTTTTTTAAAATAGAAAAATAAAGAATAATAAAATTTAACTTTGGTAGAAGTATGTTTATTTTGAAAATAATAATAATAAATTGTTATGATTGGTGGAAATTAATTAACTAATAGAACACAAGTGAATACAATAGTACTAATAATAATAATGAACATTCATTCAAGAATCATATATAGAAACTAAAAGAGGTGGGAAAAACTCATATAAATATGTGATCAAATGACAGAACTAGGGATCGACAATTTTAGCTAGAAACTCTCCCTTTTGCTATGACAACTGAGAGAGACTCAAGTTTTAAGTCAGAATTGTTGTTCATTGGTTTATCTATGATTTTTTATTGTTGAATGGATGAATGGTAAAGGAAATTGAATAAATTAATTATAGGTGTTAATTGTGCTTTAAAACTTGTGGTTATGAGGTTTTCAGAGTGATGCTATTGTTTATGTTCCTTTCTTGTTCATGCTATTCTTATATTTTATCCCTCTTATTGTTTTTTCTTGTATTTGTTTTTTGCAATCGTGGAAATACATTTATGGAAATAGTTTTCAATCAATTTATCAACTTGGTAAGCTATCAACAATAACTTTATCTTTATCTGTCGATTGACAGTCAATTCAATATTGTATTTATCAATATGATTAGTTATGCAATGTGTAAAGTAAAATAATAATTCAATCACATCAAATACACATAACACAGATTTTTAACACGGAAATCCTGTTAGGGGAAAAACCACCTGGGACCGGTAATCCAAAATAATTCACTCTTTTGAAGTGAGCTCAGTTAGGAGCCAACCCTGTCAAAGGTTACAAAACACATTGTAAGGTGTGACCTAGTTAGAGGATTTATCACTAACATTTCTCCCTTGACCAGCATTTACTATGGTGTCAACAAGAAAACCAACAACATTCATTTGAATGTCATATTGAAATACAAAAAGACTGTTAAGTCCACTTGGTTAAGAGATTTTGTTGTAACAATGGTTAAATTGATACAGTAATGATCTTATTCAAATACAACTAAGATTTGTCAATTTTTAGATCTATTCTAAGCTCAAAATATCTCCTCTGATCAATATTCAATTCAATCCTTCATATCCTCCAACTTATTCAACTCGGTGAATAATTCATTGACACTCGGTAATGTCTGCAGTTCAACTCAGTTCTGTCTTTAACATGTTTGATCAGCGGTGCATGAAAATAGTCCTTTCACGTGAATTCTCCTGCAATAGCAAATAATCTCAGACTTGATAATGAATCTCATCTCTCTTTAAATAAACGTCATAAACCATTTTCTTATCATCCATTAGATAAATGCCTCTAGCTTAATCTCAGTCATTCATTTTGTCGCATCAAGCTTCCTCGATAGTTATGTCTATAACACGTTTCATTCTTCTTCATCTGATCAATCTTGAATTTTGTTAGCCATTAGATCATCATAAAAAACTTTATCTTTTACCTCAGAATCATAAGCAATTGTCCAACTCATCAATTCAATCGGCTATTATAAACTTTAATTATTTCTTTCACTCAGTCAATACCAGAATGTGTCGGTGAATACTTGCTCAGTTAATATTGTACTCGGTATACACTACACTAGCTTGGTGTATACATAAATCTTCAATTACTGACCACGTAAACTTGTTCAGTTCTAATCTTCAATACATAACAAAGTCATGTAATACAATCAAGTCAACAACATGATGCCATAGACTCATCAATTAGTTACCCAATGTATACCTTAGCCATTTCTTTCATATCCATCTCATCTTCATGTAGATATCTCATTCCTTTACCATTTTTCTTCTTCAGATGTTTGTAACTATCATGATAAATACAGTCAAAACTAGTTGACATCAATGACAATACATTGACTGATTTAATTATCTTACATGTCACTTTAGTAGATCGGTGATCTTCAATCACTGTCTTTTACACATCCATTCATTCCCTCAAAATATTCAATCAGTTGTAGGTTATCAATCTCTCCCTTTGGCATTGATGGCAACACAATATGAAATATGTCATAGAATACCAAATTCTACAACTCTGTAAGTAAATATTGCAGCTTGGTAAGCTCTCCCT
The DNA here is from genome assembly GCA_027943335.1 of Chamaecyparis obtusa. NCBI lineage: Eukaryota > Viridiplantae > Streptophyta > Pinopsida > Cupressales > Cupressaceae > Chamaecyparis > Chamaecyparis obtusa. The sequence continues at coordinate 1,469,885 of BSBK01005082.1, forward strand.
AGCTTGTTCATTTAATATGTTTAATCACTACACAACATTTCATGCAAACTCTCCCTTCGGATTTGATATTTTTCTTGTGATTCTTCTCTCCCTTTTGCTTCTCTTCTTGTGGATAAATATTTCATTGATTATTTCTCTCCCTTTGACAATAATGCCAAAAAGAATAAATAGCTATGTAGTAGCCAAACTATTATTTCTAGTGTTTAGTCCAGATCAAGTACCTTCATATACTGAGATGCAGTGTTCTTGTTCCAGCTTTCACAACCCTAGAAAACCTAAACCTGTAGAGGTACCTACACCTAAACCCGAATCTAGATCATCTGGTGGTCTATATGATGAATCTATAACCCCCTGTCCCTGCTTCCTAATGGCCCTATCTCTCTTGACCCATAAAGTAGGTACCTCTGCTACTAGTGCCTGGATCTAACCATGTGCCTATGATAATTGAGCTTGTAATGTTAGCATGTAACCTCTGAACATCCTGACTAGGGACAAATGGAGGAACTACCTGTCTAACCTATCTACCTACATGAGGCCTACGATTTTCACATCCCTATGCCAAAATAACTCTACCTCTATGTCACCCAAAATTTGACCCCTATGTAAAAATTTCATCTCATTATCTAGATACATTTTAATTAAAACAAAGTAGGTACTTCTGTGAATTTTTCATCATTTTCATAATAGAAGTTAAGACAAAAAAACATGACCATAATCATACCCAAAACAAGGACATCAAGAAAAGAGTGAAGAATGTATCACTGATAGAGACAGCCTAAAGCAATAATATATTATTATACGTGACGGACAAGGGATGCTCACTATCAAACATGGATGTGTTGATAACAATATGCTTATGAGAGTTAAAGGTAAAGTTACAGTTTGAGGGTTAAATTACCTTGGTGACAGTTTAAACATATAGATCTGAAATAGGGATTCTCTCGTGCCATGAAAATGACAGTCAAAGAAATATACAAAGAGATGGAGCAGAAAAATAAAAAGGCTTTCTATGTATTGAAATTATGAGTTATTCATATATATTTCATGATGTCAAAAATTGAAGGCCATGTTGGTTCTTCAAAAGATTTTACACTCCAAGAGATACCAATATGCTTATGACTGATGTTAAGGAGTGGTTAATTCCAAATGTAGGAAATCTATAAGCAACTGGACCAACTATAGGGACAAGACTACCCTCTTCACTTATGGCTCTACAAAACCAAGGGGGTTACACCTGATCCAATAGATATAACTCTGTTCTTTACCTAATACTGGATCTTACAATAGATGACAGTGAGAAAGTACTAAGTAACAACCTATTACTCATTGACTCTCCATCACTGGGTAGAACAACATATAAAATAAATAAAATGTAAAAGACTGGTAGTGATTTAATGTTTATGATTACAATGATTTTGATCATTCCCCACAAAGCAAAGATAGGTGAATACAAGTCAGTGCCTTATCCATTGGGCAAACAATACCAGAAAATAGAGTCAACACAAAGATTCTTGAAATAATTTATCTCTAAACATAAATACAAATATTTCAACTCATCCCTACTTGCAGATAATCCCTATGCGAATTCAATAAACATGTATCTCACCCTGAGCAATATTTAATCCAATCCTAGATCAAAACTCAAAGCAAAATACATACATATAAACCTCCAAGAGACTTAAAAATTCATAGAATAAACACAATGGAGAGGAAAAAACTTTGAAATCTGTATTAAGTATAACCTTTTGTCTTTGTATGTAATATGTTCTGATTAGTAAGCATGCAAGATAATAGCAGCAACCTATACTTCTTCTCTATTGCTCTGATAAAATGATTTTTAATATTACAATCCTCGACTGAGGGCTAGGTTTTCAAAAATTCTATCTTTTTAACTTCTAAACTCTCAATGCCTAGAATGATCGTGGAAAATCCTTTTATATACAAGGAGATGCAACAAGCTACCGATCATTCTAGGGTTTACAAAATTCCTAACCTAAAAACTTTACAACAACCTCAAAAGGTTCACAATAAATACATTGATCAAGCAAGTCAGATATTTGTAGTTGAGCCACCCTGCTTTATGTCTTCAATGTTGTCCTTGGCTTCTTTCAATAAATCTGATCACAATATCTCGTAGTCCATCCTATAATGAATGTCTTCCTGCATCTCAACAACCTTTATGACTCAAAAAGTAATTGCCTTTACTTGCTCTAAGAGGCTGGCGGAGTACTAACTTTTTCAACATGAGGTATGTACTGATACCTCCATTTATCATACACCTCTTCGCTTGGAAATTCAAAATTAGAAAACTCAGTCCTCTTACTTGATAACTGTTCCCACTCATTTTCAATTTGAGTGACCTTCTACTGAATATTATCAAACATTGATTTGGCATTTATTAACAACTTGATAGTGCTACTAAAAGAACAGGTGTCACTTAGGACACTAGTCACCCTTTCTAACAAAAGTGCATCCATCTTTTCTCTCCATAGATATGATTTTTTAAATTTTCCCTTATCTGTGAAAATGGTGGGTACCAACTCATAGTTTGAAAGCATTAATTCAGCTTTCACCATACTTGACTTTCTAATAAAATTATCCAAAATGATGCCATAATGTACCATTTTCTTCACAACCCAATGCACTGGCTTAATCAATGGATCAGGGTCCTCTTGGCCTTTAGATAACATACGAAATAGCTTTACACTAGGAGACCTTTCAATCCATTTCTTCAAAATTGGTGACATTTCAGTCTTCTCTTTATTCAAAGTTACAAATAAGGAATGTAACTTGCTGACATGACTATGGAAAATGGAGGGCTTCAAATCATATGCAAACTGCATGATTGCATCTGTCATTTTTTCTTTATACTTCTAGTTTGCCAAAGTTGTGGCCTTTACATTTTCATCCTTTTCTTTTTCCAGTTGTACTCTTATTTCCCTCAATTTATTAGTTTCCTCTGTTAATCTTTGTTTCTCCCAACTAACCCTCTCATCCATACTTGTCTCTGGGAGTGGTGAAGGTGGAGACTCAACAATTGGTCTTGAGGATGAAGCCACTACAGGCCTATCAAAAATTTCCAATTGGGGAGACCTATGATCCTGGGGTCCAGATAACTGAGCAATCAATTTATCCTTCTGGATCAACTCCATCTTGAGATCATTATAGGACTTAAGGAAAATTTCAAATTTATCCCTTAGCTCTTCTTTTTCTTGGGCATCCTTTTCTACCACTTTGATGTTGAACTTGGCAGTTTCTAAAATTAAATTTGATGCTTCTATACCAAAAGTCTCTCCTACTCTCTGTACCAACAAGTTTCCTACATATTCTGTAGAGAGGGCTTCTCTTTTTCCTTTGTTCTCCTCCCTTTTAAGGGACCACATGACCAAGGCAGCATGATCCTCTGAGAAAGCAATTCCTCTAGCAGCCTATTGTGCCTGCTCTATATTAGCAAGAGTCTTTATCTTGCTTTTCCTGACTTGATCAAAAACAATTGCATCAGCAATGTCCCACTCTGACAAAATTAGCACCCCTGCAGTGTGGACCATAGCCCTGCCCTCCTCAGGAGTAACCTTCTCAAATTGCTTCACCATTTCTACCTTTGTCTCATTTTCCATTTCTATGATATCCTTATCAGGAAATTCCTCCTTTTTCTTTTCACAGATTTCTTTGTACTGGTTTATTTTCATTCTCCATAAAAATTGGGAGAATACCCTAGTTTTGACAAATTTTTCATCAACAAGAAATGAATCACTGGCTTGCTTCAAGATAGGTTCCATTTTTTTACCCTTAAATTCATCAATAGTAAGGTCCATGGCCACCTCCTTAGGTGCCTTAGGCATCCCTTCTTGCAATTCATCATTGGAAACAAAAATGTTTCCCTCATTTCTCAACTATACTAACTATTCTGCTACCCCATATTCATCTAATTGGCTACGGGACTAAGAAGGAGAATAGACATTCTCTCCTGGTCTTGATTCTTCTTGTCTCAGCCTCTTAGGAGAGGGTCCCTACATTGCTGGATCATCCATGGGTCTTTTTCCTTTTGAGGTAGAAGGAATATCCTCACCTCTCTACTGTGTTGGCAAAAGGACATTGTAACCACTCCTCTTCTGCATTGTATAAACTCCCTTTGGAGTCAATTTCATATATCTTTTCTAGCTTAGAATTTGCTTAGCCATTTCAGGGTCTATTTTACTCACAGCAACCCTCTTCTCATTCACTACATGCATGATGCCTTCAAAATGTTCCATAAGGGCATCCACTTTTCTTGCCCATGGCTCAAAGCCTTTTAATGGTTCATAAGCTTTTTCAAAGTTTTTAATGAAATCTACAAATTTCTTGTAGATTACCCATTTTTCCTTTTTTATCTCTTGAGTTTGGAGGTCAAACTCATTTCTTATGATATCCTCAGGAAAATTGAATTGGTGTTCTATGAGAGCACACCTTACCTATTCTCTAAACACTCCTGATAGAAAACCCTCATTATCTGCACATCTGATGGTGGTCATTGTCATTCTGTAGGGCTATATAACTTTATTCAAATGGACCCAACCTCCCTTAGTAATAACATACTGATGTGCTATAGTTATGTTTGGGAAGAAAGTTCCCCTTCCCTTACCAGTGAGAGTGGTTTCCTGCAAGTCACCTATCTGTCTTAATATTTCAGCATACCCTACCTTCAAAGGGACCTAATAAGGTAAAATGTATGGTGCCTTTCTGTAACCATAAACCCTAAAAATTGTAGAAATAGGATACAAGATGATATCCCCAAAATGATGGACAATAGTAATGTCCTGACAGTATTCCTTTGGTCTAATCAACCTTAATAACTCCCTCGAGACTCTAGGATTATCAAAAAATAATAGAGTTATGAGCCTTGAAGCAAAATCCCTATCAAAAGCAATGTAACTAGCATCAACTCTATCCCATGATAGAGTTGTGGTCCACAGTTGAACTGGAAGGGTTTCTCCATATCTCTCCTTCACAATGTTGACTGTTGAGCTAAAGAATTGCTCACCTTTGTACAAAAACATATGCATAAGCATTGAATACCATCCAAAAGGCCTACTAACCTTCATGTCCTTGATTCCCATCAATCCTTCATGGATAAGATCAGCCAAATGAGATGCAAAATCAAAAATCAACACCGATTGGGGGTGGAGTGATTGTACCATCATAAACATGTATGGTATTGGCATATGAGTTGCTTCATCATGCCCTAGAATCAAAGTTAATGACTTATAGACCTCTTGTGCTCTCTTACTAAACAAATCTAGCCTAAAAGGCTCTGGTGTGCTTGGACTGATGACACACATGGATCCAATTTCCTCCAGAAATTCCCTTAGAGGCCCTGCTCTCAAATAATCCCTCTGTGCTTCATATATCTCTATAAAATCTGTGAAATCAATCTTCTCTAACCCCACAAAAGGGTCATTAAGTGAAAAAACCTCCCTAATCTCATCATCTGTGATGCTGATTAGGTCTTTCCCATTTATGTCCTTGACACACTTTGTCACAAGATCATAACATTTGGCAATTTGGATCAGCAACTCTGCATCTATGAATACTCCAAGAACCACCAACTTCCCTATATCAAATTGCCAAATATTACTGAGGGGGGCACAAGAATTTCTCTATGAGTAGGCTGGCCTGAATAAAATAAGACTATTATGATCTTTACCCACCCTAGCATCTCTCATCCAATTCCCTCTATCATGGAGTCTGTCTGCTATAGAATCCCTAGGGTTTCTTGGAACTAGCTCCTTTAATATAGCTGCCCCATTATCTGAATGAGGTAGTAATTGCATTAAATCCTCAAAGACACCTCTATCTTTGTACTCTATCTTCCCAGATAGTGCTCTCTTTGGTGGCATTTTTATACTAGGGCTTCTTAGAACAATATATAAAAACCCGAGGAAAACCCTAAATACTTTCAGCTGGCAACACAATTTTCCTTGCAACTCCTTCATAGACTTCAAGCAATTTTAAAACTCAAAAAAGAGACCTATCAAGTGCCTACAAGTTCTTCGCTTGAAATCACTCCTTGAGGAAAATCCAATTTGCCAGAAAAGCTTATGAGAGCAGTGAAGAGAAACAATGATTCAATTTTGATGTATAGCATTGCCAACTGCTTACAATCCATCTGCACGTAGCACATTAAATCCACCATTACTGAAAGTTGGTGGCCTTAGCACTCACAAGACATGAAAAATGTCACAGAGTAGAAATTTGAATTTGGATTGTTTGATTTATTTCCTCTTAGGAGCATCGGACGGTTGACAATTTTAACGACATAACCCTTCGTTACTTTTCCCCAAGTCAGTTCTCAACCAATGATAACATTTCAATATTTCCATGTGAGGAAATAAACAACTTATCTCTACTTTGCATAGAGTGGATAGGTGTCACCCTGTCACTAAAGCGCTAACCCAAAACTATCAGTAAAAACCAAATCAAGATATAATGACAACCATCGATGCCATTTAATCAGACAATTGCCATATTTCAATAAAATTTTGACCCCACAATTTTCCTTACAAACCCTTATCAAATCATAAGATGCCAAGTCAAACAGGTCAGTAGATGAAAAACCCCACCTTTATCCTCAATGTTAAGTAAACTGACAACCTTACATGTCATCATTGCCTTTTAGCTAATTAAAAATAACCAAGTCATCGATAGAAGGACCCACTTTTAGTTCCAGTCATCAAACAAGATCAACGGCTGTCGCCAAAGTGCTGACCTTAAATATCATGCACTTTATACCAGTGGTACAATGACAATCATCATATCTTATCAGACCTTAACCCTCTAAGAAAGCAGGCCCTACCATGACACCTCATTTATCTTTTTGTTGAATCAAAAATTGCCACATCACAAAGAACCAGCAAGTGGGACCTTTGACTTTTCTTCCTCGGTTCCAATCATCGTAACAACTGCCACATCATAACCCCCAGCAACCAATAGAAAATAAACACATCAATTTGACCTGGTGCCTTTAGGGCCCACTTTTACCTTCTTCCTTTAAGAGAATCTGATGGTTGTCGCTAAAGCGTAGGCTTAAAATCCTGACATCTTTCTCCAATTGTATAGCGACAACCGTCAGATTAATCTGAGCTTTAACCTTTGAAAAGTGTGACCCCACACTCGCTACGTCATCTTTGTTAATGGGCCCGTTCAGACAAATGGCACTTTTTCACTAAAGCGCATGTAAGACATTCTGACAATGGGCAATCTTGTGGTTAAATGATAGCCACAAGTTTCTTTAAAAGGTTGACACTTAGGAAAAATTCACCAAAAACTTAGGCTCCGAAAGAAAAAACTAAAAAGGTACCCCGTCCGACAACCTAACGATACAACATGTAAAGTGATGGGTTAAAGGGGTTGAAAATTAGCACATGCATATTTTGGAGAATTAGTGAGCCAAAAAGTAACATGAAATTATAACAAGACTTAAGACCGGTTAGGGCTTTATCAAACCTAGGGTTTTCACCATAAAACCTAACTATCAGGTCTTTAAACTGGATCATTTTCAAAAATATTAGCTTGAAGCTGGAAAAATTTATATAGTGATAATAGGCCACTAAAGTTGGGAAATAGTTTTGAAGACCAAATAATAATCCAAGTCAAAAGTATCGGTATCAAATTATTTCAAAGGCAGTTGGCTTATTTATTAAATTCTTGTTTGAGTTTAAGATCCCGGTAATGATATATGGAATCATAGAGTAAATTTTCACATCGAGTCCCATAATATTTCCAGAAGCAAAAAGTGAAAGCAAAACTTTGATGGGGGAAAGGTAAAAAAAAAACCATTGGGATGTTCCTAAGCCTTTTATTTCTCCAATAACATCCAATGTTGGTTAATTCTCAAACTCCAAATTGAAGACAAATTTATTCAAGAGCCAAATACATCATGAATCAATATAAGGAAGTTAACAAGTTTTATGTTTTCATCATAAACATTATGATCTCACAATCCTAATAATGCTTGGGATTAGGGGGATTTGTGGTTCCCAAGTTCACCAAAACTCAAACGTTCAAAGATCCAGTCGATGTTTCCTTCCTGATAATAGAGATAACCTGACACAGTTCAGGAATCATATGAAAACCCGATTAATACTTACAATGTAATGACAGACCAGAATCTGCTTGACATAAATAATGCTCTCAACAAAGTTCAAGTTGAAGCAAATAGCGATGATCAATCACGGCTAAACGATGATAGATTCTGGTCAAGCACAATAATATGTCGATGATAGATTCTTACCATTTGACTTAAACTTAGTTTTATATACCCACTTATTGTTAACCACATTCTTACCCTTAGGTAAGACCACCAATTCCCAAGTTTTATTCTTTATCAAAGAATCATACTCACTTTGCATAGCTTGTTCCCATTCAGGTTTTCCTTTAGCCTCATCATATGTTTGAGGATCATTGGTCTTCATTATGGTGGTCATTAAGGCATAATTAATTTGTTGAGTCATTTGATAAATATCTTGAATACTCTTGGTCTTGAGGGTAGGACTAGATTCTTCAACTATATCAGAGGTCTCCTTGGAATTTTCACCAATGTCAAAATTATTTGAAGATTCATTATTATCTATGGCCACTTGTGGAATGGGAGAGGATTTTTCCATATCATCAAACCCTTCATTGAACCTGACATCCCTACTTGTAAACACATCTTCAACATTAGGATCATACAATCTATATCCTTTTCTTTGATCGTCATAGCCCACAAAGATGCACTTAACACTTTTCTTATCAAATTTCCTTTCTCTAATCTCATCTGGTATATGAGCATATGCTTCACATCTAAACACTCTAAAATACTTAACATTTGGTTTCCTTCCACTCCATGCTTCTTCAGGAGTAATGTTTTGCAAACAACTTGTGGGAGATCTGTTTAAGACATGAGATGTAGTATTAACAGCCTCAGCCATAGAAACAAAGGAAGATCCTTGGATTGTATCATAAAACTTGCCATTTCTACTAAAGTCCTATTCTTCCTTTCAGCAACACCATTTTTTTGAGGGGTATATCTAATAGTCATTTCTCTCTTGATCCCATGATACTCACAAAATTATTTGAACTTATTGTTTATATATTCTCCACCATTATCTGTTCTTAATCACTTGATCTTATTTCCACTTTCATTTTCCACAAGAGCTTTGAACATTTTAAATTTGTTAAATACCTCATCCTTTTTCTTTAGGAAGTAAACCCAAGCTTTTCTTGAAAAATAATCAATGAATGTCAAAATGTACCTAGCTCCTCCCTTTTATGTGGGATTCATAGGACCACACAAATCACTATGGACAAGTTCAAGGATTTTGCTTGCCCTCCATGTAGACCTTTCAAAAGTGTCTCTATTTTGTTTACCAACCATGTATCCCTCACACACATTTGTGTTTATCTTTATCCATGGGATTCTATCAACCATATCCATCTTTGAAAGCATAGCCAAACTTTGATAGTTTAAGTGACCATATCTTTGATGTCATAGCTCACTTAAGGATGACCTTGTAGTAATATAAGATTTCTTATCAACATATGCTAGAAATTTGTATATTCCATCATTCTCCACTCCTGTGGCCACAATCTTGTATCCATCATTAATATTCTTGATTAAACACTTATCTGAGTAAAACTCCACCTTATAACCATGTTGAGTTATTTGACTCACTGAAAGAATATTTTTGGCCAACTTAGGTACAAGATTCAAATTAGTTATTTCCAATTGTTTACCATTATTTCCTTTCATTGAAAATGTGCCTATTCCTTCAATGTTATGTGAAGTATCATCACCAAGAAATACTTTGGCACCTTTTGTCTCCTCTAAAGAGCTAGAGACATTTTTGTTGTAAGTCATATGTTGGCTAGCTCCTGAATCAATACACCATGCATTACTTGAATCACTTTGAGTAGCTAAAGAAACTATCATTATATGATGATCACCCTCTTCTTGAACAAAATTTTATTGCCTTCTTTGATTAAATCTCCTTTGTGATTTCTTAAAACATTGATCATTTTTATATCCTTCTTGTCCACAGTTATAACATATGATACCACTTTCTCCTTTAAAATTATTTTTGTAATTTCTCCATTCATTTTGTGGCCTTTGATAACTTTTTCTATTGTGATTATCCCTTGGTTGATTCCACTACCTTTGATAATTTCTATATTGATTCCTTTGATTTGTTCTTTGATTTTGATATGATCTACCTTGATTATAATTCTTATATTTTCCTCTAGCTATAAATGCTTGACTCTTGCTAGACTCACTTGTAAACTTTTTAAGCCTTTCTTCTTCATTCGACAAAGCACCATAAACTTCCTCTAGTTTGATATTTTCAAATTTTCCAGTTAGTTCCAATGTACGAATGAAATTATTGTACTCATCTAGAAGACTTTCAATTAAAAATCTATAATTTCAGAGTCTTTATACTCAACCTTCATCATTGCAAGTTGATTTCTTAAGTTTTTCAATTTTGCAATATGTTCATTCATGCTATCTCCTCCTTTCATTTTAAAATGAGTTAACTATCTCTTAATGTCCATCACTTTTAACTTGCTAGTTCTTTCATACATTATTTTCAAGGTTTCCCATATTTCCTTTGTTTTTTGTAAATTTTGAACATGAGGCCTAATCCCTAGACTAATTTTCCATAAAAGTGTAGCATGTGCATTCAAATCCATTTTATCCCATTTTTCATGTTTTCTTTGATCTGTAGGTTTATCATTTGTTGCTATTTCCCATAAACCTTTCATTTGTAAAATTAACTCCATCTCACATTTCCAACTAGCATAATTAGTGCCATCTAATTTCTCACTAACCACAATATTAGAGTTCTCAGAGGCAACCATATTAGAAACACACAATAACACTCCCAAACACACAAACACCAAGCCTCTCAAAAATATTGTGCCTTGATGTTGGCCTTCTTGTGAACCAAACAAACAAGGACTTCAAAAACCTTATGACTTACAAAGATTAAAAGAGATTTATCAAACTCTTCACTTCAACCAAAAGTTACCACTTTCAACTCTTCTTAACTTCCACACAAATCTTTCATAAGGCACTCACAAGAATAATGACTTTCCCATACACTTTACTACCATATTACCAAACTCATAATCTCACATAAAAGATCCCTCTTCAATAATTTGAAATAAGCAAAAGATCATTAACAACTTATGAATAACAAGAACAGTCAATAGTTCAACACTTATTTCAATATCACAACAAAATAGAAAGAGTTCAATATAAAAATAGTATGCAATAATGTCCCACATAGCAGTGAGTCCTTTTATCCTTCAATACATACCTTTCACATACTCAAATCTTATATGTAACAGTCAACAAATTTTTCTCCTTCTCCCAACAGTGTCTTCAACACTTTTGTCTTGCATGTTCCAAATAATTTATCCTCTCCAACGTGGGCTACTCTCTAACTTGGTCTGCTCTCAAACAGCAATCTCCCCAAATCCTTCTGCTCCAACCTTCAGCTCACCTTCAAAACATCACTCACCATTCCTCACTCATGGCTCTAATACCAAGTTAAAAAACTAGAAACAGAGGAGAAACTCATAAAATGAGCTCTGAGGAATTCAGGCTCAATATATTAATTTATAGACTGATATACATTGAATGCTAGAAATATTGTAGCACAGAGTAGTTGCAAACATTAATGCCAGGCAGGTGAGAGAGAATGTTAATACACACTTGAATGGCATGGTGCTTGGATGGTGCTTGGTCTGTGCCGACTGTTTGACTGATAATTAATTTACCTTTGCTAACAAATTTCAACTCGGATGTTGCTACCCGGGATGTAGTATGGAAGTTTAATAAGAAATAAAGGATCAACAATAAAGTCAATTGAAGAAGGTTTGAGTGTTATGTTTGAGTACTTGGTCCTGAGGATGTTCTTCTTTATGCATTATCAGAAGACAAAGTGGTTGAGATCCAAGGAGATCCTAGAGATATACATAAAGCTATAGAGAAAAGTGTTTTACGTTTGCAAAAATATTTGGTTGATTACATTGTTTTTCCTTTGTATGAATCAAATACGTTCATGGCCAAGCCACCTCAGATGGAGAAAAGCATGCCCCAACAACCTTAGATCCACAGTCACAATAACATATTACCTAGTGGTGGTGGTGGTCTTGGAAATAACTCTCATTACACAGTTATTGCTCCTCAACATGATATGTACTATCCTCCATTAGACCTTCCACCTACAGATACTCATTCACAGCATGGCTTGAACATGTATGGTGGAGATCTAGCACTTAGTAGTCATTTGGTATCCTATAAGTTACAACACTTGATCAATGGGAGATGGGTCTTTTGAATTTGTAGATGTTCCATTTTTCCATGATCTAAATAGTATGTTTCATTAATCTGGATTTGGTTTGTTCATATTGCTTGGCATCACCTCGGTCACATACTTGACATGATTGCAAGTCGTAGCGTCAGGGTCAACTCAAAGAGAGGGGCTGGAAATCTTTTTGGTTGAAGATATCAGTGCTTGTTAGTTGGGAACTTTGGTGTCTTCACTTGTATGTTTGATACTTTAGTAGACAAGAGAGGACATAAGGATATTTCCTTAGTGATGCTTTGTTGAATGAAACTACGTTTGAAATTGTGAGTCTCAATTTAAATCAGATTGTGATGGTTCTATGCTTTTTCTAATAAAGCTAAGGATCCTACGAACTTGGAATATGCACATTATGGTATAATGAGTTTGAAAATAGATGGAGAAGATATTATTGGCATGAGAACACTATAGTTATTTTCCAACCAAAGACATGGATAGGCTTTTAGATAGAGCATATTCTGAACGTTACCAAGAATCAATTACAGGAAAACTGAAAAATCATTTTTTGGGATTACTTATTATTTTCCAGAAAGGGAATTTTTTTATTTTAGTCCTCTTTGGAAGATGAAAAGGTGGAAGGAATATTTTTTAATAATGAAAAATCATTCAAGAATCAGATATAGAAACTAAAAGAGATGGGAAAAACTCATATAAATATGTGATCAAATGACAAAACCGAGGATTAACAATTTTAGCTAGAAACTCCCCTTGTTGTTGTGACAACTGAGAGAGACTAAGTTTTAAATCAGAATTGTTATTCATTGATTTATCTCTAATTTCTTACTATTGAAAAGATGAATGATGAAGGGAATAGAATAATTTTTTTATAGGTGTTAATTGTTCTTTAAAACTTATGGTTATGAGGTCTTCGGTGTGACACTATTGTTTATGTTCCTTTCTTGTTCATGTTATTCTCATATTTTATCCTCTTATTGTTATTTATTGTATTTTCTTTTCGCAGTTGTGGAAATAAATTTATACAAATTAGTCTTTATTTAGATATGTATGTTTGTATTTTCTTTGTGAATGCTTCATGGTGATGGGTGTTCATTAGATGTCTATTTTTCTCTCTGGTCAAGAACGTACCCCAATTTTAGATAATTTAAATAATCATTCATTGTAAATTTGTCATAGGGATTTTTACCTATAAAATTTAGAGATCAAACTACATTGTCCCTTTTGTTTTAATTTGTTCAACTATCGGTGATAGAGAGGTCTTGTGAGGGTTTGAGTCAATATTATAAAAAGACCAATCTATTAACTAACACTCTAGCAAGAACTACACCACCTTAGCCTCTATCTCCACCTTGGCCTCCATCCCTTCCACCCTGGCCACCTCCATCTCCACCATTTTTTGTAGCTATGATCACTCTGCCTCTACCTCTCACTATTCTAGCAACACCACCACCACCTCTACCACCTCCTCTAGCTTTGCCACCTTTCAACCTTGTACCACCTCTCTGTCACCAAGGTCCATGATTATAATCATCATCATCATCATCAATTGAATCATCATCATTTATTTCAAGCACCAGCTCTATAGGATTTGTGATTCTAGGGAATGGATTTTTTGTGAACCACTAGCCATTCTCCAATGTCATCCCCACATCAAGAGTATATGATCTATAGTCCCAAACCATGGCACTGAGTCTCTCATACTCATCTTGAGTTGTCCATAAATCTAGGACCCCATAAATCTCTTTGTGCATGAACTCAATCATACATCACAAGACCTTGTGGCATAACCTGAATCTAACCATATTGTCCCAACAATCGAGTAAGTAGTAATTTATCCAAGATATAACGTGTCTTCCCAATTGTATCATCTTAAAATGGAAGCACTTCCATGATAAGAGCATTTAGCCCTCTGATTAAGTGGTGTGGGGTCATGTTAAGTGCCTTGATCGAGTCTTTGCATGTATTTGGCTTTCTCCCCACTTTCCACTTCTTTTCTGCTTCATTCTAGGTGAAATTAGGGTTAGGATCTCGAGGATTCTCCTTAATTTCCCTCTTCCATGGCTCTATTTTCTAGGTAGGACTTAGAAATAGTTACTCATGGCCTTCATCATAGAAATCATAGGATTTTATGCCTATCCTTGGCATTCTGTCCCATTCTGGTATCATTTCTAGGTCTTTGGGCATCTCCGAGACCTCCTGTCCTGATTCTGATTGGATCTGGGCCCAAGGTCAAATTCAAGGTTGATCCTGACTAGGTCAGGATCAAGCTCGAACCTGACTAGGTCAATCCCAACCTTGATTTTTCCCCCCTCTTTCAAATTTTCAAATTCCTTGATTTTCAGGTGTCAGGTTTCGGGGATATTTGTTTTCCCACCTCCGGGTTGGCTATTTCGGGTTTCAAAATGGTAAATCCTCTAATTTCATTTAATCTAGGTATATTTTCTAAAGGTTAGGACCTAATTGGGATTTAATTCTCCAAGGTGGCCCCTCTAGAGGATTGTGCCCTAGTTCACTATAAAAGGAGGTCTTCCTCTCTCATTTTCTCCATAAAGTTTTGTGAGATCATCAAGTTCTCTCTCAAGCATTCAAGCAAGTCTTTAAGCATTCAAGTTTTCAAGCATTCATCAATCAAGGAGATCCATTGTTAGCCATTGAAGGATTCAATCTCTTTGGAGCCCCCTTGAAGATCCATCCTTCCACATTCATCCAAGCCTCCTCATATGCAAAGATCAATTCAAGATTGGTGTTGAAGATCAAATGCCATTGATTTGAGACATCCTACATCCATTGAAGCATTCCTACTTGTGGATTTGAGGATTCGAATCCTCTACAAGGACTTCAACATAAGCGAGGTGATTTGTTTCAATTACTTTGTTTATGCACACTACATTTCAATTCAATTTCAAGGTTAATTCCTAAATTGGGGTTTGACCAAGGCAAACCCCCCATACAAACAAAAACCCCCATTTTCTTGCAAGTACAAGTGCTAGATTTTAGATCTGAGAGCATATTTGGATACCCTTTTCGATGAACTTCTGAGATTTGCTAACAAAATCAGAATCGACCTTCAAATAAAGAATCTAGCCTTTAACCTTTTATGAGGGTCAAAGTTGACTTGAGCTCATCTTGGAAAAAGATTTTTGGGTTTTCTTCATCTTGGCATTTCTAGTCCAGAACAAGTTACAGAATTGCCCGAAAGTACACACAGACATCAGAAATTGGCATTTTCTAGATCTGCCCTAATTTGAGGTTGGTACTTGTATTTCAATCATTTCAAATTCTAAACACTTCAATTCTACCATAGGGAAATATAGGGTTTTTCTCTCTCTTTCATATTCTCCATAGATTGATTTGATTGTGCATTAACCTTTTGGTTGATCAAATTGGATCTCTCCTTTGGGAATTTGGATTTAGGAGTGGATCTCATATTTCTCCCATACATTTATACAACATACAACATTTGAATAGGTGTGATGCCATTTTACCCCTATTCATTTTGGTGAACCCGACATACTTACTCTCTTTTCTTTTGTGGAATTGGATGCCTTATTATGCTTTCCTTTTATCTTGTTAGTATTAGATTTTTCCTTTGTGTTAGATCTTGCATACTATTTAGATTTCAAAAATACAAAAATATTCATGCTTTATGTGTTCTTAGTTTAGTTCATTTGCATTACATTGGTTTATGAGCTTTACTACCACTAGTCCTACTTATAACATTTTGGTTAGAAGAAGTCATAGACTCATGGGTGCCTTTGATCCTGAATCTTCCTCTCCTTTCCTTAGGATCCCGGATGATAATTTGATTCTTCATGATTCCAATCCTACTATGGAGAAAAAATCTTCTCGCTCATCTCATGATGAGGATGACGCTTTAAGAGTTCCTCCTAAACAAGTCCAAAAAATTTCCACTGAACTTGATAAAATGGGTAATTGGCTTATTCAAGAAAACCATAATCAAGATTCCATTTAAGCTATAGAGGCTCTTAAGAAAGTTCTCCATGATAGTGATCAAGGTGTTAATCTCTTGCATGGTATTAATCACCTTGTGCATTCAAATGTTAAACCTTTAGTTCAAGAAGCTCAAGATTTAGGGTTGATTCCTCCTATCACTAGTGTTGAACCTCCTTCTAATCCTTTACTTAGTATTCCTACCTATACTCCTTCTTTGGTGACTGTGATGGTTCCCTCTGTTCCTATGAGTGTTCCTCTGGTGTCCCTTCATACATCACAACCTTCATATCATAGTGTTCCTTTTACTTATTCCAATCCACTTCCAACTATAGTTCCTAGTGTTCCTCCAATTGTGTCTTCTATTCCTACAACTTCTTACACTTTACATAGTGTGTCTAATGTTGCTACTCCTATTTCCTCTAATGATTCAAAAATCATCAGTTTGGCTCAAAATGTATCATCCTTACAACAACAACTTGCTTCCTTAACTCAAAACAAGTTTAGTATTCCTACATGTGACATGGGAAGTCCCTTGTCCTGAGACATTATTTGTACTCATGTTCCTCAGCAAGGTGAGATGCCTCGTCTTGAGAATTATAATGGAAAAGGAGATCATGTTCATCATGTTAAAACATTACAACTCCTTTGTAGTGATTATGCTCATGACCATAAGATTTTAGCCAAACTGTTTGCTAGAACCTTCCGTGACAAGGCCTTACAATGGTATTGTTCCTTGCCTCCTTATTCTATTGATTCCTTTCCACAACTTTCTAATGCCTTTATTCAACAATTTCAAAACAATATTGGCCCGCAAGTGTCTTTGACTAATTTAATGCATTGTAAACAAAGTGCTAAAGAAAAATTAATCGAATTTATTGGTAGATTTAAGCATTTGTATGCTCAGATTTCCTATCATGTTCCTGATATTGATATTCAACGTATGTTTATTTCAAATTTACAAAAGGATATTAGAGATAAGATTCTACTTACTGAATTTACCTCTTTTCAACAACTTTGTGCAGTGCTTCATCATTATCAATTACAAGTGAGTCAATTTGAGAGCACAAATCCAATGGCTCCTATTCTAGTTGATGAGATTGATGCTGCTCCTAATCCAAACAAATTTCAAAAATTCAACAATTATGTCAAGATAAAAAAACAAGTGAATGCAGTTGTTGATCAAGTTGTTGTTGCATCTCACAATTCCACTTCTGCATCCACTACTTTTTGATTAAATCATACATTTACTCCTCTTTATGAATCTTTACATGCTATTATGAATAGGTTGTTAGCTGCTAATATGATTACTTTACCTCCTATTCATCCTCTTTTACTTGTTACAATTGCTTCTAAATCTTTTGATCAAAATGTTTTTTGTCAATATCATCATCAGAATGGTCATGATACTGAGAAATGTTATTCTTTAAAACATAAGGTGCAAGACTTAATTGACTCTAAGGCTTTATCTGTTGATAATCTTGATGGTAGTGGAAACAAATATGTCTCTCCTCCTAATCAAAACCTTCAAATCTATATGAATCCTTTACCTATGCATGATACTAATACCATTGCTCAACCATCTGCTATGGAAATTGTGTATGATTCAAAGATGGATGATCTCAATCATGTTGTTAATCAATTGGAGCATGTTGTTCAATCTCTATCTCCACCTCAACCTCAACCTCAACCTTAGATTCAACCTCAAGTTCAATCTCAACCTCGACCAAAACCTAAACCTAGACTGAAAACTCAACCTAAACCTCGACAACAATCTAAGAATAAAAGACCTCGGGAACTTTTGATTACCTTTGATGACTCTGAGACTATTAAGGCTCCTGATGGTCCCCTCTACATTGCTGCTAGGATTTCTTAGATACATACTCATGGTTGTCTTGTTGATTCTACATCCTTAGTCAATGTTATTACTGAAGAAAATCTTTTTATGAAAATCTTACAATGTGATTCTTATGATACATTGGATGTGTGGATTCAAACTTGTAATGGTTTTCTTTATCCATCATTTGGTTCCATTACTTTACCAGTTGAACTTTGTGGAAAATTTGTGAACACTACCTTTGTTGTTGTTCCTACTTCTAATCAATTTCAAGTTAAGCTAGGTTTGCCTTGGTTGACTGCCATGCATGTTGTTGCTTCACCTATCCATAAGTGTCTTAAGTTCATTCATGATGATGAAATAAAGATGATTAATCTTAGTTTATATCAACCTTCTAGGCCTAGAGATTGTGTTGCTCTTGATTTCTTTTGGCCTTCATTGCCTAATTCATGTCCTCCTCGACCTAATAATCTTTTTCGATCATATCAAGCCTATAAACATCATAATATTCTTGAATTAAGCATACCTCCTATGGATCTTAATCATGGTCTTTTGCCTACACTTTCTATACCTCCTTTAACTATGGCTTCTAGTTATGTTAATCAAGTTCCTTCTATCGAACCTATCAAAGACCCTGTGATTGTTTCTCCTATTGTTAATAATCTTATTGATCTTCCTAAAGAACCTATGAAGGATCCTGTGATTGTTCCTCCTAGTTCTCAACCTATTTCAAATAAATCAAAACATAATCGATCTACTAATGAAAGTCGTAAAAAGTGTCATGCTCATGCTAAAGCTCATAATTCTATTATTCAAGGATCTCTACCTTCCTCAGATAAACCTATGCATGATGTGTTAGAAGAGGTTGTTACTAATAATGATGTTCACATGCATGATTATGATGATTTCATTCATATCTTAGATCCTATTTTGATTAATTTAGATGAAGAAGATACTCTTGATGATACTGATGATGTTAATGATGAATATGAGACTATTGACATTGACATTGATTTACCTAATATGCTTTCATCACAATTAACTCTTACACCTAGTGTTGAACATTGTGATTCTCAAGAGGATCCTTGTTTGGAACTGGCTATTATTCCTACTTTGTTGGATATAGTCCCTCTTGCAAGTTACCCACCTTCCCTAAATGATATACAATGAGATGGGGAGAGTAGGTGGCACGCTTGATTGGCTTGTCCTTCATGGTAGCTTTGTTGTGTGTTTTGCCTGCTATACTGTGCTTCTCCTGTAATGTGTTGCTAAATGTTATTAGATTATTTTATACGATCCTTGTTACTCAGTTGGTACAAGGTGATAAAGGAATTGAAACTGTTGTTCAAATTCCTCTATATGTATCTCTATTCTTCTATGCATTGTTCAATGTTATGTTGTAATTGTGCTATTTTTCATAAATTTTTCCTTGTGTCATCTACTTGGATTCAAGATATGGTAGCACTAATTCTTTTTGGTCTCCATGTGATGGTTCGAAAAGATTCTCCTTCATATATCTTATGTGATCTTTCCTCCTTTGTGATTGTAGTTCTACTTTTTTTGGGGAATGATGTCAATTCATTTGCAATAATATCATATATATATATATATATATATATATATATATATATATATATATATATATATATATATATATATATATATATATATATATATATATATATATATATATATATATATATATATATATATATATATATATATATATATATATATATATATATATATAATCTTATGATCATACTGACCCCATGGTAGGTAGATCCCTTCTGTGTTCTCTATATGTTTCTATGATATTTCCCTTGATTTGTGTTCATCTAGGGGCATCTCGACATGGAAACATAATCAGTGGATTTGTTTATGTTTCTGTTAAAGCCATTGCTCCTGTTAAAGTGTCAGCAATGACTTTAACGTGGGGGCATACGCTCTGCTCACCTATTGCACACACACACTTTTTGATAAGCACATATTTTTCAAGATACCTTTTCTCCCTTTTTGGATTAGTAACTAATCCTCAAAGCATGGATTTATATTTTAGGATCTCTTGATCCCTCCAGTTTCAAATATACATATATTTTGATCCCTTAAGGTCGGAGGTGTCCTTAAGACTAGATCTCTTCTTCTTTTTTGTTTTTTTAATTCTTATGGAATAGAATATTCCTAAGGATGAATCCTTGATGGGTTGACTAGTGAGTAGCCACATTCACTAGGTGGTTCAATTCCATCTTTCCAGTTGTGCCATTTTCTTGTGTGGTTCACAATGAGACATAGGTTCTCATTGGGTGAGGTAATCACACCTTCTTTCTCTCTCTAGAGATGTCTCTCTTATTGTGATCTAGGAGTCAAAGAAGACTTGAGTCCCTGGGGGCTTAAGGTTTCCCTTTGTCCCTTGGATTATGATAAGATTATCTTTTCATTCTAATCTCCTTTACCAAGAGTTTGCATCGAGTCCATACTCTTGCTAAAGTGGGGGCTTAATGTATCATCTTAAAATGGAAGCACTTCCATGATAAGAGCATTTATCCCTCTGAGTAAGTGGTCTGGGGTCATGTTAAGCACCTTGATTGGTTCTTTGCATGTATTTGGCTTTCTCCCCGCTTTCCACTTCTTTTCTACTTCATTCTAGGTGAAATTAGGGTTAGGATCTCGAGGATTCTCCTTAATTTCCCTCTTCCATGGATCTATTTTCTAGGTAGGACTTATAAATAGGTCCTCTTGGCCTTCATCATAGTAATCATAGGATTTTATGCCTATCCCTGGCATTATGTCCCATTCTGGTATCATTTCTAGGTCTCTGGGCATCCCTGGGACCTCCTGTCCTGAATCTGATTGGATCTGGGCCTAGGGTCAAATTCGAGGTTGATCCTGACTAGGTCAAGAGCAAGCTTGAACCTAACTAGGTTAGGATTGAGCTCAAACCTGACTAGGTTAGTCCCAACCTCGATTTTGCCCCCCTCTTTCAAATTTTCAAATTCCTTGATTTCCAGGTGTTGGGTTTCGGAGATATTTGTTTTCCCGCCTCCGGGTTGGCTATTTCAGGTTTTGAAATGGTAAATCCTCTAATTTCATTTAATCTAGGTATATTTTCTAAAGGTTAGGACCTAATTGGGATTTAATTCTCCAAGGTGGCCCCTCTAGAGGATTGTGCCCTAGTTCACTATAAAAGGAGGCCTTCCTCTCTCATTTTCTCCATCAAGTTTTGTGAGATCATCAAGTTATCTCTCAAGAATTCAATCAAGTCTTAAAGCATTCAAGTTTTCAAGCATTCATCCATCAAGGAGATCCATTGTTAGCCATTGAAGGATTCAATCTCTTTGGAGCCCCCTTGAAGATCCATCCTTCCACATTCATCCAAGCCTCCTCATATGCAAAGATCAATTCAAGATTGGTGTTGAAGATCAAATGCCATTGATTTGAGACATCCTACATCCATTGAAGCATTCCTACTTGTGGATTTGAGGATTCAAATCCTCTACAAGGACTTCAACATAAGCGAGGTGATTTGTTTCAATTAATTTGTTTATGCACACTACATTTCAATTCAATTTCAAGGTTAATTCCTAAATTGGTGTTTGACCAAGGAAAACCCCCCATAAAAACAAAAACCCCCATTTTCTTGCAGGTATAGGTGCGGGATTTTGGATCTGAGAGTGGATTTGGATACCCTTTTCAGAAAACTTTCGAGATCTACGAACAAAATTAGAATTGACCGTTAGATAAAGAATCTAGCCTTTGACCTTTTATGAGGGTTAAAGTCGACCTGAGCTCATCTTGGAAAAAGATTTTTGGGTTTTCTTCGTCTCGGCATTTCCAGTCCAAGACAGGTTGCAGAATTGCTCGAAAGTACACACAGACATCAAAAATTAGCATTTTCTAGATCTGCCCTAATTTGAGGTTGGTACTTGTATTTCAATCATTTCAAATTCTAAACACTTCAATTCTACCATAGGGAAATATAGGGTTTTTCTCTCTCTTTCATATTCTCCATAGATTGATTTGATTGTGCATTAACCTTTTGGTTGATCAAATTGGATCTCTCCATTGGGAATTTGGATTTAGGAGTGGATCTCATATTTCTCCCATACATTTACACAACATACAACATTTGAATAGGTGTGATGCCATTTTTCCCCTATTAACCAATCAACCGGTGTGATACAAATACATAGGGCATCTCATTCAAATCCTTTTTCTATGCCTCACATCTGATATATGGTCTCTAACAAACTGTGTCTATGTCATCAATATGGTGTTTCCAATACCCCAACTTGACCATCTTAGGCTAGACAATGATGCTTATGTATCCATAGATATAAGGTTGACCCTCTCGATGATCTCTATCTGCAAAAAGCCTAGTAACTGGGATATCCTCCCAAGCCCAAATCTGAAGTAGCATAGCTTTGGTAGATAACATTGCATTGCCTTGATAGACATTCTGATGTAACTCATGATATAGGTGTGCTAATATATAAGTACCCTAATAAAATCATCATGATTGACCAATCATGTCCTCTAATATCTCTCCCCATCCAACAATGGATCTATGAGCTCTCCTATTTGGCATCATGAATCCACTAATAAGAGCAGCCAACACTGAGGGGAGTGGGTCATAGATCTATCACATAGTCCTTGATAGAAGGGTCTCATCACTAATATCATCATCATAAAAAACATGCCTGCATACATCTCCATCAAGCATCTAATCATAATAAACTAGCTCTCCCATCATCAAGATCCACAAAATTTGGTACACATCCTCGTGAGTGACGATCATCTCTCCCTTTGATAATTGGAAGGTGTTATGGTTAGAGTGCCATTGCTCTGATAATGTTGTCAATAAGCCCTGATTCACTCATAACTGAGGCATCTCAAGAAAATAGAGGAGATCACACTGACCAATCACCCATCTATCAACTCTGGTCAAATCGGGAATCATCTCAAAAGGATTGGGGTATTGACCCGTCATGTTTAGTTTTTGGTAGGAAACCTATTTTTAAGTCCAATACAATATTCAATCAATCACTAAGTTGATCATCAAGTTTTAATCAAATCATCACATCATCTATATTCTCAGGGGAGATTTGCAACAATCTCATTGAGCGCATCAAATTTCGTTCCTCTAGATCTTGAGGATGAAAAATCATCAAAAAGACTATCTTATTAAATTGACATCAAAACAAAATCAATCGACTGATTAGACTGACATCAAAAAAATTGACTTATAAACCTCATCAAATCCAAAACCATCATCAAACTCAAAATAAACATAAAAAACACAACATTTTCATCAAAAAACTAATAAAAAACAATAAATTTTAAAAGCGGCGTTTTGTGATCCATTAGCAAAAAAACATCAAAAGTGATGTAATATGTACCAAATGTGATGTAACAATCCAAAAGTGACACTACAACTTTTTAAAGAGATGAAATGCCAATCATTTGCACTTTCAATTTAAAAGTGAAACAAAAAGTTTCAGAAGCAACACGAAAAAACCTTAATCCCTAATTCAAAAGCGATAAAATATAACTTAAAAGTGACATTTCTCCTATTGATAGCCACAATACATTGAGCATAAGTGATGAAACGATAGAAACTAGGATTTTTTAATTAAAATCAATATAAACTAAATAAAAAATGAGCTAAATCATTTCAAAAATGATGAAATACTAAGCAAGGATCGATCACATACCAGAGGATCATACGCCTGATTTCTTTGGAACCATCTTGCCTTCTTGAATTGGTTCTCATAATGAGGATTAACCATTTTTCTCAAAAAACTCTTAAAGTGAAAAACCAAGGATGAATGTAAAAATGAATGGTATAAAATGTCATTTCACCCAATATATTCCATTTTTCAACCTAATTGAGGGTAATTTTGACCAAATAATTCAAATTTTCACCGGGGCATGATTTCAAATCAAAAAAATTTAATAGGGAAATCAATCAAAATCCAAAAATTAAAAAAAATTGAAAAATCTTTTAAAATAATAAAATTTGGAAAAATCACCTAAAAAACATAAAATCATTTTGATTTATTTCCTGAGGGGGCATATCATCATCGAGACGCATAATTCTCAAAATTTGGGCACTTTTTAAAATTGGGGACATCATTTACGTTAAACTTTTTAAATCTAAATAGGGGCATCAAAATTTCATATCAAGGATTCATATCGAGTTATCATCATCAGTGGAGCAACATCAATCTATTAATTCAATCAATTAGGACATCAAATCATCAAATTGAGATCGAAACATCAGATTATTCTTTGAATCAATGCACATCACACATTCATTCAAAGAGGGGCAAATGTATACACCTAATATTGGTCAAAGAGAAAACATAATTCAATTTGAGCCATTTGGATTAATTATATCAAAATCAATCAACTATGTAATTGAATAAATCTTTGATTATATAGTTCATTAA
Source organism: Chamaecyparis obtusa (assembly GCA_027943335.1). NCBI lineage: Eukaryota > Viridiplantae > Streptophyta > Pinopsida > Cupressales > Cupressaceae > Chamaecyparis > Chamaecyparis obtusa. The sequence goes on from BSBK01005082.1 coordinate 1,494,466, forward strand.
TTAATTAATTCTAACACATTCATCTATCATACATGGCTAATTTAATTAATTCATTTGAATTAATTAATTCCTAAATATCTCACCTACCACTACAAGACAAAATTAAATTGACCAATGAGAGACAAGAAACAAGTGCACATGGATCACTAATAGGCTTTTGTTATCTTGACCCTTCATTCTTAAAAGGGAATCTGGACCATCCAAGTTGGGCATATCATCAATCTTGACTCAACTCATACCTTGACTGTGGTTAATCAAACTCATCCCCTACACCTTGATAAATCCTATAAATAGGGTGCATAATTAGAGAAATTCATTTGGATTCAATTTCATTTAGAGAATCACCATTATAGTCATTTTGCATTCACCATTGGAGTATTGTTATTATAGGAAACTTAGTGTAGTTTTATCATTGAGAGTATCATTATCATGGATAAATGGCTTTGCATATTAGTGATCTTGATCATCTATTATAGGATTTGCATTGATCATAGCATAATTCATCTCATAATCTCATTTTCTAGGTTGTCACTTGAATCTAACTTGCAGCTGAGAGCATTAATCAAGTCCCTAGAATTAGAGAGTAATAGGATGCTCGTGATTGTTTTCAATTCATTGCTTTAACTAGTTTTATATCTTGATTTGATTTCAAAGATCATACTAATGTCCTATATAGGTTTGTGATACATGAATTACACACACATAGTATCTTACCATCCTGATACTGGGTATGGATTTAAGTGTAAGATGATATTCACCATTTGGCTTTATTATCACCTTGTTGAAGGTGAGACCGTGGTCTAGTTGGGTTAAGAGACCCTAGTTTCTAGCTTTAGTTGATTTCTCAACATCAGAGAAATCATGTTGCTCTTATTCTTGGTGTTTAGTTTGGATTTGAGTATCCCTTCAAGTGGAAGGAGTACACTATTGAACCTATGTTATGTGAGTGCTCTTGGTTGTGAGAGGCAACCTTGTACATTTCTATCTCTTGGTACCTTGATTTGCATGTAGTATCCCTCAAAAGAGTGCATTTTGGTAGAGAATCCTCACCTTTTTTAGATTCTTGGGTAAGTTAGTAAGAATCTAGTTGGATTTAAGAATGCTCAAGATGAGCATGGTGGTACTTTTCAGCATTTTGGGATGATTTTTCCCTGTGCTCCTAAGTTGTTAACTTGTGAGTTTTTGGTGCTTTAATCTTTGAGAGATCTTAGAGGGTATTTTTGTGTAGTTGAATGCCTTGTGCTAGGGTAGAGTGGCTATCCTTATGCTTATTTGGGTAGAGATTTTGGCTAGATGTATCTTTCCTAGCACATATTGACTTCCTTGTTGAAGGACTTTGAGGGATTTATTATGCCCTTTTTGTGTGCGTTCATCCTTTCAACATTTGTGAGGTTGTCTGGTAAGGAATTGGGGTGACTTGGCCAGACTTGTGGAGGATTCAAATGGCCATTCTTGCATTTGGAATAGTTTTCAATCTCGCACTTGGTGTGCTCTTTTGGGTTTGACTTGCAGGCTTCCAAGAGTAATCCTAGTCTTTTGGGGGGATAATGTGGTGTCTCTCTCATTTTCTTTCTGCATGACATCTTAATGGATGTGGTTTTGACTTCTCATGCTCATGTTGTGTGATCATGTTGGACCCATGTGAGGTTCATACCTTTGGGGTGATCTGATTTATGGTGTTGCATCGGCAAGCTATTTATGTTTTATACCTGGTTGTGAGAACCATTGTGTTATGGCTAGTTGTATACCTAATTTGTGATTCTTTACTTTTTCTTTGAGATGTTATTGTTTCTCCTATCTGATTGGTTGAGCTAATCTTGTGAATTGGTGACTATTTTTGTATCATGCTTTTATATTGCCATTATGAGATGCACCCAATATAGTTGATACGTGTGTCCATTCTGAGATTGTTGTTGTGGTTATTGTTAGTGAATGGTTTTTCCCTTTCTTGAAATTTATCTAAAGTTCTTTTTAAACATGAAAGGAAAAGATAAGGCACAACACTAACAACTAAGTTTCTTTAATAGCAAAATCTCTGCAAATTCTCAAGGTGCAACTTCCTTGCTAGTAGATTTTTAATATAATCTTATTCAATAAAGAATGAAAAAATGTGTGCTTTTAACCAGAAAACACATAAGGCAAAACATTCATTTCATCAAAATGAAAAGAATGTGCAGATTTAAAAGAACATTCACTTCTGACATTATCTAAAATTTCAATACTCACAACTAAAACTTCTGCACTAATTCTCTCTGTTACTCGAAGTGAAAAATCAACTCATATCATAATTAAGATTCATCCAATATAACTCATTTCCATAGGAAAACAAACCATATATTGATAAATAATAGTATTTACCACTTCATAAGCTTAAACATATATATAAAACCATAGGATACTATATATATTCAATTATATCAGTTTTTAGAAAAGCTTAAAGCATAGACTTTCAAAAATAGTTTCTAGAATCTCAGAGAGCCGACCAGAAATAAGTCTTGAGTTCTTTAATATATAGCCACACGAGGCTTTTAAAACTAACCCGATTAAAACTATCTTTACTAGAGGTAAATTTTCTTGAGCTAAATAAGTGATGAGCATAAACCAATAAAAATGAGACTAGGTGTGAAACACCTTCAAAATAAAGCCAAGTATTCCCAGGACCTAAGGTGTCGAGGCTGACACCAGTTGGGCTGCTTTCCAATCTTCATATGTTGCAATGAATGTAGAAATCACTTGCCGATGTGGTAGGCCAAGGTAGTTAATCCTTTGTTTCCACACCTCTTTATCCTTTTTAACTTGAGCTACCTTCTCATTGTGCATCTCCAGGTGCTTCTATTGAAGCAGGAGCATTGACTCTATGCATGCGACTTTAGAAAAGTCTTGTACAGTCGGTGTTTTCATCTCTCAAAGCTCATCAAACTAGAATTTAACAACTTTTAATCACCTACTCACCTGATCTATTTGATTCCTCTTTGGCTTCAGAACATTTCTTATCTACCTAGTCCATGTCATTCGAGATGATGTCTTTGATTATCCCCAATCCTTTTAGGAGATTCTTAACTTCAGAGATTCCCTATGCCAAGGTCTCATTTCTCCAATCGATGCATTCTTTTAAAACATATAAAGTTTTATCATATAACCTTGGGACCAACTTTTCAGCAAGAAACTTCTGCAGACCATACTCTTGAATTTCTTCCATCCACTGAATTTATTTCATCTAGTTAGCCCTTTGTGCCTCCCATTCATCAATATTTTCTTCAACCTTCTTTATTAGGTTGCTGGCCTCAACCTGGGATTGATTTAGACAGGTTAATTATTTTGCATCTTCAAATTTTACATGTTCAACCCACTCTTAGAATATTCTGGTGATGACCTTATTCCTTTGTATATGATCCAGAAACTTCTAGTTATCTGGAGATTTTATGTCAATAGAAGTTGGCATCTCACTTAACAGAAAAGGTTCTGGATGCTGAATGGTGTGAATATATTGAGCCATGCTTTTCATCATTTCTTTCATCTCTTGTTTGTCTTTTGCATCCTTCCAGACCCTGTTAGCAATTTTCTTGTTTGAAACCTCAAATATTTTCATATTTGTAGTTCTGCTATCTCTTCCTAGATCGACTTTAGACACTTGAAAATCCTGAGTAGAAACTTCCCATCTCCTTTATCACTCACTGGTTTCACAATTTCTACCACCCAACGGCCAATGTTTTCATCAAACTCAATTCTAGATTATGTTTTTGGCTTCTTAGCCTTTGGAGTCTTACCCAGACACTTTTTCACCATGTCCTCAATGGGAAGAGATAGAGGAATGATACTTATCTTTTAAGCAATGGAATTTTCCAACCATTGTAGGGTTGTAGTGGACTTCTTCTATGTGTCATAGTTACTCAGGAGGGCAAGAGAGTCCTCTGGAGAATCTTTAGGATCAACCTACATCTGTTGACTGTTTGACATGTTGGGTAAACTAGATTCTACAACTAGATTTTCTTATGGTTCTTCTTCGGAAGGATCCAAATCTACAATAACACTATGAACCATCTCTGGCTGTTTAAATTTGTTCTTTATTTTGGAACTTGATCGAGTGACCCGTGCAGCAGGTTTAGCTTGAAGTTGAACTTGAATTTTAGGGCTAGCTGGTTCAACTTCAAGTTCAATATTACTTGCAAGAGATTCATCAACAACTATTTTAGTCAAAATAGAAGCCTTTCTTGATGAATTTCTCTTCTTCAGTTTCACTTTCTTTTTAGAAGGTTGTGGAACAACTTTAGGGGCCTTATTTTCAAATAGCCAAGTTTCTGTTCTCTTGATCACATTAGTCATTCTCACTTGTAGATCATCTTTTTATGGTTTTGTCCAATCCAATTCTAGAATAGGGAGAGCTTCAACTCTTTCAAGGAACTGGAAATCAAGCACATCAACTTCTTCATCTTCTTCAACCCCATCTGTATCTAAATCCAATCTGAAGTTGATAATTTGTCTCAAAGTCAGTCTGGACCATAGCCTCTTTATAACTTCAAGCTCATTTGAACAGTTGGCCCAGAAATCTTCCAATTCAGGAATGTGCATAAATGTGACAGGAACATTGAGGTTCAATTTAGCAAAACCCTTGTAATCAAAATTGGGTCTAGAGGTGTAAGATTTCAAACTCAGACCAAACAACTCTCCCTCCATTGCCAGAGCATCCTGAAAACTTTACACCTATAATGGCCTAGCTCAATAGGAAACAAAATTCCAGAAGACTTTTTAGGACTACTAGATTTTTCGCTCAACAATGACCAACTATCTACAAATCTCCATCAAAACTACATTATCCTAGCAAAGTCTAGGCAATCTTAGAGGTTCTCTATCAAAAGCCCCAACTCTAAGATATGTGAATCTAGGAAACTAGATAAAATAACACCCATACATATTTATAACCTTCTTTTCTTCCTCAGAAAGTCTACTATTCTCTTTTCCACGTAATTCAAAAACTAGCTTAATTGAAAACATATCATTAACTATTTTGAATTCATTAGAAAACTTCTCATTCTGCAAGCATGTAAAATAGTCATAAATCTTCATATCATTAGTCCATAGTTCATGAGGAAGACCCTCCTAGTTTCTACAATAGGAAAGAACATAAATGAGATAGGACGACATGTAGAAAGAGGCTAGGTTCATCACATTCAGAAGTTCCCTATGAAGCCTTTCTACAATTAGGTCAGCCCAATCAATAAATTTTTCCCCTTCCAAAATCTTATGAATAAAAAATTACATCCAATCCTCCCAGTGGAAGGCGCATGCATTTCCCTTCACTCTATTTAAAAGGAACATGATATCTACAATTTCCTTACAAAAATGCTCAATTTTTAGGGGTTTAGGAAACCTTGATCCTATTTTCTCTAGTTTCGCCAACCATACTTGAGCTATCAAGGAACTATATCTTTTCTTATCCTCCTCAAATATGTGAGCCACTTCTGCATAGGTCCAGGGCTCATAAGGCTCTTTATCTGGGATTCTTAAAGCTGCCATCAATGTTTCCTAGCTTATTTTAACTAGAATATCTCCCAAGGAATCCTTGATGCATCTATTAATTGCATCATATCTATTGGTACATTCTAACACAAGCTCAGGGAAAACTAGGGCTGGAGGAAAAGCGGTGACTTCCATCAACCCACTTCTTGCTAGTTTTTTGGAGAAAGAACCTTCAGATGTATTGTTGACCCTATTACATAACTCCCCTAAATTCACATTGACCAAAGAAGTATCATAGATGTCTGGGAATGATATCAACAAACGGGTTCTACTTTCATCTTTCAGAAGTTTAGGATGAAACAAAGGCATCTTAACGAGGAAATAAGAGAAATTTCACAATATAGCAACAATCTTCTTCAACAAACCAAAAGTTTCAAGGAAGAAGATGACTCACCAGTTGTCTGCGCACTAATTTTCTATGATTTTCTTACCACAATCTTCACTGCTTCCTTTCTCCACAAGCAAATGACAATCAATATGCTTAGCATTTTTAATTTATTAACATGGCCGATAAGAATCCTGAATAAATCTTTACAGGACAATTATAATAAATGCATTTATGGAGAAATAATTAATACAACATATTAAGTCTTTCCTTATACAATTTCATGTTAAATCGGCACAATTTTCTTGATTCCCCAAAACATCTTCTGATTACCACACTCTTTTTAATAATGACCCCCCTTTTCATCGTGCCGCTAGCTATCACATCTTAAATTTACATGCTTGCATTATCCCGTCAAATTTGGCAACTTCATACGGAAACTTTCCACAATTGATTTGATACCTGTGTTTCTCAAAATGGCAACCTTCTACGGGGAAAAAGAACAAACTTGTCGAATATTCCATCTATTGAGACCTGCACTTTGAACTTCAACTTGAACTTGACAAAGTTCAAAGTTCAAGTTCACCTTCACAAAAGACTGACATACTGACCAGTGAAATCGACAGACAGGGATGCTCTTATAACTCATAACAGATCATGAACTTGAACTTGAACCTGACAAATTTCAAGTTCGGCTTCAACATAGGGCTTTCACTGACCAAAACTAGAACTGAGAGTCAGGAAAAGTTGAGGGTAACAATTGGTTCTAACTAGGGACTGGGACTATTTAGGACTAGGAATGAACCAGGAATTTCTAGTTTCACAAGAAGGGCTTTGACTTATTTAGACCTGGATGACTAACCACAACAAAATCTTCTACTCCTACAAACACAACCCAAAAACTTATATACAAGCAAGAAGAAAAACTTACAACTGATAAAGCTTGAGATCCTACCCATTATAGGATAGGGGTAGTTCATCTCCATCAACGTACCTTAGCTTAAATGCATTCAGACCCAAAGCTTGAGAAATCTTGAAAGGACCCTTCCAGAGAGACTCAAACTTCCCATTTTCCCCGCACGGTTCCTGATGCTTATCCCAGAGTAAGACTTTATCTCCCTCCATGAATCTATGTGGTCTAGCATGACGATCAAATATTTCTTTCACTTTCAGTTGATGACTAGTTATGTGATCCACCAATTCCACTCTTTCTTCTTCAATTTTTGATAAATGCATAATCCTCTTTTCCAATTAATCCTAGAAAACTTCATTCTCAATACACCACTGCAACTTAGCGGAAGCTAACTCTAGCGGAAGAGATAACTGTGCTTCAACTCCGAAGACCAGCTCAAAAGGTGACATTCTAATAGCCCTTTTTGGGGAAGTTCTATGCACCCACAAAGCTTTGTATAGTTTCTTATGCCAATCCTTCCCTCTCTCTCCTACTAGCTTTTTCATGATATTAATCAGGTTCTTATTTGTGGATTATACTTGACCATTTCCCTACGGGAAATAATCTGAAGAGTGAGACAAATTTATCCCATGGTCATAGCAAAAAAGATGAATTTCTTGAGACAAAATATTCTGAGCATTATCGGCCACTATTTTGAGTGGAACTCCAAATCTTTTAACAATGTTCTCCTTTAGGAATTTGCAGACTACCTCAGAGGTGGTCACCTTAATTGGTATGACTTCAACCCATTTTGTGAAGTAATCTATGGCCATAAGGATATGAGTGTGCCTTCCACTTGAGGTTGGGTTAATTGGGTCAATAAAATCAAGTCCCCACTATTGTAAGGGATCTTCAACAACTAAAGGCCTCAAAGGTAAAGTAGCTAACTAGGGCTTTCTTGAGAAAATCTTGCATTTCTCACAATATGCTACCCATTTGTATGCATCTCTGAACATCCTGGGCCAATAATAGTAATTTCTTAAGATCTTAAAAGTTGTCAAAGATGATGAGTAGTGTCCTTCACAGGATTCATTATGAAATGCTTGCAAAAGCTTTTGTTGTTGGTCTTTATTAACACACCGCAAGAACATCCCATCTAATCCCTTCTTGTATAAAACATTGTCCACAATGACATATTTCATTGCTTTTAGCTGTAAATTCCTCTTCTCTTTAGTTGAGAGATGGTTTGGGGCCTCTCCATAAGTCAAAAAGAATGCTACATTTGAGAACCATGAATCATTTGTTCCAACAAATAGACAATTGGGAAACCCTTGGTCTTCTTTATTTTCGGCCATCAATTTGCATAGCCCCTGACCTCTTACTATCTTTGTGGGTTTGATCTCCAAATTGAAGTCTTTCACCTTCACTACCCAAGTAGCTCTGTTATTAACGACTACTTCCTGCTGAGTAAGAATACTTTTAACGGAAGAATTTGGAACAAAAACTATAGAATGTGAATGAAGGATGTAATATAAGAATCGTTTAACTACCTTCACCACCGCAAATGCCTACTTTTCAATTTGGGAATAGTGTAGCTCATGTTTTTTAAGTGGTATACTCATGAAGGAAATAGGCACCTCTTCATCTTTTTCATTCTTCTGTAACAATACCCCAGACATTGTATGCTTTGACACATAACAATAAATTATAAAATCCTTCTTAAAGTTTGGGTATATTAATGTTGGACCTTGAGCTATAGTTTCTTTATTTTTCCAAAAGATTTGATGGCTGGTTCATCCCATTTGAAATTGTTCTTTTCACTCAAAAGATCAACCATTGGTTTTGACGTCTCGACAAAATCAGGAACAAATTTCCTCAAGAAATTAACCTGACCAAAGAAAGATTTTATCCCCTTTCGATTGACAGGAAGACACAATTTCTAGATAGCCCTTACTCTTTCTGATCAATCTTAATGCCTTCCTTTGAAACTAAATGGCCCAGCAAATTTCCTTTTGTCACACAAAAAATTAATTTCTTCATGTTTAAAGAAACGCCATGATCCCTACATCTCTACAAAACCTCCTTTAAGTCTCTTAGATGCTTCTTACGTCTTTTGGAGAAGACTGTCATATCATCTAAATAAATAGTAATGGTTTTATTTAACAAGTGACCAAAAGTAGAATTTGTAGCCCTCTAAAATGTGGCTCTGACATTAATAAGTCCAAAAGGCATTCTTCTATAAGTGAACATGCCCCACGGTGTGGTAAAAGCCATCTCATTTTGATCTTCATCTGCAACACTGATCTGGTTATATCCCAAGAAGCCATCAAGAAATGACATCATCTCCAACCTAGCTATAGTCTGAAGAATTTGATCCGTCATAGGCAAAGCAAAGTTATCCTTAAGGCTTGATTGGTTGAGATTCCTAAAATCCACACAGATCCTTATCTCTCCACTCCATTTCCGCACAGGAACTATGTTGGCTACCCACATAGAGTGGTGTATAGGGAAGATAATATGTGCCTAAAGCATTTTATCAACATCTTTAAGGATAGCATTCACCACCTTTGGATTATAGGTCCTCAATTTTTGACGAAAAGGGGATGTCCTAGGTTTCAAAGGAATGTGATGTGTAAACTATCCCTATTTGAAATTCTTCAAATCATCATAAGACCAAGAGAAAAAATCTCTGTACTCTTTTAGCAGCTTGGTAAAATGACTCTTCTCATCATCATCACAACACAACCCTAGGTTTACCAACTTTGGATTGTATTCATCTCCAATGTTTATTTTGTCATATTCACTAGAAGGGATATTTGTTAGAATGGAGAGATAGGGTACTGAGAGGGGAGGGGTGAATCAATGTCCTCAAAAAATTTAACTCCAAAAAATTAATCAGCAAACAGTAGTAAACTCATCTATCAACTGAATCCATTGTATGCATCATTCATTCAATTAACTTGTAAATGTAAATTGCATGTGTTAGAATAATTGAGAGGGGGGGAATCAGTTATCCACAATCCCAAATATAAAATTTATCACTTTAAATAGATTCAACTAAGTTCTGTAGCTCGGTAAATAATAAATACTAAACTATCTGTGATATTACCGATTACCAGTTAATTGTTCAAAGTAATTACTGACCAAATCAAATATATAATATGCAAAGTATGATATCCAAACAATCACAACATAAACACATAACACAAGAGATTTAACGTGAAAACCTTGCAAAGGGAAAAATCACCTGCGACCGGTAACCCAAAATATTTTCACTTTTCTGAAGTGAGCTCGGTGAAGAGCCAACCATGTTAAAGGTTACAAAACACACTGTAAGGTGTGACCTTGTTAGAGGATTTAACACTAATAGTTATCATCCAACTAGCATCCACTGTGGAATTGACAGGATAATGTAATACCCCAAAATTAGCCTCAATATATCAATCTTTCTAAATCATCAAAGTCCTATTATAATAGGCAATTATGTCTTCTAATTGACTCTACTCGACTTAGTGTCAAATACAGAAAATCTTAAATCTGTATTAATCACATGCTACATTTAATATAATAACTAAATAAACCCTATGATTGATTAAATTAAAGTCCTAGTACTTTAATTAATTAAATCCCCTTCTTCTATTAATTTAAATAAATACATTTAAATTAATTCACATTTCCCTTTTTAACCCACTTGGAATTAAATATTACATTTAATTCTATTTGAGCACATTAAATGATTTTCTTCTATTAATTTAAATAAATATATTTATCTATTTAAATTAATTCATATTTCCCTTTTTAACCCACTTGGAATTAAATATTACATTTAATTCTATCTTCTTCTATTAATTTATATAAATATATTTATCTATTTAAATTAATTTATATTTTTCTTTAACCCACTTGGAATTAAATATTACATTTAATTCTATTTTCTTCTATTAATTTAAATAAATATATTTATTTATTTAAATTAATTCATATTTTCCTTTGACCCACTTGAAATTAAATATTATGTTTAATTCTATAAGGACCACATGGCTCCTAATTCTCACCAAACTCATCTTTCTTACCCACCCACTAAAATTAAAATAATGTATTTTTGGCCTCTAAAGTCTTCCCTTCTCCTTCCAAGTCAAAAATAACCACATGGGAAGAAATATACTTGGCCCAAATAATCCAAACTCTACAAACTCGGATTTGGACTTTAGGGTCATTTTTGGAGGCTCTTTTATGAGTCTTGAGCCACCTAGTGACCAAAATTCAACCCCTAACCCTAAGTATATCAAGTGGGGAAATTAAATTTGACTCTAACTACCCTCTAGAAGCCTCCTAACCCCTCCAAAACTTCACTTAAGCATTCCATACGAATTTGGGTAGTAGGTTTCATTTTTCAAAGTGGATCCACCCATCCACCCCCCATCCACCCACTTTGAATTAAATAATTCAAATGAGAGAATCTTAACCCTTCATCTTCATAAAATCCTGACCGTTGATTCTCCTAAAAATCCTATAAATAGGACTTCATTTCCTTTTACAAGGAGAGCCTTCATTAGCATTGTTATTATAGATCTAAGGGATCCAAATTCTTCTATTTTATCTTCTATCTGTTTCTGAACCACACTCCTAGTATTCTCATAGCATTGCTTTCAAACATATAGTGCATTTCAAGGCATTTGGAGAGCTACATCAACCCATCTTTGGGAGAAGAAAGGAGGACATGGGAACTAAATCTTGGAGGGAGTTTAGATAGATTTATATTCTTCATTTTCTAAGTTGTTTCTCATGCGTAGATTAGAGTTGCTTTTGCATGTTTATTTGTATGAATCTTGTGGTTATTTCATATGCATGCAATCTATTCCAATTTCTAATCATACATTTTGGCAATCTATTATGGTGAACCTGACGTGGTTATTTCATATGCATGTAATCTATTCCAGTATCAATACCAAAACAAAATCAAAATACCACCATGTCTCAAGGTGGAACCCGTCATGGCTCTCAAGGTCATCAATCTGAACATGGTGAGGACCGAGAACCCACACCATCTAAAATAGCCAATCACCAAAACAATGATGACTTTCGAAGAATGATGAGACATTTCTTACGAGAAGAGAAAGAGGCTTATTTCTTACAACTAGCTCAACAAGGAGCCAAACTTCCTCCTAATTTCAATGTTGAAGATATCATCAAATATGAAGAAGAAACTCCCATCACTACTATGATGAAACAAATGCATGTCATGCAAGTCAAACTTAACCAGATAGAAAAAGAGAAAACACCCATGGAATTCTCTATGGAGGCTTTATGCCCCTTTCCATTTGATAAAGACTTGTACATGCCACCATTCCCAAAAAGAATGGAAATACCCAAATATGACAAATACGATGGAAACTCTGACCCCCAAGATCATGTCAGAGAATTTTGTACACAATCCATGGAGTTTATCCATGAACCAACTTACTTAATGCACCTTTTCCCTCGATCTTTGGGAGGAGCAGCTATCAAATGGTTCTCTAAAATACCTCCAACTATCAAGACTTTTGAGGAGTTAATCAAACTATTTTATCAGCAATAATCCTACAACGTCCAATGCCCGGTCACCATGATCGACATTTGCAATTTGAAATAAAAGTCAGGAGAATCCCTTCTCACTTTCCTCAAATGTTGGAGGAAGAAATTTTCACTCTATGCTTGACAAATTCCAGAAAATGAAAAACTTGAAATATTCATCAACAACCTCATTCCAGAACTCAATTATCACCTCCAAATACAAAATCATACTTCTTTTGATAAGATGGTAGAAAATGCCATAAAAATTGAAGATGTACTTGTTCGTAAGGGAGACATATCCCTTTACAAGGAAAACAAGTTTGAAACAGGTTCTAATTCCAAACCAAAGGACAAAAACCAAAATGTCAAATTTTGGAATAAGAACAAAGGCATTTTCACAGATGGTGTTGTTGATACTCTTTGTGCCCCATCCGAGGCACCAGCATTTAATCTCACTCTTAGCACCAAGGCCATCAAGGCTTCAGAACTGAAGACACCTGAACCTGCTAAAAAAAAGTCATCTGAATATAAACCTTGGGCTTCAGATCCTAAATGCAAGTTTACTCCTCTTGGAGAATCTTTGGAATCAGCTATGAAAACTCTGTTAGCTAATGATATCATATCTCTACCTGAGATCTGACAATATGACTCTGAACCTAAACCAAAGTGGTGGAGAGAGAACGAGTTTTGTGACTTCCATCATGGCAAGGGTCATAAAACTAATAACTGCTTACGCTTGAAGCATCTCATACAAGACAAAATTGATGCTAAAGAGATTTTAATCGATAACCATAAGAGCAATAATGATCATACAGCATTCATAGAACCATTTCTGAAACATGGTCAGGAAGTTTCATCTTCTCAGCCTAATATGGGGGCAAAGGTCAATTATGCCTACCCTGGAAATAATGTTGTCATCAATATGGTTGAACCATGTCTCTCTGAGAGTTGCAATGTCATCATAATTTTATGAAGAGATAGAGATCACTCCTCAGCTAACGCAGTTACTCGATCACAAGCTCAGGCACATCTAAAAGGACAAATCCCAGATTCATCTAATGTCCCTAAGATACCTTTCAATCTTTCATCTACTTCCAAACATAAGGTTGTTTCAAAATCTTCCAATCCAAAAGATACAAGGCCTACATCTTATATCATTGTTCAACAACTCCAGCACACTAATGCAAAAATCTCTATGTTTGAGTTGCTTCGAATATCTCCAGCTCACAGAGCCATTCTAGACAAAGCTTTGCTTGGATCCAATGTTCCTGACGACCTTGATTTAGATAGGTTCCAGACTATGGTTGGACATCTTACATCTCCTCAATACATCTCCTTTTCAGAAGAAGATGACAATTCATTAAGTCACCCCCATAACCAACCTTTGCATATAGAAGTCTTAATCCAAAACCGTCGTGTCAAACGTGTGTTGATAGATGGAGGCGCTGGCCTCAATATTTTCTCCTACAAATTGGTGACACAATTGGGATGGTCAAAAAATGCTATTGATCCTAAAAAGAGGATAACCATAAAAGCATATGATGAACAAGAAAGATCCTCAAAAGGAACCATTGTCTTGCCTATCAGAACAAGACCTGTAATCAGAGATGTCACCTGCCAAGTACTGGATCTCCCACTGGCCTACAACATTCTTCTAGAAAGACCCTGGATCCATGACATGCAAGCTATTCCATCAACCTATCACCAATATGTAAAATTTCCCTATGATGGAGTCGAGGTCACTATACCAGCAAACATTACAACTTCTTCCAATGCTTTTCAAGAAAGTGCAAACAAACTTGTTCCACACAACATGGAATCCACCACTAAACAGAGTAACACAACCTCTAACTCTAAAGTAGAGGATGTAATGAAGCAGGTCAAAATCAAAGACACCGGCATGGGAGAATATAGAATGGAACTTGTATTGTCTCTCACTTCTCTCCCAATTTCACCTAAGTCTTATGGACAACCCTCAGAAAAGACAAAACTAGCAATCAGAGCACCAAAAGTCATCTATAATGGGAGCTTTGTCATAGAGCAAGTGTCCAAGCAAGAATTGGAGGAAGAAATAGGTGTACTCACCTGGTTATACAAAGAAAAGACCCAATCCCACACAATTCAAAATTGTGGCTCTCAATCACACAAGATTCCTGTAGACTCATATAGACTGGGTAGCAAGTTAATGACTCAAATGGGATACACAGGAAAAGGACCTCTAGGAATAAGAGGCAAAGGTCTTATATCACCCATTGAACATTGTGGTTGGGCAAATAAGGATACTATAGGTCTAGGATACAAGAAGAAGCCTTTCTATCTTAGCAAGAATTCCTCTCATGTCATAGAGCAAATCAAGCCAAGAGAAACTCTTCTTGAGAAAGAAGAAACAGAACAATCTAATAGTGATGATTCTGATACTACTAAGGAGCTCATTCCTTATGAGCATTTGCCTAAAGAAATAACAAACCTCCTTGATGTTGAAGATGATCCCATAAAGAGAATCAGTATAGTGGACACCCAAAAGACAGTCACCACACAAAAACTGACTGATCCTGAAAGAATGTTGACTGAACAGCTTGAACACAACAATGATTCTGAAATAGACTCCCATGAATATGAGTTCCACTCAGAATCTGAAGGAAATCCTACTTGGGGAATTCGTCCCGATTTCACCCATGTTCTTGATTTGGAGGAAGAATCAAAAAAAGATGAGCTTGTCACAGATGCCACTCATCAAAACTCACCTACACCTAACATAAGTTTAGAGTGAAGTAATGAACCTTGTGAATCTGATTCACTTAATACTAATAATGGAATCACTAACGCCGTTGAAATGATTAATGAACTAGACATTCTTAGTAGTGATACTATCTTCAAATTTGAGAGTTGGGTTAAAACCAATGATGACAACACCATAAGTGTAAACACCATCAGTCAATCTTTCCATACATTGACTATCCATCATCCTGACCTCATAGACCAAAACTCGGCTGTCCCAAACCAAGATGTCCATATCTTTTCGACTAACTACACCCTTGCATGCTACCTCAATGCAATGGAACCCATGATGACTTCCATTAGTAAATCTAGCAGTAGCATGACAGAGTTAGACATCAAATATCTCAGTCAAAAAAGTAAAAACAAAAGGAAAAAAGAGTTTTGAGGGTGAAAACCACTATGTGGCAGTCTCAGAACATAAAATAGTAAAAATAAAAGATGCATCCAAAGGTGAAAATCTCTTAGAGGCACCTAAGGATGAGATATTTGATGTCCTTCTGAGTCACTCATAGGACCGATCTCTAGTATTGATAGAACCAACTCAGTCTATCAACTTGGGCACAATAGAAGAACCTCAGTTAATCCATGTAGCTCAATCTCTATCAGAAGAAGAAAAACAAGCATTCACTACGTTCTTATTAGAAAAGAAAATCAACTTTGCATGGAAATATTCCGATATGCCTAGATTAGATCCTAAGCTAATCATTCATCATCTTTCCATAGCTCCGGGAATCAAACCTGTCAAACAAAAACTATGAAAAATGCATCCTCATATTGCACTTCTAGTCAAAGTTGAGTTGGAAAAGTTGCTAAAAGACGGATTTATCCGAGTCATTGATTATGCTGAGTGGATATCCAACATAGTCCCAGTTTCAAAACCAGATAAATCTATCAGGATATGCACAGACTTTAGAGATTTAAACAAAGCATGCCCTAAGGATGACTTTCCACTACCGAACATTGATATGATAGTGGACATGACTGCGGGCTTTGAAATGTACTCTCTAATGAATGGTTTTTCTGGCTACAACCAAATCAAGATTGCTCCAGAAGATCAGGAGAAAATAGCTTTTACTTGTGCTTGGGGTACTTTCTATTGGAATGTCATGTCATTTGGTCTCAAGAATGTTGGTGCTACATATCAAAGAGCTATGACAACTATCTTCCATGATATGATGCATAAAACCATGGAAGACTATGTTGATGACACCTTAGCAAAATCAATGATAAGATCAAAACATCTAAATGATTTGCGCAAAATACTGGACAGAATGGAGAAGTTTAGTCTCAGACTAAATCCTAAGAAATGTGCTTTTGGTGTCACTTCCGAAAAGCTCCTAGGGTATATTGTCTCAAAGAAAGGCATTGAAGTAGATCCTGCTAAAGTCAAGGCTATCATAGAGATGCCACCTCCTAAAAATATCAGTCAAATGAGAACCTTGCAAGGAAGGGTGCAATCTATCAGATGCTTCATATCTCAGTTAGCAGATATATCACAACCTTTCACAAACACATTACATAAGGGTGTGATTTTTACATGGAATGAAGAATGTGAAAGGAACTTCAACCACATCAAGCAATATCTTTCAAATCCTCCTATTTTGATGCCTCCCATTCAGGGGAAGCCATTGATTTTGTATGTCTCCGCCACAGATACCTCACTGGGGGCATTACTGGCACAACATGATGACAACAATAAAGAGAGAACCATCTACTACATCAGCAAAACCTTGGTAGCATATGAAAAGAACTATTCAAAGATTGAAAAATCCTGTCTAGCTATGATTTTTGCGTCACAAAAATTGAGACACTATATGTTAGCTCATACAACACAGTTGATAGCTAAGATCAACCCATTAAAATACTTATTGAGTAAGGCTGCCCTCATAGGTAGATTAGCTAAATGGGTGATGCTATTGAGTGAATTCAACATAGAATATGTTGAATGGAAAGCTATCAAAGGTCAAGTCATTGCCGATCAATTTGCTGAAGCACCAATGTTTGATGACACACCATTACAGATGGAATTTCTGAACTTCTCTATCATGCACATATCTTCAAGGATTTGGCAACTTTTCTTTGATAGATCTTACACACAAAATGGATCTGGAGTTGGCATATTGTTCATAACACCACAAGGATACTCAATACCTAAAGCATTCAGAATAAAATTTCCTTGTACAAACAATATTGCAGAATATGAAGCTCTACTTAATGGCATGAAGATAGCAATTGAGTGGCGAGTGACAAAGTTACACATTCAAGGAGACTCCCAGCTCATTATACACCAAGTCAATGATGTATACCAGACAAAGGATGAGAAACTAGTTCCATACAAATGCATGGTTGATGACCTTAAGAAGTATTTCATCACAGTCACTTTTGAGCAAATTCCTCGAATAGAGAACAAGGTTGCTGATGCTATGGAAACATTATCATCTCTACTACAGCAGCCAGAACATGAGCTACGTTATGAGTTCCTGGTGGAAGAACTGTCATTCCCTATATATGATTGTCCAAAAACTTGCATGATCTGCACTATTGTTGGTCATGATTCTTCCAAATACAAACCCCTTTTCTCATTCCTTTTAGATCAAATCATTCTTGATTCCTTTAACCGCCATGAAAAATGTTCCCTTATCTAAAATGCATCGTGGTATGTCATCATTAGTAATGATATATAAAAATGAAGTCTAGATGGTACACTTCTTAGGTGTTTAGAACAAGAAGAGTCTCAACATGCATTAGAGGAAGTCCATGACGGTATATGTGGATCACATTCCAATAGTTTAACACTAGCTCAAAAACTTATTAGGGCTGGGTATTATTGGCCAAACATGGAACAAGAGGCTATTACATATGCCAAGAAATGTCAAAAGTGTCAAGTCCATGGAAACTTGATACATGCACCAGGGAGAGATTTGATCCCCTTTACAACACAATGGCCTTTTCAACAATGGGAATTTGATCTTATAGGGACTATTTATCCACATTCTTCAAATGGACATACCCATATAATTACAGCTACAG
Organism: Chamaecyparis obtusa; assembly: GCA_027943335.1. Lineage (NCBI taxonomy): Eukaryota > Viridiplantae > Streptophyta > Pinopsida > Cupressales > Cupressaceae > Chamaecyparis > Chamaecyparis obtusa. Next base: position 1,512,561 of record BSBK01005082.1, read on the forward strand.
ACTATTTCACAAAATGGGTAGAAGCAGTTCCCTTAACTCAAGCAACTAGTAAACAAATTTCTATATTCATCTTGAACTACATCATTTGTAGATATGGTATTCCCCACTCTATAGTCACAGATAATGGTGAAAAATTCAAAAATAAAGACTTGGATGATTTATGTGCCAAATTCAAAATCACACAACATTGGTCATCTATTTACTATCCTTAAGGGAATAGACAAGCAGAGGCTTCCAACAAGAATCTATTAAAAATCTTGCACCGTACAGTTAATAAAATAGGAAGAGACTGGCATCTCATGATCAATCTAGCTCTCTAAGCCTACAGAACAAGTATCAGAACACCCACTGGGGCTACACCTTTTGCTTTAGTTTATGGATCTAAAGTGGTGTTGCCTATTGAGGTTGAAATCCCATCACTAAGAATCAGGATGCATGGTCTAGTAACTGATGATGACTACAGAGTGTCTCAGTTGCAAGAACTTGAACTACTAGATGAGCACAGACAAGCAGTGTATGATCATCTTAGAGTGTATCAGAAAAGAATGTCTAGAGGCTACAACAAGAAAGTCAGACATAGAGAATTTCAGGTTGGTGATCTAGTCTTGAGAGGGAATCCTAAAAATCAATCACATAGAGAACGCAAGGGGAAGTTTGAACCCAATTGGCTAGGTCCCTTTGTTATCACTACTACTTTTGGCTCTGGTGCCTATCAACTCTCAATGACTGAAGGAGAATAGCTTCGAGAACCAATCAACGTTCTCCATCTAAAAAAATTATATGCCTAGGGCATTCAGTCTATGGTAAAATGTCCTGAAAAAATCTTAAAAATTGAAAAAAGTCTTGAAAAAAATGAACATCTTGGTGAAAACCTAGCAATAGGCACCTTGATGACTCACAAAAAAAAGTAAAAAATATCAAAAGTACAAAAAAATTGAAAAAATGAAAAATATAAAAAAATGAGAAAAAGAAAAAGTGCCTTGGTGAAAACCTAGAAACAGGCACCTTGGTAGCAAAAATAGAATCTCTGCCAAGATGGTGAAAGTCTGGCAAAATGGGCACCACTTGTTCAAAATGCTCCATCTATTAGCACAATCTTGGTCTTTCCCAACTTTCAGTCTTGCTTTAGTTTGTACATACCTCACGGTTTGTTTCCACATTCCTATTTTCAATAAGTCAGTCTGTACACCAATCAGCTCAAGCGTTTGTATCTTATCAATGCTTAACACTTGGGGGCAATCAATGTCATATCTTATGGCCTCCAGTATATCTTTAGACATGTCATATCTAGTTAGAGTCTTTTGAAGCTTCATCCGGGTCAATCAGTCAGTCTCCTCTCCAGAAAGGATTTTGCATCTACAACAACACAATCAAACATCAAAACAAATTGAAAACAATCTGTGCTTTTCATACTTTTATCTCCTTGTATGCTCACTGATTCACATTGAGATTTTTTATTTTTTTTTGCATATTGTGTCTCTTCGATCTCTTCAATGATGTCCTTTACAGGATTTAGAAAGTGATGACCGGGAGCACAATCTTTTCTTGCTTTCTACTTATTGGTTTTGTTCCAATGACCCAAAGGATCTATTTAAGAGGGGTGTCTATTTTTAAGAACCTTCATCTCGTATTAGATGGCTGTGCGTACCTCAAACTCCTTTTATATGGACATGTTGGTGAAGTTGGTTCTTCTCCTTGTCTATTTTTGAGTGACTTCTTTTTGCTACAAGTGAAATTGAAAATGCTCATCCTGCTAAGTGAACATAAGGGTCACTGCGAGCACCATTGAAATGCTTATCTTTCACTTAGCAAATGGAAGAAACTCTAGCATGTTTGGTGTGTTTGTATGCAAGAAACATTCAGGTCATTCTAGCAACTATGCTTGGATGCTTATGTCAACTTGCTAAATCAAAAGGAATAGGTGAACAAGTCATTCTGGCTTCTTATGTCTTAATGCTTACACCGCATTCTGACAAATCTTAGACTAATGTCATATTCATATTCTCATGATAGCAATATCAGTGAGGGTTGTATGACATCTTGTGATTGTCTGATACCGAATGCTCTGTGATGATGATTATCCAATAAGTCATTTGTCAAATGATAAATTTGGTCTTCTTGTCAAATCAAATAAATATGATACATTTATTTGATTTAACTAAAAGACTAAAAAAAAAAAAAATCATCCATAGATGCATAGGAACATCAAGTCCATCAAAAGTTCATTATTTCATCATAATATATACATACATCTAAAAATAACAAAATTTGGACACATGAAATCCTCCTTTTATATATATATCATGGTGATTACATTTGGTACACATCATGTGTCCAGCCAAAAAATAAATAAAAATTAAAAAAATTAAAAAAGGGGTAAAATGTCTTGAAAAATGTGTAAAAACATCAAATATTTTTTTCAAAAATCCTAAACAATTAAATAAATAAAAAAATCAAATACTTGAAAATCTGTAATAAATTTGTTCATAATATTTTCCTTGTCTTTATTTTGACCTCTGCTTGTTGGACGATCTTCTGAGATCCTGAGGCATTTGTTCATATGTCCCAGGAAGGATGAGATCAGTCTCTGTCTGCTATGTGTTTGTTTACGCAAATGGATCATCATCCTAGCTTTCTATGCTAGGTATGACATATCTACTTTTGCAATATCAAAATAAAGCTCTAATGACGAGAAGTGCACTTATGAAAGCAAGTATCATCACCAATCATCTTTGCTCCATCTAACATTCCTTCCATCAATCTTATCTAACCTCAATCTTTTCAAAAAATTATCCTCGAATCAATTTCCGTCCAATTTTTTGAGGGGGCATCATATCTCTCTTCTGTCGATCCACTGAGGCACATCACTTGGGGCAATCTAAATTTCAATCTTGAAAATCAATTCTGACTAGTATTTGGGCAACCTAACCTAGATTCCAGAAATCAAAACTCCATTCTAGAGACAATCTTGAAATCTACACAGCACTTGGGGCATATCAGATTCATCAAAATCCATATCAATCTGGTATTCTTTTAATCTTGTTAACTATATCAACTTTTCGTAACCATCGATTCATTAGTGTTATTTCCTCGATTCTTCATAACTGAAGGGTTCAAATGTGATACCAATGTGATTCTTATTGACAATCCGGTCTGGAATCGGTCACTCACTTCTTCGTAATCATAGGTTCAGAATCAGTTGTCTTATCACTTGTTCGTAATCATTGGTCATTGTTGGTACCGTTAACAACATCTCAAATCTTTGGTCGATCAAGACCCAATCTAGACATCAATCATCACATCAGACTATTCTTTGAACCATTATGCTTCGCGCAGTAATTCAAAGAGGGGCAAAATGTAATACCCCAAAATTAGCCTCAGTATATCAATCTTTCTAAATCATCAAAGTCCTATTATAATAGGCAATTATGTCTTCTAATTGACTCTACTCGACTTAGTGTCAAATACAAAAAACCTTAAATCTGTATTAATCACATGCTACATTTAATATAATAGCTAAATAAACCCTATGATTGATTAATTTAAAGTCCTAGCACTTTAATTAATTAAATCTCCTTCTTCTATTAATTTAAATAAATACATTTAAATTAATTCACATTTCCCTTTTTAACCCACTTGGAATTAAATATTACATTTAATTCTATTTGAGCACATTAAATGATTTTCTTCTATTAATTTAAATAAATATATTTATCTATTTAAATTAATTCATATTTCCCTTTTTAACCCACTTGGAATTAAATATTACATTTAATTCTATTTTCTTCTATTAATTTATATAAATATATTTATCTATTTAAATTAATTTATATTTTCCTTTAACCCACTTGGAATTAAATATTACATTTAATTCTATTTTCTTCTATTAATTTAAATAAATATATTTATTTATTTAAATTAATTCATATTTTCCTTTGACCCACTTGGAATTAAATATTATGTTTAATTCTATAAGGACCACATGGCTCATAATTCTCACCAAACTCATCTTTCTTACCCACCCACTAAAATTAAAATAATGTATTCTTGGCCTCTAAAGTCTTCCCTTCTTCCAAGTAAAAAATAACCACATGGGAAGAAATATACTTGGCCCAAATAATCCAAACTCTACAAACTCAGATTCGGACTTTAGGGTCATTTTTGGAAGCTCTTTTATGAGTCTTGGGCCACCTAGTGACCAAAATTCAACCCCTAACCCTAAGTATATCAAATGGGGAAGTTAAATTTGACTCTAACTACCCTCTAGAAGCCTCCTAACCCCTCCAAAACTTCACTTAAGCATTCCATACGAATTTGGGTAATAGGTTTCATTTTTCAAAGTGGATCCACCCATCCACCCACTTTGAATTAAATGAGAATCTTAACCCTTCATCTTCATAAAATCCTGACCGTTGATTCTCTTAAAAATCCTATAAATAGGATTTCATTTCCCTTTACAAGGAGAGCCTTCGTTAGCATTGTTATTATAGATCTAAGGGATCCAAATTCTTCTATTCTATCTTCTATCTATTTTTAAACCACACTCCTAGTATTCTCATAGCATTGCTTTCAAACATATAGTGTATTTCAAGGCATTTGGAGAGCTACATCAACCCATCTTTGGGAGAAGAAAGGAGGACATGGGAACTAAATCTTGGAGGGAATTTAGATAGATTTATATTCTTCATTTTCTAAGTTATTTCTCATGTGTAGATTATAGTTGCTTTTGCATGTTTGTTTGTATGAATCTTGTGGTTATTTCATATGCATGCAATCTATTCTAATTTCTAATCATACAGATAACAAATGTACATTCTATGAATGACATTACAAGACTTTCAAGTCCACTCGATTAAGAGATTTATCTGTTTACAATGGTTAAACTGTAAGAGTAGGTGATCTAATTACAATACAACTTCTATTGCAAATGTTTAGATCTATATTATGCTCATTCAAATCCTCTGATCAATATATCAATTCTATTTGAACAATATTCAATGACTTACTCCTTCATTAATAGCTCTCTCTGACACTTGATAATCTCTGTAGTTCGGTTCTCCTTAACCAATTTGATCAGGCAAGAATGAAGCAATGTTCACACAATATATCTGCAGTCTCCTTCTGGCATAATTTCTCAACGAAACCCTAGTCTCTTAAATAGAGAAGTAAACCATTTTCTTCTCATCCATCATATTTTGTCGCTTAATCACCTTCGTTGATTTTGTCGTTTAAACCTTCCTCGGCTGATGTATCAGTAACACGTTTTGATTCCATCCATTAGATCTTCCTTGAATTTTGTTAGTTGTAGATCTTACAACAAACTTTATCTTTTCACTCTGATTATGAGGTACTTTCCAGCTCATCAATTTTGTCAACTAAACTAATCATTTAGTTCCTTTGTCCATACTCGGTTAACAAAGAAATGCATCAGTGAACACAAGCTCGGTTGCTACTATTGCTCGGTATACACTACACTAGCTCAGTGTATATTGGAATGCTTTATTAACTGACCACACTGCTTTGTAACAATTTTCTTCTAACTTCATAATAGATTAATGCAACATAATCAAGTCAACAATATGAAGTCATAGACTCATCAATAAGTTACCAAGAGTATTCCTTATCCTCATCTGTCATATCCATCTTCCTCCATGTAGATGTCTTGGTTCTTCATCCTTTCTCTCCTCGTTACAGATGTTGAGATATTTGCAACTACCATGATAAGTATTGTCAAATTAGTCAACATTAATGATAACATAAAACTGATTCAATTATCTTACATAACACTTCAGTGCTCGGTGATCTCTAATCACTTGTAGTTCATCAATTAGGTTCTCCATCAGTTGTAGTTCATCAATCTCTCCCTTTGGCATTGATGGAAACTCAAGCAATATGTAATATATCATACACATACCAAACATGTATTCTACAACTCTGTAAGAAAATGTTGTAGCTCAGTAAGCTCTCCCTTAGCTTAATATGTTTAATCACTACGTTATATGACAGCATTGCAAATGCAGACTTTCTTCTGTAGTTATGATCTTTCTAGTTCTCATCTTCATTATGTTTATCTCTTTGTTTATCTTCTTAGATCATCTCTCCCTTAGATAGATGTTCCAGTAATCTCCTTGGTTATCATATTGTTTATCTCTCCCTTTGACAGCAATGCCAAAGAAACACATAAACATACAGCTTTGTAGTAGCCATGTAACTCTCTATTGTCCAGTTCCAAATGTATCTATGTATACTGATAAGAAAATCTGTTCCAGTTCCTCAAACCTTTCACAGCCTTAGACAGAGTCCAAAGTGTGAACTATGTGTTGTAATTAGGAGAGATAGGGTACTGAGAGGGGAGGGGTGAATTAGTGCCCACAAAAACTTTTACTTGTAAACCTTTCAGATCTATAACAGTAAACAATAGTAACCTTCCTAAATAACTTGTATCTAATACATGTATCATTCATCCATTCAACTTGTGAAAGTAAACAACATGAAATAAACAATATAATAGTCCCATAACATGAGTATTTTGATAACGTAGAAACCCTTGTTAGAAGGTAAAAACTACGGTGGGGATGACACCCACAAATTCTTCACTACTGCAGATAGAAAAAGTTTGCATGTTAGGGCTACAAGTTTTGATCACTAACAGTGATCTTACCCTATTAGGAGTAACATATTAGATCAGATAGATCTACCTAGTTATAAGATTTTAGCAACACTACTTGAGTGTGCACTCGGTTAAGAGATTTACAAAAGACTGTCAAGTCTACTTTGTTAAGAGATTTAACCAAAAACTCTATTACAATTGTTAGAAAGCAATAGGTAACTATTTGCTAATGACAACTTGATTATCTGATACAAATCAATAAAGTACTAATAAAATATCACCTTTACTGTGATGAATCTCTGCTTTGAACTGCTTGGTTAGCCTACTCTAATTCTACTTAATCTAATAACCTCTGAATACTGATCTGCTTTGTCAACTGATAATCTTGAAGGTTGGAAAGTACTTCAAGTGCTTCTTTGCTCATACATCAGTTCACATAAAAAATAATGTAACATACAAAATATATAGCATACAACATTATGTCACTTATACACAATTAGGTTTACAAATCTTAGACAAAACCCTAAGATCTACGGTGTACAAAAATAACCTAGATCAAACTTATTACATAAGATCTTCATCCTATCTCAACAAAAAATTTGTTCTCGATCTTGGTAAAACATTTTTTGATCTGTTGTAACCGTTTTCATAGAAGAATGTGACATTCCTGAATACTATGTTGTTTCATGTGATCCTCGGTAAACACTGTATAAACTACTTGGTGTTTATTCTGATGCTTGGTATTTACTATCGCTCGGTATCGGTGTCTACTGATGCTCGATAAACTATCTGATGCTCAGTGTATATACTTAATCGACTGGCCTGTTTTGCTTATAGTTACCGACTAGCTTCATATAAGTAACTGACCGATATCTTTGATAACCTTTGATAATAATGACAATCATTAATGCTCAATAGAGATAACAATCTCCCCCTTTGGCATTAGTATCAAAACTTGAATGTATATAGACCTTATGTCACAAAAACTTATATCTCCACCATATACATAACATATCAAAAATTTCTAAATGCTCCCCCTCGGTGCATGCTCCGGTAATGTGTAGTATACTTAGCAAAAAATGTACATATTTAGCATATACATTGATTTCCCCCTTTTTGATATTAATGCCAAATACAAAAATTGTATACTTACAGCTTGTCAAAAATGTGCTTTTGGGTTTTCTTCAGTGACGCCAAGAGGTTTTCCCATTCCTCTTTCAAGTTGGTGAGAGAAATGTGCTCAAGACTGACTTGTGCATGCATATCAAATATGTTGTCCAACACAAAAATCTCTGGTGTTGCAACAAGCAATTGTGCCCTGACAATATGCTTCTCAAAAAATTTCAGGTATGGAAGGAGTTATGTCTGCAACTTAGTAACCTGATCAGTTATGCACTCTTCTTGTTTCTTGAGATCTGCTATCAACCGCCTGAGTTCTTGAACTCTGAGTATGTGCTTAGCAATAGCTTAAGGCTCGATTGTAGCTGCTAGTGCACTGATTGAGATTTCATTCTCAAATTGTTTAATATTTTCACTGATCTCTGCAGTGAATGTTCTGACAGTGCATAGCTTATACAAGATTTGGCAAATAGAGTTAGTAATACACTAAATCTCAATTATTATCTCTGAAAGTTTAACCTTGTTAACTGCCACTTCTTGGCTTATTCTTTCAACTAATTTATCTTGTATTTTTTACTCTGCCTGCTCTTCAATTCTTTTGTCAAGATCGACATCTAGGGCATTGAATCCTTCAGCAAGAGTAGCAAGTTGGTCCATAATCAGTGTGTCCTCATCTACATGTATCTCGGGGACAACCTATTGTAAGATGTCTCTTACATTTTCTAGTATTTCCTTTCTCTTACTCTCTTGTCTCAATTTCTCTTGTGTTGCTTTTTGTGTACATAATTCCCCATATTTTCTCAATTCATCGGGGCTAAGGTCCTTAGGTCATAGTCGGGTATCACAATGACTTCATCTAGAGTGACCAGCCCTTTTTCTTTCTTCTTCTTCTTCTCTAGTGCAAGTGGTGAATTCTTGACAATGGTGACAATAGCTTTATCTTCTATCCTTGGAGTGTTCTGCTAGTAGACACACTATCTTCCTTCTTCTTCTCCTCGTTAACCTGTGTGTCAGTTGAATGAGGTGGAGCCTTAGATGTGGTGTCTATTGAGGTGTTCTTAGTTGTCTTAGGCTCTTCTTGTGCCTTCATTTTAGTTTCACTAGCCTCTTTTCCTTCAGTTTATGATTGATCAGCCTCTTTTCCTTCAGGCTTGTTTGTCTTTGCAAGAGGTTCATTGCTTGGTTCCCCTGTTGTATCTTTAGGTTGGTTGGGGATAGAGCCTTTGGGTTGTTCCTAAGATAGAATCTCTACAGCTTCAACAAGTACAGGAAGCTCACCCAGTAGTGATGGAAATGCACACTCGGTAACTTATGCTTCATCCAATGTGTTGTATGGTGCATTATTCACATCATCGTCATCATCTCTATCATCAAGATCACCATTTTTTATGTCCTCAATGAGTACATCCTTGTCATTTGTATCCTCAATCTAAATCACTTATGGATTCGGTGCATCCTATGAACTATTCTTAATTTCTTGACCAATTGTTGTATCAATTACCTCGGTAAGTGATACCTTTGACTCTTTATAATTCTTTGCTACATTCTCCTTAATGAAGATTCCTTTACCTTTTGAATTCTTTCTCTTTTTAGACAAATTTTGAAATGCAACTTTCTCATTATGCTCTCTGACAGCTAAAAGTGAAATCCAGGTAAGTTGACAAGACTCATCGAGATTTGCCAGTTTCTCATCTATTATTTGCATTGCACGGTGCTTGACATTGAATCTCTACACATATGTATCCATAAGTTCTTTAATCTCATCGAGAGATAGATCTGGTGCAAATGCTACAAGGGCTTGTTCCCTCATCCTCTTCTCGGTGTCCAAGGCATATGACCACTTTTGATTTACTCAGTCCTCTAATGTCTTGGGTAGTAATAATTCAAACTCTAGTGGAACTCGTTTGAAGTAGATCTTCATCTGGATGATGACTTCCTCAATTTTGGTTTGGTCTTCAGTTGACATATTGTCAAACAAACTGAGTTCTAGATCTGCAAGATTCCCATTCTCAATTAATTCTTCAACAATTTCATCAATTGACCTCTTCTTATTACTGACAACCTTGAATTTATTGTTGTCATCTTCATCATCCTCAAGGGCTTCTCTGTTTCTTATCAATTTTCTCCTTTTCTTTGGTGCCTTTGCTACAACCTTGGGTCCTTTCTTTGCATATGTCTTTGTTGGTGTAGAAGCCTTTCATTTTATTACCTTCTCAGCTACCTTCTTCTTTGGTGGTGAAGCTACAGTTGCTGACCTTGTGCGTGCACCTATTTGCACTGGCAACTACCTCTTCCTTTGAGTTTTAATTGGAGGAACTGGTGTAGCTTGTTGTTCTTTTTCAGATTTGGTCTCCTCACTGTCTTATGGTTTGTCAGCCAACATCAACTAACCTTCAGTTGAAGGTTCAACCGGTGACTCCTCAAATGAGTCTGATATGTCTCCAAAGTGCTCAATTAGAAATTTCTTCATTTTCTTTGACTTCCTTGTCATTTTACCGATGACCATATTAGTTTTTATTCTTGAATTAGCTTCCTCAAAGGTTCCAAACCTTGTAGCCTTAGGGTCCTTCGATAATGCTAGCAATGCCTTAATAGATTTCAAACCAAAATCATAATCCATTTCATAGCCCATAGGTGCTAGCCATTTTGTCCTTGGTTCTACAGCTTTTATCATAGTGTGGTCAGTGTTCACTAAAAAACAAATATCCATTGCATATTTATCGACCAATTCATCAAGATTTCTACTTCTTAAATTCATCTTCACTTTAAAATCTTCAAAATAACTATTAATTACATTCTCAGCATTATCTCCCAGACCTTTCATAATATCAAATATTTGTGAAGTGGTCGGTTTATCATCTATCCAGTTAGTGTGACCAACAGAGGGAAATAATTTCTGGAGATAGAAAAATAAGCATACTAGGAGTGATGCAAACTTATAGGTATTGGACTTTTGTGCCTTTATTGTCTTCATGTTATCCTCAACCTATCTCAGTAGTAGCTCAGCTAGGTCAATCTGATGACCCTTCTTTATCATTTTGTGTGCCATGTCAACTGCGCTACAGGGTACATTATTTAACCTGCTCGATTGATATATCTTGTACCCAATTACATGTGTTGTGAACTTAACTTTGGGATCCACAATTGTTGAAACTTTCAGTGCTCTTTCATCCCATGTTGCTCCAGTATTCTTTTCAACATCAACTCGGGATGAGCTTCAAAATGCTTTGGCTTTTTTGATAGTAGGATAACCAATAACCCTGCTAATCATTCTTTTTGTGACCTTGATCGGTCTGTCTAGCCAGAATGTGCCCTCATGATAGCGGCTCAACACAACCCTAATCCATTTATTCTTAAAATCCTTCAGGAAATCTAGAGCATGAGTAAGACCAAGTGTCTCAACCAATTTGTGCTCTGGTTTCAACTTTATATTTTCATCACAAAGAGCCTAATACGCAACATACATATTGAAATCACCAATTTCCCCAATTTTACAGTGAATGTATGAACATATATCTTCCATCAACAAAACCCTAGGTGGGATGCTTGAAAAAGCACTCGCTAAATTCATTTTCAAGGCAATTTCAGGGTGTAACTTATAAGGAGGTTCCTTATAATTTTCTGACACTATTAAATTAACTTCTTCATCCACAACCTTAGATGAACTCACAGAAGATGCCATTTCAACAAACTAGGTTTTCTGATAAGTACAAGAAATGTGCTCGGTAGGGTTTCAACTTACTCAGAATGTATCGAAGAGTGTGCTTGGTTCGATCTGCAACTGCTTGAATTTGCATGAAAGATTCTTGCTCGAACTCGCTCTATGAAATCTTAGCTCTCCAAAATCACAATGTGAAAAGTGAACTCTGTATTCTGTGTATTTATAGAATTTTTGATATTCCCGCTCAAAACTTTATGCAATAAATGCTTGACCTAATTTTTGGTTCATGACAATTGTCAGCTCGGTGAGAGTTATAGTCCTTCCTTAGCTTGGTTAACACAAGACTTCTTTTCTCAGTTGATACTATCATTCAGTTAACCTTGAATAGTGATTACTGATGGGTAACCAATTCTTGGTCTAACTTTTACCAACTGTATAACTTTGTTAGCTCAAAACAAATAAACCATAATGCATCTTCATTCATGTAGATTTGGTATGTGCACAACATATATAAGGAACTGTATGTAAAATGTGATCATTTTGAAATGTCAGTCCTGTACATACCTATATCACCTTAAGTGAAGGTACCGATGTCACCCAATCCAGTGGACGAGGTTTCACCGACAGCATTATTTGACTTTGCATTCTCATTAGATGCCTTCTTCCACATGCTATTCCTTATTCTCATGATATCTGCAATAGTGTTTCCACTCTCAAATACATGACCTTCTTCTGGTGCTCGGTCTCTGCAGTCCTTGCTTAAATGACTGATCTTATGACAATGCATACATGCCATTCCAATGCTTGTCTAGCTTCTCGATTGTCCAGCCCATCTTTTCCTATTACAATTCACTGCAATGTGCCCATATATACCACATGCAACATAGTTAGCCCATGTGTTATAATCCCAAACATAAGAATTACCTTGTCTCTTCAATTGATACGGCTTGCGTTGTGTCTTCTGCATAGGAGTCCATACTTGTTTCATCTTAGCCTTACACTCTCATGCAGTGTGTCCATGCTTATTACAAGTATAGCATATTTTCTCCATATTAGTATTGTTAGCAATATCATTCTATTTAGCTCTACACTCATAAGCTTGGTGACCATACTTACCACAATAATAGCAATAACCATTGAACTTAGGAGTGACAAGAGGTTTACCTTGTGCTTTGCTTCTACACACATTAGATGTATGTCTCAGTTTTCCACAGTGAGAACATGTCAACATTTTAGGTCTTTGATTTTGATTGTTGTTGACTTGCTCAGCTTGTTGTGATGATTCTCCTTCGCCAGTATAGCCTATCCCAGCTTTGCTCCCAAATCTTCTTTGATTAACCAGAAAATCATCAATCTTCTTGGAATTATCCTCAGCCAATTTCTTCATTTCATTGTGTTGTTGTTGAGTTTTCACTTCATTTTTTAGCTTCTCATTCTCCTCTCTGAGTCTTGCAACTTCTTCAAGATTTCTTGACAATTCTCCATTTACTCGGTTGACCTCTTGATTCACAGTCATCATTTGATTAGATACTTGAAAATGGTGATCGGTGAGTCTTTGTATTTCACTTTCTTTTGCTTGAAGTTGTTCAGTCATTTGTCTTCAGTCATCAATAGCCAGATTCCTTTCTTGCTCATCTTGTCTAGCATTGTTCATTGTCTCTACCATTCTCACCATCTGAGATTCTTGACCGATTTGTAGTGCTTTCACTTGTTTAGTTAAATGTTGATTCTTCTCAGAAAAATCAAAGATTATGCTTTCAGATCCATCAGAAATAATTCCAGAACTAGATCCAATATGGTCAAATATATCATCAATTACTTCTTCATGGTATCCTATCTCATTTTGCAAAATAGCTAGGTTCCTCCTTTTAATCAGTAATTTCTTCAGTCCTTCCTTGGCTTGCTTATACTATTCAACAAACATCTGCATCTGAATCTTTTGATTCTCAATAGACTTATCTAACTTATACCTCTCCATGACTTAGATCTTTACCCTTCAGTGGTTAAACTATCCAATAAGAGAACTGTGCTCTTATACAAAATTGTTGGAATTAGGAGAGATAGGATACTGAGAGGGGAGGGGTGAATCAGTGCCCAGAAAAAATTTTACTCATAAACCTTTCAGATCTATAACAATAAACAATAGTAACCTTCCAAAATAACTTGTATCTAATACATGTATCATTCATCCATTCAACTTGTGAAAGTAAACAATATGAAATCAACAATATAACAGTCCCATAACACAAGTATTTTGGTAACGTAGAAACCCTTGTTAGAAGGTAAAAATTGTGATGGGGATGACACCCACAAATTCTTCACTACTACAGATAGAAAAGGTTTGCCTATTAGGGTTACAAGTTTTGATCACTTCTAGTGATCTTACCCTATTAGGAGTAACATATTAGATCAGCTAGATCTACCTAGTTATAGGATTTTAGCAACACTACTTGAGTGTGAACTCGGTTAAGAGATTTAACTAAAAACTTTATTACAATTGTTAGAAAGCAATAGGTAACTATATGCTAATGACAACTTGATTGTCTGATATAGATCAATAAATTAATGATAAAATATCACCTTTACTATGATGAATCTCTACTCTAAACTTCTCGGTTAGCCTGCTCTGATTCTGCTTAATTTGATAACCTCTAAATATTGATATGCTCTGTCAACTGATAATCTTGAAGGTTGGAAACTACTTCAAGTGCTTCTTCACTCATACATTAGTTCACATCAAAAATGATGTAACATACAAAATATATAGCATACAACATTATGCCGCTTATACACAATTAGGTTTACAAATCTTAGTCAAAACCCTAAGATCTACGATGTACAAAAATAACCTAGATCAAACTTATTACATAAGATCTTCATCGTATCTCAACAAAAAAGTTGTTCTCGATCTTGGTAAAATATTTTATGATCTATTGTAACCATTTGCATAGAAGAATGTACCATTCCTGAATACTATGTCATTTCATGTGATCCTCAGTAAACACTATATAAACTACTCGGTATTTACTATCGCTCGATATCAATGTCTGTTGATGCTCAGTAAACTATCTAATGCTCGGTGTATACACTTAACCGATTGGCCTATTTTGCTTATAGTTACCGACTAGCTTCATATAAGTAATCGATCAATATCTTTGATAACCTTTGATACTAATGACAATCATTAATGCTCAATAGAGATAACACTATGTTGCATCAACATGAGTGATCTTCTGATAAGATTAGGTTGATGCAACCTCCATATCACATTAGTGACTGATAGACAGGGGATGGACCCCAAGTCTAGTCCTCAAGTATTCAAATGTTTCCTTCGGTAGAGGCTTGGTAAATATGTCAGCAAGTTGCTCTTTTGATGTAACATATTCCAGTTTAACTCACTTCTCATGTACTTGTTCTCTTAAGTAGTGATACTTAATAGAAATGTGCTTAGTCTTTGAGTACATCACAGGATTCTTTGAAATATTAATTGCACTAGTGTTGTCACAATATATAATCATCGGCTCAGTGATTACCTTGTTCATCCCTTCCAACACTTACTTGATGTAGGCAATATTTGAATAGTTTGTAGCAGCAGCAATATATTCTGCTTTGGCAGTGGACTGAGAAATACAAGGTTGTTTCTTACTTGTCCATGTAACAAGTCTTTCACCAAAGAAAAATGCTCCTCTGGTGGTACTCTTTCTATCATCTATGTTTCCAGCCCAATTTGTGTCGGTGTAGACTCTTAGTTCAAACTTCCCTTCCTTAGGATACCATAATCCATAGTCCTCTATTTTCTTTAGGTATCTTAAGATTCTATTAGTTGCAATCACGTGTGACTCCCTAGGATTTGTAGGAAATCTAGCAACTATCCCCACAGCATGTGCAATGTCTGGCCTACTATGTACTACATACATCAACTTACCAATCATTGATCCGTACAGTGTCCGGTTCACCTCTATAGTTTCATCTTCCTTAGTCAGTTTGCAACCTGTGAGCATCGGTGTTCCAACTAGTTTAGCATCTTCCATGCCAAATGTTTTCAATACCTCCTTTATGTACTTAGATTGTGTGATGAATATACCATCATTTTGTTGAATAACCTGCAAGCCTAGAAATAACTTAATCTCTCCAAACATAGACATTTCAAATTCTTTTCTCATCTCATCAGCAAATGATTTATAGATATGATCTTTTCCTCCAAAAATAATATCATCCACAAATATTTCAACAATCAAAATAGTATCATCAGTATTTCCTTTCATATACAAATTGTTGTTCTCACTAGTTCTAACAAAACCAATACTTAACAAATAAGTATGCAGCCTTTCATACTAGGCTCTCGGTGCTTGCTTTAAACCATATATAGCTTTATGTAATCTACATACCATATCTTTCTTATCTGGATCCACAAACCCTTTTGGTTGTTCTATGTAGACTTCTTCAAATATCCCATTCAGAAAAGTAGATTTAACATCCATTTGGTAAACTTTAAATTTCTTGTGTGTTGCATAGGCCAGTAACATTTGAACTCCTTCTATTCTAGCAACAGGTGCAAAGGTTTCACCATAATCTATTCCTTCCTCCTATGCATACCCCTTGCAAACTAGTCTGGTTGTATTCCTTGTAACCTCTCCATTTTCATTTAGCTTGTTTCTGAAAATCCATTTAGTACCGATAACATTCTTATCCTTGGGTCCATGTCTTTTTTTTCTCTATCTGTTCTATCTCTTCATTCATTGCATTTATCCATTATTCATTCTCCAATGCAACTTTAACATTTTTTAGTTCAAATTCATAAACTAAGCATGCACCTTGTCTCATCTTACTCCTTGTCATCATGCCAGCTTGTCGGTCTCCAATAATTTGGGTCTCAGGATGATGTCTTCTAAAAAATCTTGCTAGTACTTGATCTCTTCTCTATTGTTCATCCTGTGCAGGTTCATTTGCTTGCTCAATAGGTTCTTCCTACTCGTTGATTTCTCTTTCCTGTTCCTTGGTGTTGTTTTCCTACTAACCAATTGTCACAATTTGTAGCTTCGGTAGGTACTCTAGTTGTTCAATGTAAGTGAATCTACCATATTCTTCTAGTTCTTTTGAGCTTTCTTCTGCATTCTTATCATCAAACTCATCAACCCTGACATTAGTACTTTCAATCATTTTATTAGTGACTTTATTTAGACACTTATATGCTTTGATTTTAGTGGAATATCCAAGAAATATCCCTTCATCACCTTTTGAGTCAAACTTTCCATTTCTTTCATCTTTCAAAATAAAGCATTTACTTCCAAAAACTTTGAAATAACTTACAGTAGGTTTGTGACCAAACCACAACTCGTAGGGTGTTTTATTTGTGTCCTTCTTCAACTGTACTTGGTTTAGCACATAGACAATTATGCTAATTGCTTCTCTCCAATATGTCTGAGCCACATTTTTTTTTATCATGAGTGTCCTTATGCAATCAACAATTGACCTATTCCTCCTTTCAGCAATCCCATTTTGTTGAGGTGTTCTCAGTGCAGAAACCTATCTTTTAATACCATGCTCATTGCAACAGTTAGTAAATTCATCAGAAATAAATTCACCTCCTCTGTCAGATCTCAAGCATTTTAGTTCTTTCCCAGTTTCTTTCTCTACTTTTGCTTTATACAATTTAAACATCTTAAATGCTTCTAATTTGTCCTTTAAGAACATTACAGTCATCAATCTAGTGTAATCATCAACAAACAAAATGAAATACCTATCTCCATAATAGCTCTATGTTCTCATGGGACCACATAGGTCAATGTGAACTAGCTCCAAAAATTTCCTTGTTGAATAATCTTTTCTTTTAAAACTAGATTTTTTCATCTTACCTTTCTAACATTGATGACATATTACATGATCTGGCTTTGTTAGGCTAGGCAGACCTCTAACCTTTTTCTTCTTACTTATCTTGATCATGTTATCAAAATTTACATGACATAACCTTTTATGCCATAACCATGCATCCTCATCTTTCATCATTAAACAGGAAGACTCATCATTGTTAAGATAAAACAAGTTATCTTTCGTTTGTGCTCCTGTTCCAATAAGCTTTCCTCCATCATCAAATATTTTAACCTTTTTGCTCTCAAAAGCTACTCGGTGACCTGAATTGTTCAGTTGTGCCACACTTAGCAAGTTATAGTTTAGTCCTTCTACCCAATAAGTATTATCACATCTTATTTTGTCATTTATCAGTAAAGATCATTTTCCCCTAACCATACAAGGTGTATCATTACCCATCTTTACAGATCCTCCATTATATTGCTCTAGATAATCAAATTTTTCTTCATCACCAGTCATATGATGTGTACAGCCACTATCAATGATCCATGTATCATTTTTATTAACCTTATAAATTAGTTTTGTCTCTACATACCTCTCTTCTTCCTCAGATTCATCCTTCATTGCTACAAATACTACTTCTACATCATCATCTGTATCAGATTCAGATTCATTCTCTTCAGCAATGTAACATACCTTTTTGCCTTTGTCATTTTGTCTCGATTGTCTCTATTATAGTGTCGGTAACTTCTATTGCCTCTTCTCCCATAGCTTCCTTCACTAGATCGATCTTTGTTTCTGTCATCTTCTTTCCTGTTTGGACATCTAGCAGCAATATGACCAACTTCTTTGTAGTTAAAGCATGCTAAAGGTAATTTACCTCTATATCTACCTTTTCCTTTAGGTAATCTCCTAGCCATAAGAGCTTCAAGCTCATTAAGCTCATCATCAGTATTGCTATCACTATCATCCTTATTTTTATTTCTACTGCTAGACTTACCAATCTTCAGAGAAGACATAAAATCAGATTCAACAGATGGTACAACACTATTATCAAAGTTGTTCAGTTCAAAGGTTGTTAGCTTACCAATCATATTATCAAGTGTGAGAGTACTGTTAGGTGCTGACCTCATTTCATGTATTGCATAAATTCTGATTACATAAACAGGCAATAGAGTCCTTAAAATTTTTCTTACCACTATGTCTTCATCAATAACACCATCAAATCCTCTTATAACATTAACAACTTCCTTTATTCAGTTTGTGTACTGCATAATGTTTTCACCTTCTTTCATCTTCATATCATCAAATCTTCCTCTTAAACTTTCAGCTCTGGCTCTCTTGACATGTGCATCACCACTATAAACTTGAGAAAGTTTATCCCACATATCCTTAGCAGTAAGGCAATCTTTGATATCTTCAAATTTAGCATCTCATAGAGCAGCAGCAATCTCCATCATAGTAATATTATGCTCATGTCTATCTCTCAATTGATCAAGAGTAAAAGGTCCAGTAGGCGGTGCAATGTAGCCATTCTCTAATAAAGTGAGGGAAGAATTCCCAATTCCAGATATATGCAGTTTCATTTGGCTTTACCATATAGTGAAGTTGTCCTTGTTCAGCTTTGGCACATCCCTCTTGTATATTTTGTGATCTTTATGCTGAAGTCTTTAAAACTCTGTTCCAAGCAACCAAACAGCTCTGATACCAATTGTTAGAATAAATGAGAGGGGGGGAATCAGTTATCCACAGTCCCAAATACAAAATGTATCACTTTAAATAAATTCAACTAAGTTCTGCAACTCAGTAAATAATAAATACTAAACTATCTATGATATTATTGATTACTAGTTAATTGCTCAAAGTAATTACCGACCAAATCAAATATGTAATATGTAAAGTATGATATCCAAACAATCACAACATAAGCACATAACACAAGAGATTTAACGTGGAAACCCTGCAAAGGGAAAAACCACCTGGGACCGATAACCCAAAATATTTTCACTCTTTTGAAGTGAGCTCGGTGAAGATCCAACCATGTTAAAGGTTACAAAACACACTGTAAGGTGTGACCTTGTTAGAGGATTTAACACTAACAGTTACAGTCCAACCAGCATTCACTATGGGGTTGACATGATAACAAATGTACATTCTATGAATGACATTATAAGACTTTCAAGTCCACTTGGTTAAGAGATTTATATGTTTACAATGGTTAAACTGTGACAGTAGGTGATCTGATTACAATACAACTTCTATTGTAGATGTTCAGATCTATATTATGCTCATTCAAATCCTCTGATCAATATATCAATTTTGTTTCAACAATATTCAATGACTTACTCCTTCAATAATAGCTCTCTCTGACACTCAGTAATCTCTGCAGTTTAGTTCTCCTTAACCAGTTTGATCAAGCAAGCATGAAGAAATGTTCACGCAATATATCTGCAGTCTCCTTCTTCTGGCATAAGTTTCTCAACGAAACCCTAGTCTCTTAAATAGAAAAGTAAACTATTTCCTTCTCATCCATCAGATTTTGTTGCTTAATCACCTTCATTGATTTTTCCACTTAAACCTTCCTCGGTTGATGTGTCAGTAACACATTTTGATTCCATCCATTAGATCTTCCTTGAATTTTGTTAGTCGTAGATCTTACAACAAACTTTATATTTTCACTCTGATTATGAGGTACTTTCCAGCTCATCAATTTTGTCAGCTAAACTAATCATTTAGTTCCTTTGTTCATACTTGGTTAACAAAGAAATGTGTCGGTGAACACAATCTCGGTTGATACTATTGCTCGGTATACACTACACTGGCTCGGTGTATACTAGAATGCTTTATTAACCGACCACATTGCTTTGTAACAATTTTCTTCTAACTTCATAATAGATTAATGCAACATAATCAAGTCAACAATATGAAGTCATAGACTCATCAATAAGTTACCAAGAGTATTCCTTATCCTCATCTATCATATCCATCTCCCTCCATGTAGATGTCTCAGTTCTTCATCCTTTCTCTCCTTGTTACAAATGTTTAGATATTTGCAACTACCATGATAAGTACTATCAAATTAGTTGACATCAATGACAACATAAAACTGATTCAATTATCTTACATAACACTTCAGTGCTCGGTGATCTCTAATCACTTGTAGATCATCAATCAGGTTCTCAATTAGTTGTAGTTCATCAGCATGAAATTAAACAATAAATCAATCACATAAAACAACTATTTTGGTTACGCATAAACCCTTGTTAGAAGGTAAAAATTGTGGTGGGGATGACACCCACAAATTCTTCACTACTGCAGATAATAAATTTTGCCTGTTAGGGCTAAAAGTTGTGATCACTTCTGGTGATCTTTCCCTGTTAGGAGTAACAATTAGATTAGCTAGATGTACCTAGTTAAAGGATTTCAACAATGCTACTTGAGTGTGTACTCGGTTAATAGATTTACAATAAAGACTATTAGGTCTACTATGTCAAGAGATTTTTCACTAACTCTATCTCAATTATTAGAGAATAACAAGATGTATTGTAATTGACAACTTAACCTTGTCTGAAATAGATCTATGTAGTACTGAGTAAATATCACCTTGATATGTGAAAATCTTGCCTCTGTACTGCTCGGTAGCCTTGTCTAATTTTGTCTAAACTGAATGTCTATGTATTTTGCTCTTCCTTGTATGATAATTGATGTCTTGAATTTGGATTCTTTCTTCAAGATCTCTTTCTTGTCCTCTACATATCATCCTTAGTCAAAATGACATGAATACAATTATATAGCATGCTACTTTTGCCGCTTAACAAAATTAGGTTACAATATCTTAGGAAAAACCCTAAGATCTACGGTGTACAAAAATAACCTAGATCTAGCAATTACATAGAGACCATCATCACAATTAATGATTACATCTAAAATAAATGATCCTCGATCTTGGTAAAATGTTTTATGATTTTGTTGCAACCGTCTGCATAGATAGATGTGCCAAAATTGATTACTATGTCATTTCCTGGATTTCTCGATAAACACTATCAATATTGCTTGATAGTTACACTAGTGCTCGGTGTCTAGTTTGCTCGGTGTTTACTAACGCTCGGTATCAGTATACATTGATGCTTGATAAAACTGCTCTGGTGCTTAGTTAGAGCTAATATCTTTTTTTTCTTAGTACTGCCTTGAGATAACTTAGTGTGAAGGCTTATGTAGTTAACCAACTAGCATGTAAAGCTTGTAGTACTTCCTTTTACCGACTAGATAGCATAGGTAACCAACTGATCATCTTTGATACTAATGACAATCCTTAATGCTCAAATAGAAATAACAATAGTTAAATGAGGTTTACCAACTTTGGATTGTATTCATCTCCAATGTTTCTTTTTTTCATATTCGCTAGAAGGGATATTATTTTGCATCACCACGTGCTTTTAAAATCTTAATTCCCTTTTTCTTTGCTTCTTCTAGACCTAACAACAAGGCCTCATATTATGTTGTGTTGTTCATGTTCTCAAACTCCAACTTAAATGAAAAGGGAAGTTTGAGTCCTAAAGGGGAAATAAGGACTAACCCTGCTCCTGATCCTATGGTAGAACAACTGCCATCAAACTCAAGAATCCTAGGAACATCTTCATCTATCGCAACAGGACCTACAACATCATTCTTAGGCAAGATAACATAATTAGTAAACTCAAACTCTTGATACAAAATCTAAGATTTGGGGTCCTCTGAGGGAAAGATGATATACTTGGACTTGGGCTATGTGAGCAGAGAAACCTTCTTGTTTCCTATGGGAACTATGGCCCGAGACCAATCCAATTTTATCTCTCCACCTAAATCTCTAAAAAAGGTTCTACTTAGGAGCATTCCATAACTAGCCAGAATATCAGCTACTAGAATGGTTAGCTTCAATCTTTTGTTAGGGAAGGCTACTAATGTGACCTAAGCATCCTTGATTTGACCTATTAGTGGAACTTGTTTTGAATCCATGGAATAGCATCGGCCAAAAGTGGCAGTCATAGGAAGGTCTAATGCTTTAGCCACAAAAGAAGGCATGATATTATCTGAGGCTTCTGAGTCAATAATACAATTATTTAGCTTGAAACCGTGAATGAACAAAGACACATAAAAGGGCTCTAGTTTCATACTAAAGGGAATATCAGAAGCAGGCTTTTCTACAGGTTTATGTTCAACTTTGTCTTCTTTTTTTATAGTCTCCCCTTTAAAACATGCATTATTGGTATGTTGAGATTTCAGCTCAACAGGGGAACCCTTAACATAATTAACCAATTTATCTAGCTCTTGAGGATTCATTTTTAAGTAGTCTGTAGGAGAGATTTGTATTTTGGAAGTTTTACAAAAATTAATTATATTAAAAGGAGATTCGGATTCAGACCTTTTAAAATTTTGAACCTCTGGACCATTTGCCTTTGGGACCTTGTGGCTATCACTAGTTTGGCTTCCAAGATCTTTGATTGGTGTCATAGACCAGCTGCTTGCTTTCCCTCCACATTGATTTCTTGTCAAAATTGAACAAGTACGATCCCCTAAAGTTACCAAAATATCACCACCCCTTTCGGAGTCAGATTCATATTCAAAATAGAAATTTCCAAAGTCACCAAGTATCTCAGAGGATATTGTAATACCCCTAAAATGGGCTATAAGTTCATTAATCTCCTACATCGACAATTCAAATGAAATCGACATCAAAGTCCTAACCTAAGGCACATCTGAACATCATCGAATCCTAATTGATTATCTCAAATTATGCATTGGATATTCCTAATTATCATAATTATCTTTAATTTAATGATTACTTGGCGATAAATCCAATTTATCCTAAAGTTTGATTAATTCAATATTCTCAATATTTAATTAATTAGATTTAATTCTGCCACTTAATTGTTTAATTGAAGATAATTCTATTTATTCCTAAATTGTATTATTCCATTTTGACAATAAATCAAAATTCCTATCATTAATTGATTAAATTCTTATTTAATTAATTAAAACAAGTTGTCAATTTTTAATAATATTATTTTTGAATAAAAGTTTGAAAAATAATTGATTAACCCATAAATCAATTGTTTTATTTTTCAAAATCAGTTAAGTTAGAAATAAATCACTTTATTATTAAATTAATTCATAAATTAAATCATGCACAATCAGAAAAGCAGACAACTATCAATTATCAATTAAAGCTAAACTCTATTTTGAGTTAGACTCTGCTTTTGCATGTTTTTGTGAGTTAAATATCCTTTATTTAAAAATAATTCAAAAATCAATCTGAGTTATTTAAGTGATTTATGGCTTTTTCTCATGCACCTCCAAAGCCCTAGATTTCTATAAATTAAGGCTTCAGCTCATCTCAAATCATCTCATAATTGTGCAAACTTATGCTGGCGAATTGGTGTCTGAAGAATTGGAGCTTCTTTTGCAAATCAAACAACTTTGTGAGATCTTTCATATTTTAGCATATCATATTAGAATTTCATTTCTAGATTAGCATATCATATCAAGTTTTCATATAGAATAGTTTCATATCATTTTTTTATCATATCATTGCATAGAAAATTTAAAAAAATAGATTAATTGCATTCATATTTCATATCAATTTTGCATTCAAATCCTTCGTTTAGGTGTTGTCAAGGTCACTGATCTCGATACAATCTGAGAACATCATACTTGCACCTATTAGAAGGTAGTAAATCACCTAGTTAGTTTAGCTTTCAATTCATTGCATGATTTCGATTTCAACTAACCTCTAGTGTTTTACTGAAGTGTTATGTCTACAGACAGGTACAAAATTCACACACACAGATATATCTTCAATAGTCACCTTTGTTGCAGCCTCTTTTTCATCTTCAAGCTTCTCATAGCGTATGTTTTTAGGGCATGTAGTCCCTTCATGTTCATCGGTAAGATGAAAGATACATATGTTGCTTTTGTTTGGAGGAGGTTCAATTTGAAGTCTTTGTTGTGTAGGAGGTAAACTGAATTACTTTCTAGTGTTTGAGGTTCCTTGATTGGGATATTTACAAGGAATGTCTTAATAGGGGCTTGTAGTCTTAGGTAACTATCACTTAATTATTATTAGGTCATTCATTAATCTTTGTATCACAGGATCTGATGATGAGGAGGTGGAGGGTTGAGAACTAGGTGTTTGTACATCTTTTCTCCATTTACCACTTGTGATGAGATCATCTTCTAGTTCAATAGCAAGAGTTTGGGAAACATCTAGGGTGGTTGGCCTGGCTCTTTTTAGAGGAAACACAACATTAGGAGGCATAGCATTCAAGAAAAACCTCTTTTGGTTTTCGTCAATGGGTCTACTTGCAGTTGGAATTTTTTGAATTGCCTTATTAAATCTTGCTACAAACTCCTGCATGGGTACTTGAATCTCCTTCTTCATTTGACTCAATTGAATTAAGAGTGTTTTAGCATCATTAACTAACTTAAATCTAGACTCAAACACCCTTCACATTGTATCCCAGTCAATAATAGAGGCATGAGGTAAATTATTGAACCAATCTGCTACAACATCCATCAATGTCTAAAAAAAAAGCCTTACGGCTACATCTTGGGTACCAACAACCAAAATTACACATGTTGTGTTAAAAGCATTCAAATGGTCTTTAGGGGATTTCTTTCCATCACCACTAAATTTTGGTAAAATATCCCAACCTTTAGGCAAATTGCCCAAATTTTCCCCTAAACTTAAAGTGCCTACAGCTGCACCCCAAGGTTGATTTTGATCCATGGGAGGCAAGATAATATTCAAAGGCTGCAAATTTATGAAATAAGGAACTAGGGTCCCTGGTGACACCAAAGATTGAAAAGAACTCATAGGAGTAACTTTAGTGGGGGAGGAAGGCCTACTAGCTATCTTGTAGCGTCTTTCTCTAGAAGGAGTTTGGGGTTTAAAATCAAGCTTTGCTAGGTCTTCAAAATTTGAGTCAATCGAACCCTTTTCCAGGTCTCCTCTTGTATATCTTTTATCTACTAGCTTTGAGAAAGATTAATTGGCTCTAGCTATTCTGTTTACTGCAACTGCTTCTTGAGCAATGGGTATTCCTCTCAATCTATCACCAATTTCTTCCTCTCTCTCAAGCACTTGTTGGATATGAAGATATTGATGATTACTTCTTTTGTTTTCCCAAGCACAAGCATTTAAATCTGAAATGAGATCTTCTTGTGTGTCTTGGAAACCTAAATTCATCTATAATACAAAATGGTCACCTATAATAGGTAAAACCATTTTAATAAAGAATAAACATGCAGCTCCCCAGCAAAGTCACCAAAAACTATTAGTGAATGGTTTTTCCCTTTCTTGAAATTTATCTAAAGTCCTTTTCAAACATGAAAGGAAAAGATAAGGCACAACACTAACAAATGAGTTTCTTTAATAGCAAACTCTCTGCAAATTCTCAAGTTGCAGCTTCCTTGATAGTAGATTTTCAATATAATCTTATTCAATAAATAATGAAAACATGTGTGCTTTTAACCAAAAAACACATAAGGCAAAACATTCATTTCATCAAAACAAAAAGAATGTGCAGATTTAAAAGAACATTCACTTCTGACATTATCTAAAATTTTAATACTCACAACTAAAACTTCTACACTAATTCTCTCTATTACTCAAAGCGCAAAATCAACTCATATCATAGTTAAGCTTCATCCAATATAACTCATTTTCATAGGAAAATAAACCATATATTGATAAATAATAGTATTTACCACTTCAGAAGCTTAAACATATATATAAAACCGTAGCATACTATATATATTCAATTATATCAGTTTTCAGAAAAGCTTAAAGCATAGACTTTCAAAAATAGTTTCCAAAATCTCAAAGAGCTGACCAAAAATACGTCTTGAGATCTTTAATATATAGCCACGCAGGGCTTTTAAAACTAACCTGATTAAAACTATCTTTACCAGAGGTAAATTGTCTTGAGCTAAATATCCAACTAGAGCATAAAGCGAGAAAAATGGGACTAGGTGTGAAACACCTTCAAAATAAAGCCAAGTGTTCCTGGGAACTAAGGTGTCGAGGCTAATGCTAGTTGGGCTACTTTCCAATCTTCACATGCTACAATGAACATGGAAATCACCTACTGATGTGGCAGGCCAAGGTTAATCCTTTGTTTCCACACCTCTTTATCCTTTTTAACTTGAGCTACCTTCTCATTGTGCATCTCCAGGTGTTTCTACAGAAGCAGTAGCATTAACTCTATGCGTGCAACTTTAGAAAAGTCTTGTATAGTTAGCATTTTCATCTCTCGAAGCTCATCAAACTAGACTTTAACACTTTTAATCACCTTCTCTCCTGATCTATTTGATTCCTCTTTGGCTTTGGAACATTGCTTATCTACCCAGTCCATATCATTCGAGATGATGTCTTTGA
Source organism: Chamaecyparis obtusa (assembly GCA_027943335.1). Lineage (NCBI taxonomy): Eukaryota > Viridiplantae > Streptophyta > Pinopsida > Cupressales > Cupressaceae > Chamaecyparis > Chamaecyparis obtusa. The sequence continues at coordinate 1,539,174 of BSBK01005082.1, forward strand.
TTATCCCCAATCCTTTTAGGAGATTCTTAACTACATAGATTCCCTGTGCCAAGGTCTCATTTCTCTAATCGATGCATTCTTTTAAAACATATAAAGTTTTATCATCCAACCCTGGGACTGGATTTTCTGCAAGAAACTTCTATAGACCATACTCTTGAATTTCTTCCATCCACTGAATTTATTTCATCTAGTTAGCCCTTTGTGCCTCTCATTCATCAATATTTGCTTCAACCTTATTTATTAGGTTGTTGGCCTCAATCTAGGATTGATTTAGATAGGTTAATTGTTTTGCAGCTTCAAATTTTACATGTTCAACCCACTCTTCAAATGTTCTGGTGATGACCTTATTCCTTTGTATCTAATCCAGAAACTTCTAGTTATCTAGAGATTTGATTTCAATAGAAGCCAACATCTCACTTAACGGAAGAGGTTCCAGATGCTGAATGGTGTGAATATATTGACCCTTGCTTTTCATTGCTTCTTTCATCTCTTGTTTGTCTTTTGCATCCTTCTAGACCCTGTTAGCAATTTTCCTGTTTGAAACATCAAATATTTTCATATATGTGGCTTTTCTATCTCTTCCTAGATCGACTTTAGACACTTGAAAATCCTGAGTAGAAACTTCCCCATCTCCTTTATCACTTACTGGTTTCACAATTTCTGCCACCCAACGGCCAGTGTTTTCATCAAACTCAATTCTAGATTCTATTTTTGGCTTCTTAGCCTTTGGAGTCTTATCCAGACACTTACTCACCATGTCCTCAATGGGCAGAGATAGAGGAATGATACTTCTCTTTTAAGCAACTAAAATTTCCAACCATTGTGGGGTTGTAGTGGACTTCTTTTGTGTGTCATAGTTACTCAAGAGGGCAAGAGAGTCATTTGGAGAATCTTCAGGATCAACCTACATCTGCTGACTGTTTGACATGTTGGGAAAACTAGATTGTGCAACTGGATTTTCTTGTGGTTCTGCTTCGGAAGGATCCAAATCTATAATAACATTGGGAACCACCTCTGGCTATTTAACTTTGTTCTTTATTTTGGAACTTGATCGGGTGACCCATGCGACAGGTTCAGTTTGAAGTTGAAGTTGAACTTCATGGCTAGCTAGTTCAACTTTAGGTTCAATATTACCTACAAGAGATTTATCAACAACTATGTTAGTCAAAACAGAATCCTTTCTTGATGAATTTCTCTTCTTCGGTTTCAATTGCTTTTTAGAAGGTTTTGGAACAACTTTAGGGGCCTTCTTTTCAAATAGCCAAGTTTCTATTCTCTTTATCACATTAGTCATTCTCACTTGTAGATCATCTTTTTCTAGTTTTGTCCAATCCAATTCTAGAATAGGGAGAGCTTCAACTCTTTCAAGGAACTGGGAATCAAGCACATCAACTTCTTCATCTTCTTCAACCCCATCCATATCTAAATCCAATCTGAAGGTGATAATTTGTGTCAAAATCAGTCTGGACCATAGCCTCTTTCTAACTCCAAGCTCATCTAAACAGTTGGCCTAGAAATCTTCCAATTCGGGAATGTGCATAAATGTGGCAGGAACATTGAGGTTTGATTTAGCAAAAACCCTATAATCAAAATTGGTTCTGGAGGTGTAAGATTTCAAACTCAGAGCAAACAGCTCTCCCTCCATTACCAGAATGTCCTGAAAAATTTTACACCTATAATGGCCTAGCTCAATAGGAAACAAAACACCAGAAGACTTTTTAGGACTACCAAATTTTTGCTCAACAATGACCAACTGTCTACAGATCTCCATCAAAACTACATTATCGAAGAAAAATCTAGGCAATCTTAGAGGTTCTCCATCAAAATCCCCAACTCTAAGATATGTGAATCTAGGAAACTGGATAAAATAACACCCATACACATTTATAACCTTCTTTGCTTCCTCAAAAATTCTACTATTCTCTTTTCCACGTAATTCAAAAACTAATTTAGCTAAAAACATATCATTAACTATTTTGAATTTATTAGAAAACTTCTCATTCTGCAAGCATGTAAAATAGTCATAAATCTTCATATCATTAGTCCATAGTTCATGAGGAAGACCCTCCCAGTTTCTACAATAGGGAAGAACATAAATGAGATAGGATGACATGTAGAAAGGGGTCAAGTTGGTCACATTCAAAAGTTCCCTGTGAAGCCTTTCTGCAATTAGGTCAACCCAATCAATAAATTTTTCCCCTTCCAAAATCTTTTGAATAAAACAATACATCCAATACTCCTAGTGGAAGGCATGTGCATTTCCCTTCACTCTATTTAAAAGGAACATGATATCTACAATTTCCTTACATAAATACTCAATTGTTAGGGGTTTAGGCAGCCTTGATCCTCCTTTCTCTGGTTTCGCCAACCATACTTGAGCTATCAAGGAACTATATCTTTTCTTATCCTCCTCAAACACAGGAGCCACTTCTGTATAGGTCCAGGGCTCATAGGGCTCTTTGTCTGGGATTCTTAAAGCTTCCATCAGTGTTTCCCAACTTATTTTAACTAGAATCTCTCTTGAGGAATCCTTGACGCATATATTCTTGGCATAATAGCTATTGGCACATTCTAACACAAGCTCATGGAAAACTAGGGCTGGAGGAAAAGAGACGACTTCCATTAACCCACTTCCTGCTAGTTTTTTGGAGAAAGAACCTTCAGATGCATTGCTGACCCTATTACATAACTCCCCTAAATTCACATTGACCAAAGAAGTATCACAAATGTCTGGGAGTGATATCAACAAATGGGTTTTACTTTCATTGTTCACAAGTTTAGGACAAAACAAAGGCATCTTAACCAGGAAATAAGAGAAATTTCACAATATAGCAACAATCTTCTTCAACAAGCTCAAATTTGTAAGGAAGAAGATGACTCACTAGTTGTCTGCACACCAATTTTCTATGATTTTCTTACCGCAAACTTCACTGCTTCCTTTCTCCACAAGCAAATGACAGTCAATATGCTTAGCAATTTTAATTTATTAACATGGCCAATAAGAATCTTGAATAAATATTTGCAGGATGGTTATAATAAATGCATTTATGGAGAAATGATTGATACGCCATATTAATTCTTTCCTTATTCAATTTCATGTTAAATCGGCACAAGTTTCTCGATTCCCCAAAACATCTTCTGATTACCACACTCTTTGTAATAATGATCCCCCTTTTCATCATGTTGCCAACTGTCACATCTTAAATTTACATGCTTGTATTGTCCCATCAAATTTGGTAACTTCTTACGACAACTTTCCATAATTGATTTGATACCTGCATTTCTCAAAATGGAAACCTTCCACGGGGCAAAAAGACAAACCTCCCGAATATTCCATCTGTTGAGAACTGCACTTTGAACTTGAACTTGAACTTGACAAAGTTCAAAGTTCGGGTTCGACTTCACAAAAGACTGACATACTGACTATAATACCCCAAAAATGGGATATAAGTTCATTAACCTCCTGCATTGACAATTCGAATGAAATCGACATCGAAGTCCTAACCTAAGGCACATCGACACATTATCGAATCTTAATTGATTATCCTAAATTCTACATCGTGGAATATTCCTTATTCCTATTTATCCTAATTATCTTTAATTTAATGATTATTTGGCGATAAATCTTATTTATCCTAAAGTTTAATTAATTGAATATTCTAAATATTTAATTATTTAGATTTAATACTGTCACTTAATTATTTAATTGGATTTAATTATATTTATTCCTAAATTGTATTATTTCATTTTGACAATAAATCAAATATCCTATGACTAATTGATTAAATTCTTATTTAATTAATTAATGTCAATTGTCAAATTTAATAATATAGTTTTTGAATAAAATTTTGATTTAATAATTGATTAACCCATAAATCAATTATTTTATTTTAAAAATCAGTTAAGTTGAGGATAAATCACTTTATTTATTAAATTAATTCATAATTAATTATGCACATCCAAAAAATAGTTAAACTTTAAATTAGAAAATCAATTCAATTTGTTTTAAAAATAAAGTCAACTCTCTTTTGAGTTGAAAGCTTATCTCAACTTCTAATTTAAATCAAAAAGCTGATTTGCATGATTTTTGTGAGTTAATCTATCTCTAAATTCTTGATAACTCAAAAATCAACCTGAGTTTATCAAGAGTGATTTATGGCTTTTTCCATGCACCTCCAAAGTCTTGGATTTCTATAAATTAAGGCCTCAGCTCTTCATTTTGGATCCATCCACGAATTGCATCCTCACGCTGGCGAATTGGTGATCAAAGAATCAATCTTTGCGAATCAAAGCTATTGTGAGATTTTCATTGTTTTAAGCATTCATATCATTTAGCATATCATTGTTAGATTAATTGCATGTCATATCAGTTTCTCATATAGAATAGATTTATATCAATTTGTTTCATCTTATTGCATAGAAAATCCAAAAATATAGATTAATTTGCATTCATCTCATATCTAGATTTTGCATTCAAATCCTTCATTTATGTGTCGTCAAGGTCACTGATCTCGGTCCAATCTGAGAATACATACTCGCATCTACTAGAAGGCAGTAAATCGCCTGGTTAGATTAGTTTCCATTTCACTGCACGATTTTGATTTTAACTAACCTCTAATATTTTACTGAAGTGTTGTGTCTACAACTAGGTACAAAATTCACACACACATTTTCGGCACCCACCGTGGGGCCCTAAAATGGGTTTCCATTCAATTTCTATCAATTTCTATCATCTTCTTGTCATTTTCTATTCCAAGTTGTGATTTTTAATTTCTGTCCATACAATTTTCGTACAAGTTTTGTCAGAAACTCGTATCAGGAGGTACCTATGTGCTATAATTGTGTCACACTTCTATGAATCATTGCATTCAAGAACACTCAAGAATGAGGTCTCAAAAATCAATCCATAGCTCCCTAGGCATGGAGTGCAAGGGTTTTTAAGAATGCTCTCAGCTAGAGCTATTAAGCCAATAACCTTGCTAGTAAACCATGCAATGGGAGATTCAAATGAAATAAGGGCAAGAATGTCAATATCCTCAAGAGTGTCACACTTCTATGAATCATTGCATTCAAGAACACTCAAGAATGAGGTCTCAAAAATTGATCCATAGCTCCCTAGGCATGGAGTGCAAGGGTTTTTAAGAATGCTCTCAGCTAGAGCTATTAAGCCAATAACCTTGCTAGTAAACCATGCAATGGGAGATTCAAATGAAAACAAGGGCAAAAATGTCAATATCCTCAAAAATCAAATAAAATGCAATGCAAGCTAGATTAAGATGAATATGCAAGCTAAGCTATGAAAATGAAAGATGCAAGTATTACAAAGCCTCCTAGTTAAGCTAGATAAATTAATCTAAAGCATAAAGGAAATCTAAGCTAAGAATGTCATGAAAATGAAGCTACTATGCAAGAAATGAAACTACAATAAGATGTAGATGCAAAAGCCAAGAATGCTCCAAATCTCCAAAATCTCCAAAGTGACCTAGAAAACCTGCAGCATAACATTAGCATAAAAGTTGAGGATCTAGAATGAAGAAGAGAGCTCTCCTTTTAAAGGAAATGAGAAGGAATGGACCATGGAGATTAAGAGGCAAAAGATTTAATCAACGGTGGAGCTTGAAAGAGGAGCAATCCACATGCACACATATCCTCCAATGGGAAAATAGGAGTTGACTTTTGTGTCCATATGAGACAAAAAGTGTTTTTCTCTTTTTATAAAATAAGAATAATGTTTTATTTGTGCAACTTAGGATAAGAGGAAAAGTGGGGGCTTTTTATTTATTAAAAGGGGAGGAAATATTCCTTTTAAATAAATAAAGATTTAAGATAAGATGGTTAGCCCATAGAAAATAATCGAATAAATGATAGAACTAGGATTTGATCAAGAGCAAGTAATTGATAATTTAGCAAAACGGGCTAATAGTCTAGATGACCATTTTTAGGTGTATACAGTACCCACTGTCATACGACAGTTGATTTGATTAAGGATCATACCATCAAAAACACAGTGTCATTTGGAAGCTCTTTTGTCGTATGATCTGATACCCATTATCGTACAAGTTTTTGGATTGTCATCTGGTAGGTGACCCACTATTGTACGAGTTTCAGTGCTAGGTTTCAATTATCATTTCACTTTTTCAGGTAGTTTTCCTGATTTGGACTAACAGCTAACATTAACAATTGAAATTTGTTATTTCTGATTGATTTCTACTGATTTTGATTGGGAAAAAGTGTGAGAATTGCTAAAAATAGGTAAAAATCTACTAAGCGCATTGCGAGGAATTTAGGTAATTTTCTCAGCTGATAACATTTCGATTTGGACTAAAACAAACTCTTGTGTGTCAAGCTTGTGTGACCTTTATTGCTTTCATATCACAGATTTCATTTTTGGCTATAAAAATGAGCATAGATTTGTTTTTCAGCATCTTTGTTACACATAGTAAATAGGCCCTATGAACACTATTTGTGATTCTTGAGAGAGTGGGTTTCCAGTGAAATTATTCTCAAAAAAGGAACCCTTGTAGGTAGGGAGGTTACTAAGAGCATCTCACGTTCTACTAGATTTGTGCATCTTCAGCTTCTAATTGATGTATGGTGAAAATGTGACCACACTTCTATGAACCATTACATGCAAGGTTTCTCAAAGGTGAGGCCTCACAAAGCAGCTCATAGCTCTCTATGCATGGAGTTGCAAGACACTATGATAAAATTGCCCTCAGCTAGAGCTACAAACTTGTGACCTTGCTAGTCAACCACACAATGAGAGATTCATAAAATTGAAGACTAGGGAAAAAGTGTCAAAATCCCCAAAATGAATCAAATGTGCAAGATGCAAATGAAACTAGTATGAGTGCAAAATTAATCTATCAAATGACAATGCAAACTAATCTATGAAAGGAAATTGCAATGGATTACAAACCCCTAATTAAGCTATGTGAGCTAAATCTATTGCATGAAAGGAAAATTACTCTAAAATGCCATGATATGCAAACTAATCAAATGAAATGTGCAACTAAATGATGAAATCAAATGAAAGGAAGCAAGTCTTCAATGTCTTTCAAAGGAGTCTTCAAAGTAAGCTAGAAAACCTGCAGCATAACATTAGCATAAAACATGATCATAAAATGAGGAGGAGAGCTCTCCTTTTATAAGAAATGAGGTGAAATGGACCATTGAGATTAAGAGGCAAAAGACTTAATCAACGGTGGAGAAAAATGGAAGCTTGATCCTTGTGCACAAATATCCTCCAATGAGAAAATAGGAGTTGACTTTTGTGTCCATATGAGACAAAAAGTATTTTTTCTCTTTTTATAAAATAAGAATGATGTTTTATTTGTGCAACTTAGGATAAGAGGAAAAGTGGGGGCTTTTATTTAATAAAAAGGGAGGAAATGTTCCTTTTAATTAAATAAAGACTTTTAGGATAAAATGGTTAGCCCAAGGAATAATCGAAAATGATGAAATAGGATTTGATCAAGGAAATTGATAGTGTTGGAAAAAATATTGATTATTGATAAAATTGATTCAGAGATAAATAAATCAATAAATGGGGCCTAAAGTCTAGGCAACCATTTTTGGGTGCATACATTTGCCCCTCTTTGACTAATGTGTGATTGATTTGGGAACACATGTAGTCAAAGAAGAATTGAAATGTGAGATCGATCTGGGATCACAAAACAACTCAGATGTGAGGTCGATTCGGGATCACACCTGGACAAACATAGACAAAGGATTCTGGACATGAGGTCGATTCAGGATCATATCCAAAATAAGAAATAAGAATCTCAAGCTTGAGAGAAAGCTCACAAAAAGATAGTTGAATCAAGAAAATCAAGGAATCAAGGATTAATATCCAATAGGTACTGCCCCCTCAGAATCGAAATCAAAATCAGGTAGAGGAGAACAGCAAACTGATAAAGATTTGATCAAATCATAATCAATCACAATCGAAGATAAGGTCGATAAGATAAACATTAAGTAGTGAAACATGCCCCAATGATGAATTAGAAGAAAAGAAGAGGGTGAATGAAAGACTAGAAGTTTGAAAGACATGAAAAGGAAGAAATCCCATCAAAGATCAAAGAATTATGTCTCAAAAGGTCAGTCAACCGCATAGAAGAAAAAGAAAATTTTGAGATGCAATTTTGACTATAAAGATGACTTGGGATTTCAATTTTGAGTCTGAAAATGAATCCAAGACGTTGAAATTAGCCAAGGGTGCAATTTTTGCGCAATTCCAAGGTGTTTTGAAAATTAGGTCAAAAATTCAAAATGCTATAGGAATAGAAAAGGATGTGATGTGAAAGACAAGAAGTGAAAGACATGATTGAGAAGAAGCAAAAGGTGAATGCAGTTGACCGACCAGTCTATGAATGATGAAAAGGAGAGCTCTCTCCATATGCAAAATGCAAAACTAAACTAATCATGAACCTAGAAATGCAAGCTACTATGAAAAGTGGTTGACTTGCAAGGTCACAATGCTTATAGACATCTAATTATCATCATCGAGCATTAGGTAGCACCGTAAGATCATACAATGCACACTAGCATAGCTAAGTGAATATGAATATGATCTTTATCAAATAAAAATGTGGAAATCTCACCTAGGCATCAAAGACATGTAGGTCAAGATGACTAATGCAATGAGATTACCTAATTTTAATATGGCAAGATTATGCTTGTATCAAGACACATGAAAGTCAGGATAGCTATAAGCATGCACTCACATAAAACAATCAAGGATAATACCTTGTCAATCTGTAGTGTCAAGTAAGACTAGCATAAATGCTCATGATAGTTAGGATCAACGAAATATACCCACAAGCAGATAAAGAAATAAAACATGTTCTCATACCCTCAGTCTTCTAGCTATGCATCATCGAAAACTTCTCAGGGAGAGACCACTCATCAAAGAAATCCTCATAGATAGCACACAAAGAAAAAAATTAAGTCAACATATCTCAACAAGTTGATTGTTTAAGTGCGTGTGTGTTGGTCATAGAGTCAGACTCTGATCATTGCATCTGCAAATGAGAAATATCGCATCAAACTTAGACTATTGGGTAAGACATCTGATAAGTGTTAAGAAACACTCGACGCAAGGGTAGTGTTGAAAAACACTATTTAGGGTGATGTTGAAAAACACCTGTTGTGAAATGCCCCAAGAGTCAAACGCACCTAAAGGACCTATGCGAACAGTTATGCCCCCTAGACAAAGGTAAAGACCAATTCCAGACTAAGCCAAATAAGGTTAAGGTATGATGGAGAAAGGCTCAGTGTCAAGGATGCATGCTAATAAATAGGAGTGCAAAGGCCTCAAGTAGCGCCTATTTCCAAGTTTTCACCACTCGGATTTTTATTGCAATTTTTCTCTTTTTTTCATTTTTTTGTATTTTTGCTACCAAGGCGCCTGTTTCCAGGTTTTCACCAAGGCACTTTTTCTATTTTTTTTAATTTTTTAATTTTTATTTTTTTTTGTATTTTTTCAGGACTTTTTATGCTTTTTAGGATTTTTTCAGCATCATATATCAATTTTTTGGGTATTTTTTCAGGATCATAAAATATATACAAAGGATGCCCCCAGGCAAAATGGGCATCAAGGATAGAACTTCTTTAGGTGCAACACATTAATGGGATCAGGGAGCTGTTCCCCATTCTCATCAGATAACAAATAAGCACCTGTACCAAAAGCAGCAATGATGACATATGGTCCAAGCCAATTAGGTTTGAACTTCCCCTTTTGTTCTCTGTTCTGTTGATTTTTAGGGTTCTCTCACAAAACGAGATCACCTACTTGAAACTCTCTAGGGTGAACCTTATTATTGAATGTCTTAGACATACACTTCTAATATACTCTCATATGATCAAAGGAAGCTTTATGCTTTTCATCTAGAAGTTCTAGTTCCTGTAACCTCATAGCACGATAATCCTCATCTGTAATCAAACTTTTGAGAGAGACTCTGAGGGAAGGGATCTCTACTTCTAAAGGTAATACTCCTTCAGCACCATAGGTAAGGGCAAAAGGAGTAGCCCCTATAGGTGTGTGAATACTTGTCCTATAAGCCCATAGTGCTGGATTGATTTGCAAGTGCCAATCCCTGCCATTCTTGTGTATTGTCCTATGAAGAATCTTGAGAATGGTTTTATTAGAGGCTTCTGCTTGTCCATTTCCTTGTGGAAAATAAATAGAGGACCAATGTTGCTTGATTTTAAACTTTTTGCATAGATGCTTGAGGTCCTTATTCTTGAATTGTCCTCCATTATCAGTAATGATCTCAGAAGGCACTCCAAATCGGCAAATAATGTGATTCAAAATAAAGAGTGAAATAGTCTTGCCTGAGGCAACAAAAAGAGGTATTGCCTCTACCCACTTCGTGAAATAATCAGTAGCTATGATGATAAACTTATGTCCACCTGATGAGTTGGGGTGAATTTTTCCAACAAGGTCAAAGGCCCAGCGCTGAAATGGCCAATAAGAAATAGAAGGAATTAGCTCCCTACCTGGAGCATGAATCAAGTTTCCATGTTTTTGACATTTCTCGCAAGACTTAGAGAAAGCTACTGCATCTACTTGCATTATGGGCCAGTAATACCCCGCCCTAAGCAATCGACAGGCCATGGCAAGACTGTTAGAATGTCCACCACAAATGCCCTCATGAATGTCAACTAACGCTTGGTCAGATTCCTCCTTTTCCAAGCACCTAAGAAGTGTCCCATCAAAACCCCTCCTATATAGATCACTAGAAATGAGGGTGTGGCGAGAGGCATTGCAGATGAGATTTCTGCGTTCAGAATGGTTGAAAGTGTTAGGGATGATGCCATCACAAAGATATGAATAGCTAGCACCATATCGGGAGGACTCATGTGTGACAAGGGTAAAAATGACTTGACTTTTAGGTGAATCAAAGATAGGGTAATGCAGTTCTTCCACCAGGAACTCAAATCGGGACTCATGCTGCTCCAATTGCAAAAGGGAAGCTAATGTAGCCATAGCATTTGTAGCCTTGTTGTCTGTCCTAGGGATTTGCTAAAATGTCACAAAAGTGAAATAGCGTCTCAAAGAATCAACCATCTTCTTATAGGGTATTAACTTGTCATCTTTGGTTTGATACTCTTCATTAACTTGATTGATTATCAATTGTGAATCCCCAAAAACATGCAACTCAGTGATATTCCATTCTATAGCCATCTTTAATCCATTCATTAATGCTTCATATTCTGCTATATTGTTTGTACATGGAAAGAGTAATTTGTAAGACTTTGGTATAGTATATCCATGTGGAGAAATAAACAATATCCCTGCACCTGACCCATTTTGCATATTAGAGCCATCAAAGAACATTTTCCAGGTGCGAGATGTGACATTTAATATATGTTCATCAGGAAATTCAACTTGTATAGGCATGCTATCCGTAACTGGAAAATCAGCAAGTTGGTCTGCAATAGCCTGCCCCTTTATGGCCTTTCTTTCAATGTACTTTATGTCAAATTATGATAATATCATCATCCACTTAGCGAGCCTTCCTGTGAGAGCAGCCTTACTAAGCAAATATTTTAGAGGATCAATCTTAGCAATTAAGTGTGTAGTATGAGCTAGCATGTAATGTCACAACTTTTGGGAAGCAAACACCACAGCAAGACAAGCTTTCTCAATGTTATTGTAATTGACCTCATATGACACAAGAGTATGACTTATATAGTATATGGCCCTCTCTTTTCCATTTTCATCCAACTGGGCCAACAATGCCCCCAAGGAAGTGTCTATAGCTAAAATGTATAGGATCAATGGTTTCCCTGGAATAGGAGGCATTAGAATTGGAGGATTAGCCAAATATTGTTTGATTTGATCTAGGCTCTTTTGAAAATCCTCATTCCAAACACAAGAAACACCCTTATGCAATGTCTTATTAAAAGGTTGTGCTATGTCTGCAAGCTAAGAAATAAACCTCCTAATTGACTGAAGACGTCCCTGAAGACTTCTCATTTGACTGATATTTTGAGGAGGTGGTATATCTAGAATTGCTTGGACCTTTTCGGGATCAACCTCTATGCCTTTTGCTGAAACGATAAATCCTAAAAGTTTGCCTGAGGTGACACCAAATGTGCACTTTTTCAGATTTAGCCTAAGTTGAAACTGTTCCATTCGATCTAGAATCACTTCCAAATCTTCAAGGTGTGTATCCCTTTTTCTTGATTTTGCCAAGGTATCATCCACATAATCTTCCATATTCTTATGCATCATGTCATGAAATATAGTTGTCATAGCTCGTTGATAGGTAGCCCTCGCATTCTTTAGTCCAAATGGCATGACATTCCAACAATAGCTTCCCCATGCACAAGTGAATGTTGTTTTCTCTTGATCTTCGGGTGCTATCTTAATATGATTATATCCACTAAATCCATCCATTAGAGAGTATATTTCATAACCCATTGTCATGTCCACTATCATATCAATATTTGGAAGTGGAAAATCATCCTTTGGGCATGCTTTGTTTAAATCTCTAAAATTTGTACATACAACGGACCCATCATGTTTAGAATCTGGTACTATGTTTGAGATCCATTCTGCGTAATTTATGGCTCTGATAAATCCAGCTCTCAAAAGTTTTTCTAATTCCGCTTTGACAAGGAGAGCTACATGTGGATGCATTTTTCTGAGTCTTTGTTTCATTGGTTTGACCCCTAGAGCTATGGATAAGTGATGCATTATAAGATTTGTGTCAAGCCCTGGCATGTCTAAATATGTCCATGCAAAATTGATTTTTTTCTTTTGTAGGAATTGTGCATATGTCTTTGTTTCTTCATCTGATAAAGACTGAGCAAGATGAACTATCTAAGGAGCTTCTTCTGTGTTCATGTTTACTAGCTTTGTTGGTTCAATCAACACTGAGGATCTATCCTGAAAATAACTGGGCAAGTTATTAAGTACCTCATCCTTAGGCACCTCAAAGAGGTTTTCACCCTTGGATACGTCTTTTCTTTTTACTATTTTCAGTTCTGACACTGCCACAAAGTGGTTTTCACCATCAGAACACCTATTCTTTTTCTTTTTTTCTTTTATTTTGAGACTGAGGTACTTAATATTAGGCTCAGTCATACTCGTAGTTGGCTCACTGGTGGAAGACACTACTGGCTCAATGGCATTAAGGTAACATGCGATCTCATAGTCATTCTGAAAAGTCAATAGTTGTGGCTCTTGTGAAATTTGAGACCAATCAATTAAATGGTGGTTGACAATAGGCAGGTTTATGACTGGTTCAACATTGTGAATGTGATGGATGTCATTTTTGGTGACCATATATTTAGGATTTATCAAGTTCCCTTCTAAAGTACCTGAATTGGGGTTCGTCCTTCCTAATGAAGTATCATCCACTAAGGTGATTTGAGGAGTCCAATCCTCTAGCCCTGCACTAGGCTCATCAACTACGTCGAGTTGGGCATTATAGGCTTGAATAACATCAACATCCAAGTCTATAGTTGCATCTGAAAGTGAATCCCATTCAAACTCATGTGAATATGTTTCTGAATTTTCAACATTGGGGCCTCGTGATGTAGAAGCCTCACAATTTTGAAGAGTCTCCCCTTCTCTAGAAATTTGTTGAACCACAAAAGTATCTAAATCATTATCACCCATCGCAGCTGGGATGAGGACACTTTCCATGGCTAATCTAGCATTCCTATAGTCGCTATCTGTTGCAGCTGGGATAGGAGGACTATCAGTTGTCAAATTTTGAAATTCTCCCCAAAGGAGATCAGTTGAAGGCACCCAATCTTCTATCATGTCTTGTTGGTTAGAAAGATTAGTTGTGTATTCAGAATCAGAATCACTGTCTATCGCAGCTAGGATAGCAGTACTCTTCGGTTTATCACTTTCAAAACCTAAACCCACTATGGATTTGTTGCGTTGTGCAAATAAAGCATGATCTGATGGCTCAAACTTTGCAACCAATCTATGACTAAGGGGGCCATGTCCTAGGCATCCCATGTTTTTCACTAACGTGTACCCTCTACCATAAACTTTAGGTGGAGCAAAATTTTCATTGTGTTGGTACTTTTCCTCATGATAGATCTAGTCTCTTACGACAACTTCCTCTTTCTCTTCCTGAATGGGAATTGAAGACTCAACAAACTTTCCAAATAATGTCATTACAGATGATGAATGTTTCATATCTGGTGATGGTTTCCCATAGGACCTCGGAGAGATCGGCAATTTTGTAAAAGAATCAATTTTATAATCTCCCATCCCAAGATCTATGGTTTTAAACTTCTCCTCGTATTGCTTAAGTGAAATTCTAGAACTGTCAGCTTCCCTATTCAAAGGTATATGTGATCTAGCAGAAATGTTATTAACTGACAAAGTATTATCTCTAGGTATGCAAATTTCTACACCATTATGAGGAAACTTAACACACTGGTGATATGTTGATGGGACTGCTTGCATTTCATGAATCCATGGCCTACCTAGCAAAATGTTATAGGCTAAAGGTCCAACATCAACAATTTGAAATAAGATATCCTTTTCTACTGGGCCAATGCGAATAGGCAAAATGGCCAATCCCTTGGAACTTCTTTCTGCTTCATCATATGCCTTGATTGTGATCTTTTTCCTCATATCAATGACTTCTTCGAAATATCCTAGAGCCTTCAACAAACTCATGGTACAAATATTTAGCCCTGCACCCCCATCTATCAATACATGCCTGACACAGGTTTTATGAATCATGACTTCTATGTGTAAGGTCAAGTTATGTTGGTGACTGATGGATTTGTCATCTTCTTCTAAGAAAGTGAGGTAATGAGGGCTAGCCAAATGGTTGACCATATTCTAGAATTGATCAACATCTAAGTTGTTAGGGACACTAGCCACTCGCAAAGCATCCTCAAGAACATGCTTATGCCTTGGGGGCAATTCCAAAAGTTCAAATATAGAAATCTGAGCTGGCATGCATTGAAGTTGATCAACAAGGTTGTAATTAAGCTCGGGGCCAACAACAGATTTAGAGGGAGTTTGCTTAGATGAAGATTGTCTAGGCTTGCTGGAATTAGGACCTCTAATGACAATAGGAGGTTGACTAACTTGACTCCTAGTGACAACATGAAGAGACTGAGACTCCCTACGTGAGTTAGGTCCTCTCAACACAACTATGGGTCCTTCATTAGGCATTTTCCTTGAATCATCATCATAGTCATAAGAATCTTTTCTTCTCATCATATTAACATTTTCTTCAACCACCTCAAGCATGTTGATCACATTATCAACTTTAGTGTATGTATAATTGATTGCTGCCTTACCATTCTTATTATTGTTGTTGGAACCTTCTCCTTTCTCATACTTTGGCAAGGGTTCTTTAAAAGCCTTATGATCAGAATTTGAGGTTAAACCATCCACTTGCAATCTACCATTCTCAATGAGGTCTTGGACAAGATGTTTGATTTTGAAACAGTTCTCTGTATCATGCCCAATTCCATTGTGATACACACATTATGCCTTCTCATTCCACCAATATAGTTTTGGATCTGGAATGCAAAATTTTGAAGGGTCTTGAGGTTGTACTAATTTATGAGCAATAAGAGTTTTGAAAATGTCAGCATAAGAATCTCCCAAATTTGTGAATTGCCTCTTCTCAGTCTTAGGCTTTCCTTGATTCTTTGGTCTGCCATCTTGTTGCTCTGAAGACATTTGAAGTTTCATGGCTTGTACTACCTTGGAAAGATTAAGGACTTCACTTTTAGGTTGAGGTGCATCAACAACACCATCATTAACCACTTGTTTATTCTTGTTCCAATAATTGTTCTTTTTGTCCTTATTTCCACTATTGTTGTTTTGGCCATTGGTATTATTTGTTGATTTTGCCAAAATTCCTTGTTCTTTTAAAACATCTTCAATGCGACAAGCGACTTCAACCATGGTGTCAAAAGAGTAGAAGGGAATCTTTCTGACTTCATATCTTAGCTCTGGAACCAAATTGCTCACAATAATGCCAATTCTCTCCTCTTCAGGGATTGTTCTTGGATATTTCGCACATAAACGTCTCCACCTTTGCAAGAATACAACAAATGACTCTCCTTGATTTTGTTTTAGTTTACACAAATCAAGCATTATGACGGATCATGTTAAATTATAGGCAAAATGTTGTACAAACCTTTCCACAAGTTCCTTAAATGTCTTGACCGGGGGAGTAAGGTTAGTGAACCACTCCATTGCTTGTCCCTTGAGGCTTCTAGGGAATAATCTCATTAAGTATGAATCCTCATTATGGAAAGAGAAGCTCATGATGTAAAATTGCCTTATGTGATCATGGGGGTCACTAATGCCATCATATTTGTCATAGGTAGCGAACTCCACCTTCTTAGGAAAATTGATCATTACCACACTCTTGTCAATAGGATTGGGACAAATAGAATCCAAGTTGAAATTACTTTTGGGAGCTCTCATGTTGTCCACATCTCTTTGCAATTGTTTGATCACCTCATTTGTGGATGGATCTTGCTTCTTTACTTTTTTATCCACATCAAAATCAAAGGGTACTCTGGCACCTTTGTTAATTAGACTTTCCAAGAATTGGTCTTTGTTTTGTTCAACATATTTTTCAACATAGGCTTGGAAAGATGGCTCTTTTTGTATAGCCATAAAGTCTAAGGTGTCCAAATTAACATACCTCCCCCCATGTTGTGAAGTATGATGTGCTCTTTGGGAGGGTTGTCTAGAAAGTTTAGGAGGTGAATTTCTCCTATTGTGATCAACTCTTGAAACTCTTCTTCCTCTTGGACTTGGTGATCTTGAGGGTGTCCTAGACCTCCTTCTAGTCTTAGGACTTTGAGAGGGTGTTGATGGTGGAGAATTGGTTCCACTATTAGTCCTTCTTCCATCAAATTGTCTTTGAAGTTGCTGCGCATACAACCTATCTTCTTCTTCTTGCAATGCTCTTTTCTTCATTTCTAACAAGATTTTCTCTTCCTCTTCCAATCTCCTAAGTTTTTCCTATTTCGCGGCTTGTTCATCTCTATAAGCTTGCTTAGCTTTTTTGATAGCCCTCAATCTAGTATTAGTATGCCAAGAATTTTCCTTAGCTGGAGATGAAGGTCTTGATGCATTGTATAAGTTGGCCGCATTGACATGGTATTCTAAATCATTGTTGTGATCAATATGTTGTGGAAATCTTGACTCTGAAGAACTATGTCTATGGTGTCTTTCTGCTCTTTTTTGAGGATCCCAATATCTTGATTTATCATGAGGTGACCTTGGTGGACTATATCTGAGGTCATCATCATCATTATGTCCGAAACTTGAAAACATGTTTTGAAGATTGCGGTTGATATCTTCTCTAGAATTCTTAATGTTTGAAAAACTCATGTTGGTGCCTGATGAGTAGTGTGTTTTGGGTGTACCTTCCTCACAGGGATTAGTCTCAACCTCTAGTTGACTCCCAGGGGACTGATCAAAGAGGGGTTCCTTTTCCTTACGTTGTTGACGTGTTCTAACTGGTGGTAACTAATTAAAGATAACTGGGGGTCTTTTCCCTTGATTCACTTGATATCTTGTAGTAATTAACATGAACGAAAGGGACTCTAAGTGATAGGTTAGTCTCTCAAAGTGTCAATTCCAACCTAGGATAATTGAGATTCTCTATTGTCCAAAGAGAAAATGAAAAGATAGAAAATAAAAGGCATCACCAACACTGTCAAAGAGGTGCTTCAAATGAAAGGGTGAATACCCTTACACTTTTGAATCAGGAGGTTGGACTTAGCCAAAATTCAAATCAAAATTGAGATATATGAAAAATGTTTTGGACAATAGTAGGATCAAAATTCTCCAAGAGTGTAATCAACAATTCTAAAGACAAACTTTTCACTAGGAATAACTCTCAAACTCGACAAATTATTTTCAAGGTAACCTTATAAATCAATTGAAATGATCCCTAGAAGGCTAAAATAAAAAATTTGTAGTCAAAATAGGTCTCTAACAGCAAGATTAGATAACCTACTCAAAGGTCAAGTCATACTAAAAGCAACTTATGATTGAAACTAAGAATAGTGCTGAAAACTTCCAGGCGATAGACTCCAAGCACGCTAGGTGATAGAACTCAGACTGGGTGATACTTCGCACGATGCCAAGCAATAGACCGTAAAACTACCAGGCGACAGACTTAATAACTGACAGGTGACACAATCCAGTGCGAACTATCATATGATATTTCTCTTAAGTGCAGGCGATACTGATGTTGATTTTGATCAATTTGTGCAAAATTTCAAGTTTTAAGGTCTGATTTTGGATTTTTTGAATGTTAGGGGTGAAAATGTCTGATGTCAATCACAAATTTAACAGTATTTGGACAGGTTTGCAAATAGTAGGGGATCAAACATGTCTTCAAACACTTAAAACAAGGGCAAAAGTAACCTTGCCAAGATAAACACTTTGTGATATCAAAAAGTAAAATTGCACCCTATGGAAGCTACCGATTATTTGTATGTTGAAAACTTTTACACTGGTATCACATAATCGAAAACACTTCAAGTAATTTCTACCTACAAGACAAGGCTCAATACTTACCAACTTAGCCCACAAGTTGATGTCCCCTTTCCTCACACCAAGTGGTTGCCCACAAGAGATATTGGCTTTGTCATGGAAGTGTCAAATAACACAACCAAAGGGACACATATGGTGAGTATCTTGGGGTGATCCGGGTTAGTCCACTTGGATCAATCCTTGCACTAAGAAGATAAGCAGCTAAATAATGGTGGCTTCTAACCTATGGTTCTTAGTAAGGGCTTCCATTCATAACACCCCTCTTGCTCCTCATAAAGGACTAGGACCTTGCGGCCTCAAGAGTACCTTAAGCATTCTTGCTCAATGATTTCCCCATGGTCACAATCCCATGAGCTACTCACATCAAGTGAAGACAAGTGTTATGTCTACCAAGGTTTTGTGTCCTCAATAGCCTTGAGATTATAGTGAGTCAGAATAGCCGGCAAAAGGCTTGTCCCCACTTGGGTCATTCCTCTTGATTGCTCAAGAGTAGGGCCGCTAAAGGATCCTAAACTAAACAAAGAATGGATGATTTTTGAGGTTCAAGGTTTTTGGTTCACCACAAGGGTGAAGAGCATACTCCCCTATCTCAAAAACTTCTCCCAAACACACCAAGCAAATTCAATTACCCTCTTGCTTCCAAAATTCCAAGATGGGTCAAGATTTTTTGGTTCACCACAAGGGTGAAGAGCATACTTCTCCTACCACCTCAAAATCCCTTCCATAAGATATTAAAGTTCCTAAAACAATTAGTAGATGCCACACTTGAAAGGAAATAAATCACAAACACTCGAATTTTTTTTCTTTTTGCTTTTCAATTATGCTTTGGGCAGCCCTGCAAAAACTGTTAGTAGCCCTTTAGCATGCAATTCATGGCGATTTCCTTCAAGCAAAACTCCTACAACCACAACTTGTTAGACAACTAGGGTTAGGAAAATCTGAAATCTAAATGAAAGTAATGCAAGAAACTGATTAATCTAAGCTAAGAAATGCAGGTTAGATCTATCTAAATACAATAAAGTAAACCAACAAACTAAATGTGATCGAATTCAGATGATAAAACTTAAAATGCAGTTCTTTGTCAAATCAGGTGATATACCTCATAATTCACCAGAATCATGCAACACAGTTTCCTGTACCTGGGTGATACTATCCATTTGGGTGATACTCTGCAGAACAGTCAAGCGATACTTCGCACGATGCCAAGCGACAGACCAGAATATAGACGGGTGATTCTTCCTCTACGCAAAGTGTCACACTCGTATACTAAGAACTGTCATGCGATAATCTTGAGAAGTGTCTCGCGATATTCTGAGACAGAAAATAGAGAATGCAAAATATCTGAAAATTAATCCGAAAAATGACAGAAATGCAAGAAACTAAAGGACAAAGTCTATCTACTCTGCCCCACAGTGGGCACCAGAAATGTATGGTGAAAATGTGACCACACTTTTATGAACCATTACATGCAAGGTTGCTCAAAGGTGAGGCCTCACAAAGCGGCTCATAGCTCTCTATGCATGGAGTTGCAAGACACTATGATAAAATTGCCCTCAGCTAGAGCTACAAACTTGTGACCTTGCTAGTCAACCACACAATGAGAGATTCATAAAATTGAAGGCTAGAGCAAAAATGCCAAAATCCCCAAAATGAATCAAATGTGCAAGATGCAAATGAAACTAGTATGAGTGCAAAATTAATCTATCAAATGACAATGCAAACTAATCTATGAAAGGAAATTGCAATGGATTACAAACCCCTAATTAAGCTATGTGAGCTAAATCTATTGCATGAAAGGAAAATTACTCTAAAATGCCATGATATGAAAACTAATCAAATGAAATGTGCAACTAAATGATGAAATCAAATGAAAAGAAGCAAGTCTTCAATGTCTTTCAAATGAGTCTTCAAAGTAAGCTAGAAAACCTGCAGCATTTTTTTATGTATAAAACATGATCATAAAATGAGGAGGAGAGCTCTCCTTTTATAAGAAATGAGGTGAAATGGACCATTGAGATTAAGAGGCAAAAGACTTAATCAACGGTGGAGAAAAATGGAAGCTTGATCCTTATGCACAAATATCCTCCAACGAGAAAATAGGAGTTGACTTTTGTGTCCATATGAGACAAAAAATATTTTTTCTCTTTTTATAAAATAAGAATGATGTTTTATTTGTGCAACTTAGGATAAAAGGAAAAGTGGGGGCTTTTATTTAATAAAAGGGGAGGAAATGTTCCTTTTAATTAAATAAAGACTTTTAGGATAAAATGGTTAGCCCAAGGAATAATCGAAAATGATGAAATAGGATTTGATCAAGGAAATTGATAGTGTTGGAAAAAATATTGATTATTGATAAAAACTGATTCAGAGATAAATAAATTAATAAATGGGGCCCAAAGTCTAGGCAACCATTTTTGGGTGCATACAATTGATACATTCTCTCTCCGGAGAGGTTGATAGATCATAAGTGGTTGACATCATAGATCTTTGTGAGATAATCTTGGTCTTAGCGTGTCAGATTAATCTATCTGCTTTGTTTGGGTTAAAAGTGAAAAGGCTAGAAGACTATACTCTACTCCCTTTTTGGGTAGTATCAGAAACTCAAATCCTTGAATCTAGAACCAGTCTCCATGTGGTATATTTTATGAGTCACCTTTAGAGAGGGTTAACCGTAGTGGACATTCCCTTAATTGGGTCAACCACATTGATAAAACCTCAAGCGATAATAGTCATTTTCACCATGGTAGCAGCAGTCGCTATATAAATGTCCTTGTGGAGGAAATCTTCACAAGTGTGGTCTCTTGTTGGGCTGTCAGATCTCCCTAGTAGCTCCTAATTGATTAATTTCTTGAACTGTGTCAAAACCTCAGTGCACTTGGATTGGAGTTCGCCCTCTTGAGATCACAAAGTTGCAGAGTCAGACCATTACTACAAACCCTACCGAGGCCAAATTTTCATTTTTTAGGAATATGTGCATTATTGCAAAACTTTTTGGAACATACACTGTTAACACTTCTAGGGATTAACACATTCAGTCACTTGGTTGTTCATGCACAGGGTTGCTTTTTCCCCTATTCATTATTTTTAGACGTGCTTGAAATCACTTGCTTGTTGTTTGTGTGCCTATTTATCTATCTAGTTACTAAGAACGAATCAATCCGATACAATCTTCAAATCTGGACAGATAATTTTATAATAATCTGAAACTAAAAATCTAAAAAATTGCAAAATCTGATGTTAAACACCTTTCTGGAGTCAAAATTCATCTTGTAAAGTCAGAAAGTCATACGTGACTTTTGGCTATAGTCGTTTCAGAACCCTCAGATTGTCATATGGTAGCTGGTATATTGTCGTATGAGTTTTGCTGCCAGTCAATTCAAAAAGTCAAAAACCTTGCTATCAACTATCGTGCGAGTTTTACAATTGTCGTACGAGTTTTTCAATTGTCATTTCATAGCCTACCCATTGTCGTACGAACCTGCAGAAAGTCATTTGAGAAATTTTGAAAAATTGCCAGAAAGTTGTCAGAACTGTCAGAGACCCAGCTTTTCCAGCCTATTTCCAGAGTCTGTCAAGAAAATCAATGTGTCAAGAATAGAGCAGCAACTACTGAGAATCCAATCATTTTCCTAAAGTGGCCTTTTGAGTCTGATTTAGCCTTCTGTTTAATATGGTGAAGTAACTTGTATCATTTTGTTCAGTGAGAAATATCATACAATGGGTAAGCTTTAGGGTTTTGTCAGATCCTTTATTGAGTTTCATCGTACGATATTATGGTGAATCCTAGTTGTTTGTAAATCATCATATCATAAATAGAGAGTATGTTTAGTGATTCAGTTGACTTTATTTTTGGTTTCTAACTACTAATCTCGTCTTGTTGGCTTTCTAGTTGATCTATTTTGTAGCCTAACTAGTGATTGTTGGTCACTTTGTAGAAGGTTTCTCTTGTCAAAGGCCATCATTTGAAACAATCTTTATGAAACTACTAAATTTTTTTGGGTTTTAGGACACTCCATTGAAGGATTAAAATCCAAACTACTCACGAATTTGTGCTTACAAGTTGCCATAGATATTGCAACTAAACTTTGTATTTGCATTAAGTGGTTTTCTTAGGCACACTTAATCAAGATCTTTTGTAGTGTTTAATTCATTGATAGGGAATGTTCTTATCTATCTAGACAATCAAAAACCTAGACTCATTAGATTACTCACTTAGAAAAAGACATAGGAATGAACAACTTCCTTGATGTGTTTGGGACAAAGCAATGTGGATATGAGATTATGCTCTTTTCCCTAGTGGAAAATAAAAAACCAAGACTCCTAAGTTGCCAATCCATTTTATTTATTGCGTCACCTTTAATGAGCCTACCAATTGAAGGAAAAATCTCCTGGGAATGACTCAAGTGGGTAACAAAGCAAAGCCACCTACTCCACCCCAATATAAACAAATGCCTCTTTGAGATTAAAGACTCAGAGGATGGTGGTATCTTATGCCTAGTCTTGTAGGGCTATAGGCCTCAATCCTTCTTGTGGGACTGCATTGCCTTGTATGATTAACATAAGATATCACTAAATGGTACCCCTAATCAAACTCCATGGTGTAGAAGCTACCTTGATCACCCTTGAAAGTTTGATAACATTTGTGCAAGGAAGATAATAACTTCCCTAAGACACTTTCCATATCATGCCTCCTTAAGCTTTTGGAGTCGGGTAATACGACATTGCATGGTCTTCGATGGTCGTATTTTGATTATCTCTTGGAAGTGTGCCTAAGCTTGTGAGTAAAGGTTTTCTTTCTATGCCAATTCCTTTAAGGATAGTGTGTTTTTGCTTCAATTTACCTCCATGTGTTTGATGTGTGTGTTTAAAACTCTGAAACGTTGTAAAAAAAAACCAAACACACAATCAAAACTTACCAAATTCTCCAAATGAACATTAAACACTTGATGAATTTCCCCCAAAAAAGTACAAATCCCTCAGAAAAAGTCTCGTGTTGTATGACTAGGAAAAATTTAACCATATTATCGTACCTCTCACTAAGAATTATCATATGATAGCTTCCTCATATCATTTCTGAACACAAAGTTTGTCGTACAAGCCAACATCCCAAAGCCAATTGTTAGTAACCTCAGTTTTATCATCCTAGCTTGTGAGTTTCATCATACAAGCCTAGGTCTTTTACTATATTATCATATCAGACACTGAGAATAATCATACAAAAACTGCCTTGTATCGTATCAAATTATTATCATTTGACCTACAGAGTGTGAATTTGACAAGTTATGTTATCATTTTGATCTCCATTCTAGTTGTCCAATTAAGCTTCCAACCTGCCCTAATTTGACAAATCGATCATACACCCTTGTTGTTGTAACTCCTTGTCTATTGGCCCTTCATCTAGGTTCCTTGAGTACTTTACTAGTCTTACTCTCCTCCCATCCATCAAATCCTAATCAACTTATTCACAAGTGTCTCTTATCAAACAATCAAGCCTTAACCTTGACACCTTGTAGCAAGTTCATTCTCAATTTTGAATCAAGATCCAACCATCACCTTTCATCAATCATTGAAGACAAGTCATCACTTTCCCAACCTAATATTGACCTAATTCTCCTAGTTACTTTTAGCTCTCAGCCATGTTGATCTTTCATGCTAGTACAAACCAGGAGTCAACGATAAAAAGTTGATCCTACTTTGAAAGGTAAGGATATAGACAATTCTACCCTTGGACCCTCATCACAACAAAAATCAAAATCTATAAAGAGGACTCTGATTCAAAACCAATCACTTACATAATGATCAATACCCCTACATCTATCTTTGAGTCATCAACATCAATCCTTTTCCATTGGTCATCACAATGAACCCAATATGTTAGTGTATAATTAGGGATCCACAATTGCATAGTAATGTTATAATGTTGAAATTCATATAGGGTCTTATGCATTCTTAGCTTAATTGCAATCTTAGTTTGTTTTGATAGCTTGTCTAACCTTAGTCAATTATGGTTATTAACTCTTAGTTGCATCTCTAGCTTAGATTTCTCCTTTTCTAGCTTAGTTGCATTATTTTATCAATATTTTGGAGTAGAGAATGTAATCATTACATCATACTCACAATGAATCTTCTATTTTGAAGTAGTCTAGTCAATAGTGTACATGCTAAATCTAAGAGAAAAATAAAATAGGATGTACTTGTTTCATCTAGGAAGCAATAAATCAGTTTCTAATGGATTTTTCTGTGTTATTTTGATTGATTATTATGCTATTAACCCATGGATGTAAGGATTTATTTAAGTGTTTGTGCTAAAAGTTCTAACCACTTTTCACACATACAATAATTTCACCCGAAATTTTAGTATTGGTCTGTGTGGGTGGTGATACTCCCTATGGTTGGTACTCTCGTGT
The DNA here is from genome assembly GCA_027943335.1 of Chamaecyparis obtusa. Classification (NCBI taxonomy): domain Eukaryota; kingdom Viridiplantae; phylum Streptophyta; class Pinopsida; order Cupressales; family Cupressaceae; genus Chamaecyparis; species Chamaecyparis obtusa. Next base: position 1,564,107 of record BSBK01005082.1, read on the forward strand.
CTAGGTCCAGTAGAAATGAGTAGCACCCTAATGTTTTGTGGTATTGTCAATGTGTTTGGGATATTGGTCCACATGATGAGTGTATCCATGCTTTATTATTATATGCATATGTTGCACTGATTAGCATGAGTGTTAGCCACCTCCTGCTTGTGTGTGTACCTTGTGTTTGTGGTCGGGTTATTATCTTCACGGGCACGGTGGGGTGGGCCTAAGGGTTCCATGTGGTAGGGTGGAATTTCACTATACCACTATTGGGGATTGGTGTATAAATGGTGGACATCTACCAGTGTCATGGCTCGAGCATGATTTTATCATTCTATCCTTACTTCTCATTTTAGTATTTTCTTGTATATACGTTACTTTGATCTTTAGATCACTTTGATTTTCATTATTTATGGATGTATCGAGTGTGTATGACCTTGATTATATGTTCTCGATACTCCTTAGTGTGGAGATGTACATTTTAGGCCATGTGTTGGAACCAACACTTGTCTTTTTGTAAATTTTATGCATTTCCAGAAAAGTTGCACATCTAAATGTTATTTTTGCGCATGTGATTTGCATACCTACACATTCATGCATTCCTATTGCGCATTTGTTGTTATTGTGCATGTATTCTTTGTTTTTGCACATCTATTTTAGGCTTGGTCCAGGTAGAACCTACTTCTGCACATGTGTTATGAGACTAATTTGATGCATCTATGACATATTTTTTCTTCCCTTGGGTTTGTGCAAAAAAGGATTCCATTGTTAGATTCCCTATATTTGTGGGATAAATTTCATGTATTTGTATCTTGTTTTCCATTAATTTATGTGGATTTCTAGATCACATTTCGATTTGGGTTTTCAAATGAACCTTCTTTTGGATTTTGTTGAGGATGAACTTATCTCCTAGTTAGCAACCATCGACGATGGTCCAATCTTATCCTATGAGGTTCGTGGACATGGTATGAACTCTCACATGGTGGCTTGAATGTGACTTGGTCGTTCATGCTTGTATTGGGGTCCTCTTGGAAACCTTGGAAGAGTGAGTAAGCCTTCCACTTGTGCATGATTGTTGACGATCATTGTTTGTTATAACTTTGCTTATGTTTTATGTTATGATTGCACTTGTATGTACATGATGTTTATTCCATGACAAAAAAATTTGTTGTGTGCATATTTGACCCTTTGTTACATACAAGTGCAATCTTAACATAAAACACAATAATGACTGAGCTAGAGGCAAGGTATGCTATGATGGTAATATATATAGTGTGTCGTGCATTGTTTTATTTATGGCATTTCACAGGTAAGAATGTATTGTTGGTAATGTTAAAACTTGATAGGATTTGTTTTAGTATTTATAATTTGCATTTTCATCTTAAGAAAAATCTAACATAGAACAAAGTAAGGACTGAGCTAGAGGCAAGGTGAAGTAATAGAGAAACAACTAACCCCGACACAACCAAAGGTTTTGAACTATGATAATTGGCTTTTTTTCCTCCCTTAATTGCTTTACATGTGACATAGATTATTGTTCAAAATATTTAATGATATTGCTTGCCCCAAATATGTTTAAGCAACTATAAAATTAGTTTGTGCCTTTTACAGGTTTTTTGTTTAATACACATGATCTACAACACACACACACACACACACACACACACACACACACACACACACACACACACACATGCACTATAAGCTTTCTAAACCTTCTCTCACCTTTTGCCAAGCTCTGCATTATAATCCATTTTTATAATCTGACAATTGAAATAACCACTCGAAACAAGGAAACCTCCAAAATACATACAATTTTTTATTACCACTTGGTATAAAAAAGCCTTGCAATGACCAACCAACAGATGAAGGGATGCTTATTTGACTCCTCACCTAGCAGGACACTTGCCAAATCATTTTAAACAATGCGTAACCGTACCCAAAACTAGACATGAACCGCTTTAGTGGCTAAGCAAGAATAACCAACACTATAAACACCAACTTACACTACACATAAACCAACCAACAAAACAAACAAAAGCACCTGACATACTCAAAGCTCTCACTTGCCTCTCGATCGTTCGCTACACCCTCCTTCGTCATGTCGTGCCAACACCAAAATGCAAACAATTTGTATCGCGACCTGTATATGATTCAGTATAATACAAACCACCATAAAAAAAAAAAAGAACTAGTAAACAGTTAAAAATAATGCATTAATCGCTTTAACAACCAAGCAAAAAACCAACACACTAAACACCAAGCTATGTGATAGACAAACCTAGCAATGAAACAACAATAACCATTCCCCCATACCTCAAAACTGACCCTGCCCTCTCATTCACAAACTCTACTTCATCTCTCGCTTTGTCCTTGTAGAATAAAAGTAATGTGAGTTGGGAAAAATCACATTGCATTTACCACTACCACATATGACATTTACCATTGTCACATATGACATTTATCATTGTCACAGATGGCATTTAAACCACTGGTACAAATATTTACTTCATTGTCCACTATATTACGATTACAACACAAATGGGCCTCCTCTTTTTTTCTCACAATTTTGCACATTTAATAACCGACCAATCAACTTATTTTACAAAATCGTAAGAAAAAAATAATTTTAAAATTTACATATCATATATTATACAAAAACTATACACTTTGACAAAAAAAAACTTCATGGCCTTTGAAAACTTAATAGATTGATGCTCTACTAAAAACATTAGTTCCTTACCTATAGAAGTAGGGACTAATAAAAATAATAATAACCAATTTTTATTGATATAAAACAAAATAAATGAATACAAGTGTATTGACAAACGCTAATAATTAGAACAAATATTATCCATAACACTAAGATACTAAAACTAACAAATCAGAGACAAATTACACTAGGTGACATTTATTTGTTTTATATTCCAAAATTAAATATAACTGCACCTTTTGGGAGACAAACTATTTATTTCAAAATCAAATGCAAACCGACGTGGACAAATAGGGGAAACACTCCTTTGATCCTTAGTGTTGCACTATAACCAATCAGCTGGCATATTGCAAGATCCAACGGCCACGAATTGAAGTTCACATTTCTCCACGGATCGGATGGATCCGACGGCCAGGGGAGGGCAGGCAAGACAACAGGGCAACTATAAAATTCAGATGGGGGAAACATTTTGAGAAGACACGTTCGCAGGAGCTTGAAATTTATTCAGAGATTATTTTCTGTAGGCAAAATGTCTGGGAGAGGAAAGGGCGGCAAGGGTTTGGGCAAGGGAGGCGCCAAGCGACACAGGAAGGTCCTGCGTGATAACATCCAGGGCATCACCAAGCCCGCCATTAGGCGTTTGGCCAGAAGAGGAGGTGTCAAGCGTATCAGTGGCTTGATCTATGAAGAAACCAGGGGTGTTTTGAAGATTTTCTTGGAGAACGTCATCAGAGACGCTGTTACCTACACTGAACATGCGCGCCGAAAGACTGTGACGGCCATGGACGTGGTCTATGCTCTGAAGAGGCAGGGCAGGACTCTCTACGGCTTCGGCGGTTAAGATTCTTTCTCCTGGCTGCGGGCTCAAATTTTCCGGGTGTTCTTCAACACCACCTCTTCTTGGAATTGTTTGTTAAAAGCTCTTTTATTGAAGTAGTTGGATGCATTATTACAGAATGATGTCTTATCCTATAGGTTTAGTATTGAAAATTTTCGTTTCAACTAGGGTTTCTGGATCTTCAAGGCGATGAATCTTTGTTTTCAGATTTGAGGTTTTAAGTGTCGACACAGAGACGGGAATCTAACTCTGTGCTATCTGCGGATCTCAAATTGTAAATTCAAACAATTTAATGGGGCTTCAGATGTGTTTCCTTCCTCCAGGAGGATTCCATACTGTCAGGCACTGCAATTTACAAGTAAATATTCAAAACATGGTTATTCCATAGAGCATTTACATGGATTGAGGAATTCTAATAGATTTGATGGTTATGTCCTTGATTTTTTCCCCTTCTACCCGGCTAGAACTAGAATTTGATTATTTGTGATGCTTGCTCAGCTTCTTATGAATTTGATATTATCAATTGTGAAAATCCTGTCGCAAGGATTATTGGAATTGTGAATTTGCTATTTCCGGGAAAAATTTAGCTTTATAGATTCAGTGCTCTCGGATCTTACGGGTGCCCCTATGCGGTTGTTTGAGTTTAATGTTGTCACCGACTGATTTTTAATTAAGATTGTCTTTTACCTGCGGGAACATGGTTATTTATTTATAGTAAATAGAAAGTACTAGAGTATCAATTTCAGGGTATACCCCTTATGAAATCAAGCACGCATTGCTAAATTAGGTTGTGTGTGTTTTCGATGGTTTCACGGTATAATAACCAAATCTTCCATGTTTAGAGTCTATTTTTTGTTGTGTACAGTTTCTTCTTCTCATGCCTCCATCAGTTAAAAACATGTCTAATAGCTTTCTGTGAACAATCTTATTAGCAAAAGAAATATATGTCACGTAAGCAAAGGGATATGAAATGTCCTATGAAAATTAATTTAAGTTTGCATTTTACATCATATTATATATAAGTTACACATAAATGTATAGAAAACTTGGACCAACAAAATAAATTGTAGCCATCTACATGGTCTAAATTCTAGATTGGATTTTTTTTTGATAATAGTTATTGCTAGGGGGAGGGGGAGAAGGACTAATAGTTGTGAGGGCTAACTTTGTTGACATGTAATTGTTGCATGGGATTGTAAGACTTTTTTAGATATGTAAAATGGACATTTAACTATCTATAACTAAAGTTTGAAGGTGTGGCACATCACACAACTTGTTAAAATAGGCATATAATATGCCTAGTTAAATGTGTATAAAAATTGGTTTTTTAAAGATTTGACTAAAATTTAATCTAAAAATCTTTAGTAGTTAAATTTTAAAATATCATTTGTTATTAGAAGGTGATTGTATTTTTATACAAAATATAACATATATGCAATTTAAATGGAGCATATACCTATTAGTAATCATAAACATTTGTTATATCTAATTTCATATCCAACACAAAAGGACCAATGTTTCAATACATAAAAAAAAAATTTTGTTACAAAAATAACACATTATTATGTAAAATATAACTTATATCCAACATAAAGGGACCATAGTTGAACATTAAATTTTTTTTTGACAATCTCCTACATTTTATGGGAAAATACAAGACATTTATTGTGTTCACTTTTTATATTTGTGATAAAATAAATTGTTAATATGAAATATTCTAATGCATATACTTTGCTACCCCAATAGTTGTACACATATGAATGGTATTTGTGCACTAATATAACAATACTTGTTTAAATGAGCAACTTATTTTATGAAGTGAGCATATGATTGTTTAAGTGACACACATGATAGATAGCTATGATATTTTTATTTGAGACAAATAGCTATCTATTTTACTTGTTAATGTTTTTATTTATGTTTTTTTAATATAACATTTATAGGTTCTCATATATTCAAGTATTGATTCATTTTTATCAACATTTGAATTTTTTTTTATCTACATGTGGATTTTTTAATTACAATAGATAGTAAAAATGTGGTGTAAGATTGGATAATATATTTAGAAGTTGGGGATCAATTATTAGACCATGATCAACTATTGGCTCCTCTCCCCTAGTTGTTCATAAGGCCTATAGATATTTTTGGTTGATTTTGTATGCAACCTAATTACTTACTAGCAATCACACTTGGGAAAACTAGGTCTATTTTTTGCATACATTTTTTTAACATAGATCATTTGGGTGAATGATGCATAGGTCTTCTTTCAACTTGAATATTTAAAAATTGAATTAAAATTTAAAGTACTTACACTCAATAGAACAATCCTACAAGTATTATTATATTTTATTTTTTTAAACTTATTTATATCTATTTTGTTGGTTTAAAATAAAAGAAAATAAAAAGTTATTAAAAGTAAATTCAATTTATGATTATTTTATTCCATTAAAATTTGAATTGTCATTTTTTTCCAAATTTGAAATATTTTCATTTTAGATTTAAATATTCATACAAGTTTTAATTTTATTTTTTTTTTAAAAAAATTGTGTTTAATTTTTATATTTAGAAATGCATTTGTATGTGTGAAAACAAACTAATATTTCAAAAAAGCATTGCTATTTTTTTTATATGTTTATGTTTATGTATTTGCATGCATTTAAGTAAATATAAGTAACTACTTCACAATTTTTTTTTAAAAAAACTAATTTTTAAATTAACAAACAATGCCTAATTTTCTTTTTCTTTTGCATATTATAGTGAGGTGATTAGAATAGAAGATTCAAATAGTGAACACCTTGTTTCTACTTATCCCCAATCAATGAGTTAAAATAAATTTTGCAAATTTTTAGTGACATTTTGAATACTTGATTCTTTTTTAACCTTTGTATGAATGAAGAAGCGTATGAATGAAGGAGTTGATTTTTATTTGCGATAGCTTCTCTCTACTTTCTTTGATGTTTCAAAATAAATGACCTTAAATGTATCTTTCTTTCTTTTTATCAGTAATAAGATATTTTATTAAAATTTTAAACCATTTACAATAGAGGCCTTAAAACCCTAGATTTTCCATTCATCAAAAACCACCAAAAACTGAAACACCAACCCTATAGATATATAGCAGTGCATGATTGGACACAAAACAAAACAGGGCACCATTGATAACATAGCTGCAAGAGGAAAGAAAAAACCCCTACAAGACCACCTATACTTCAACTGAAAAAACAAAGGCACTTCTATGCTAGATTTACAAAGTTAGACCAAACAACAAAAAACCACCAAGTAAACTATTCGGGAAGCATCAGAGACTAAGGATTAACAATCCTTATAACCCTTACCCTGCGACAAGGGACAATCCACTGTCATCTGCGCGAATGAGAAACAATGAAACCTATCACACGTCTTGCGCCAGAGTCTTCAAAGGCTCGAATTTCTTGCTTTAGATGAGCCCACGCAACCACAATGCTTGCTTTGTAGGCCTCCTTATCAACTTCCGACAACCACCATAAAAAAGAGAAACAACCTCTGCGAATACCTTCCTCCAAATCCTCAAAACACTCATTGTAATTAAAGCGAAACCCTGAGAAAGCCCACTCCAGCAGTGAGTCCAAACCAATTATCAATTCACCCGGGAACAAAGAAACTACCACCCATCTCACTATTTCATCCTTCTCACCCAACTTCCGACGACCACCATAAAAAAAAGAAACAACCTCTGCGAATACCTTCCTCCAAATCCTCAAAACACTCATTGTAATTAAAGCCAAACCCTAAGAAAGCCCACTCCAGCAGTGAGTCCAAACCAACTATCAATTCACCCGAGAACAAAGAAACTACCACCCATCTCATTGTTTCATCCTTCTCACCCAACTTTCGATGACCACCATAAAAAAGAGAAACAACCTCTGCGAATACCTTCCTCCAAATCCTTAAAACACTCATTGTAATTAAAGCCAAACCCTGAGAAAGCCCACTCCAACAGTGAGTCCAAACCAACTATCAATTCACCCGAGAACAAAGAAACTACCACCCAGCTCACTGTTTCATCCTTCTCACCCAACTTTCGATGACCACCATAAAAAAGAGAAACAACCTCTGCGAATACCTTCCTCCAAATCCTTAAAACACTCATTGTAATTAAAGCCAAACCCTGAGAAAGCCCACTCCAGCAGTGAGTCCAAACCAACTATCAATTCACTTGAGAACAAAGAAACTACCACCCATCTCATTGTTTCATCCTTCTCACCCAACTTCCAACGACCACCATAAAAAAGAGAAACAACCTCTGCGAAAACCTTCCTCCAAATCCTCAAAACACTCACTGTAATTAAAGCCAAACCCTGAGAAAGCCCACTCCAGCAGTGAGTCCAAACCAACTATCAATTCACCCGGGAACAAATAAACTACCACCCATCTCACTGTTTCATCCTTCTCACCCAACTCCATCCCCCACGCCATGATCATGGCTGCAATCTCAGCATTTACCTTACACAAATGCTGAGCATCTTGGTAGAGGGAGCCCAAAGTACTTTGCACAACATCAACCACCCTCGGCAATGACATCTTAACAACCTTTTCAACCTGAGATCAGCCACAGGGCCAAACTGAGCCTTTTGTTGTTTCTTCATCTTAAAAGTGAAGGTCGGCTCCATCCTTGACCCTCCACACACAATAAAAAAAAACTTCTGCAGAGATAACCTGTCCCTGTCGCCATTTAAAAAGGCTCACACGAGCGACATTAATTCATTCCTCGGAATGATGAGAAAGACACCCACCAAGCAATGCCACAATCATAAATCTGTCAGGAGGTTAAAGAGTAACATGACGTCAAGCCACCACGTCATCGATCCATTGTTAGCCTATAAAAAAAACCATAATGATGCTGAGAAAAACAATTACAATTTAGTCACAAAAGGTGACGAACTAGCTAGGGGGCCATTCCATCAAAAAGTTCCAACTCGAGGGAGGAGCCTTCCAGCGAATCAATTCTTTCTCTTCCAGAGCCTAAACTATTACTAGGTTGTGCAAACCTTAAAATCACATCCAACCACTGATCAAGCATTCTACCATCCTCTTTGGTAAAGGTTAGCCTCCTCGAAACTTTTCGCCTTAGGGCGGCATTCATCACTTTAGATATAGCATGCTCAATCTGCCATAGTAGCCTTTCAACTGACTCAACCTTATCCTAAAAGATCCACCTATTCCTTTCCTTCCAAATCTCCCAAACAACAATCGAGGGGCTAATTATCCACAGACTGGAGAGGACAGATTTCATCTTCACCTGGGGCCAACTACCAAATAAAGCTTTCAAACTTGGCAATCAAGGACCATACCAATTTAGCTTGTTTTGCACCATCCTCTAGCATTCCATAGCAACCAGACAATTCAAAAGAAGATGATCAACATATTCCTCCTTACTATTACAAAGAACGCATTTGGTTGGTCCACAAAACCCTAATCGCTTTCTTCTCTCAGCCGTGAGAATCCTTCCCTGAACAACCAACCACGCAAGGGACCTAGCTTTTGGGAGACAATCCTTATGCCAACATAAATCAATTGCCTCAAAATAATCTCACGCATTATTGGCAATTGCTTTGAAGCCAAGCTTCACAGAATACTCCCCTGAAGAAGATCTACACCAAAAAATCGAATCATCAGCATCCACCCTACACACTTTTGTATTCTTGAAAATATCAACCAGTAAATGATGTTGAGGAACAATAAGACCAGCAGTAGAGGCATCTCTCCACTGCCACACACCACCCATGGGGCCATCCTTCCATTCCATATAATTTGACACTTTACAACCCCATTTCACAACAAGAGCTTGCTCAAGAGATCTCAGATTTACATCATCCTGAAGGACAGGATAGCCATTCCAAGAATCAGCCCAAAAGTGAGCCTTAGATCCATTACCAATTTTCCAAGAGATATGGTTGGTAACAACCTGCCTGCAAGAGGTGACAAAATTCCATATGGCTGAGCCCGCCGGAGGATTCTTAATTGTGAGAATTCTCTCATCCTTAATTGAATCCAAGTACTTAGCTCGAAGGATTCTAACCCACAAAAAATCAACACATTTATACATCTGCCAAACCAATTTCGCCCCAAGAGCAGAATTCATAACATTCCAATCTCTAAGACCAGCACCCCCATATTCTTTAGGTCTGCATATTTTCTTCCATGCTAACAAAGGTAACTTCTCTATTTCTAAGGATCCACTCCAAATGAATTTCCTCATTTTTTCTCTATAACTGTTAAAACCTTCTTGGGGATATTCAAACGCATTATAAAAGAAACAATAGATTTAAGCATGAGAGTACGACCAGCTGTCGTAAGCCAATGACCTTTCCAACCTTCCAACCTCCACAAACATTTGGTCATTAACTCATGTCAGATCTCAGCCTTATTCTTGCCTTGAAACAAAGGAATCCTCAAGTATCTAGCCGGGAAGAGCCTTGCTTAATATTTAGGATCCTACAAATAGATCTTTGAGTACAAGGAGGGGTATTAAAAAAAAATATCAGATTTATGCTAATTAATAACCTGACCTAAGACCCTACCATAGGTGTCCAAAGTCTTTTTCATAGTTCTGGCTTCCCTTTCCGAGGCGTTCCCAGATAAAAAGGTGTCATCAACAAATTGTTTACTTTTGCTGCTTAACCTTTCCCTAATTCTGATTGGTTCCATGAATTACATAGGGATTAATGAAAATAATACTAAAGCATGATTACCTCCGTGATTTCCTCAAAAAATAATAAATGTAATATGTTTGTCGGCCAAAACAGTTTACCTAAGTATTTGTGCCATAACAAACACACATGTCAATTCTGGCTTGCTCGGCATTTGATATCTCTGGCACTCGGCATTCACCGTTCTTTATACCCTGGTGCTCGGTGCTAACATCTCTACATAACTCGACATAAGCTGACTCGGCTAATACTGAAGTACTCAGTGACCACTGTCTTACTCAGCAATGACTATTGCTCAGTAATTTTACAATATACATAAATAGACCGACCATTGCCTAGAAAATGACACATCATAGAAGAAACATTGCCTAGAAAATGACTAAGTGTAAGACACTAATAGACAACAAAACTTAGGGATTAACAAGTTATAATGTTGAATTACATCTAGGATTTCATAGTGTATGCTAGGATTGCTAGATTTCTTTCATGCTTTCAAGTTTTATAACTCATCTTAGCATAGCATAAATGAATTAATCTAGTTTATTTCAAGAATTTCAAATAATATTCAATTCATATCTCATCTATCTTTAAGGTAAATGAATCTTGCATCTCATCCATAAGCTTAGAAATTGCATCTCATCATTTGTACCCTTGGAACCCAAAATGTGTGGCCTTCTTGTCAACTTCCTCAGCTAATAGGGTTGTAATTGTTGTTGTTGTCTCATCAATATTTACCTCATAAGGTAGTGGCATTAGCCATGATACCCTCGGTATTACTACTTGTGCATATGTATAGTCTGTATCTACTAGAAAACATATGTCTTGATTGTACTTCTCCACTAGAGATACATGGATTTTGTTTCTCTTCCTCATTTTCTTCTTAAATTCAACAAAGTAGATCTCCATTATACTTTCAAAATTATCACCCATTTGACCAATAAACTCACTAACCTGAATTGTCACTGGTCTATTCTTATCCCATTCTACTCCTCCAACAATAGGGAAACTTTTCTAAATGTAGATAAATAAACAAACAAGTAAGGAACCAAACTTACACATGGAGTTCTTTGCTTTCCTGATTGATGTAAGATTCTTGGCCAACTATGTCAGTTGGAGCTCGGAAAGGTCATATGTATGATCCTTCTTTATTATCTTCCAAGCTTGGTCCACTGCCATGCATGGGACACTATCCAACCGACTAGACTGATAAAACTTGTGTGCTATCACCCTTACTGCAAATTCAATTTCTGTGTCTGTGATAGTTGAAATAGTCATACCTCATTTGTTCCAAACTGCCTGGGTGTTTGCTTGTATTTCCTCCTTACTTTGACATCTTATTATCTTCTTTCTAGTGAGCTTAGGGTATTCAGTTACCCGGTGAATCATATATTTGGTAATTTGGACTGGTCCATCCTCCAGCCAAATCTTCATATCATGTATTTTGCTCAGTACAATCTTGATCCACTCAACTTTGAAATTTTGCGAGAAATCAAGAGCATGCACTAACCCTTTCTTGACAACCTTCTCATGTTCTGACTTCAACACCTTGTTGGCACAAAGTTTATCATACGCTTCTTTGAGTTCATAGTCCCCGATCTCCCTGATCTTACTAATTGAACATTGAAAACCTCTTTCCCTTGCTTCTTTACTGCAGCTAATGATGTTGATGTCATTTCTTCAAGCTTAAGGGTTTAATTTTTTTAAAAAAGTTACTCGGTAAAATACCTTGCACAAGTGTTTCTAAGATATTTGTCGATGGCACGCTGTGAATTCTGCAAATGACACTTAACACTAATCGCTCTGAAAAGTTCTCAAATTGCTGGTGAAATGAAAATAAATGGTAACTTCCCGCTTTATAGACTTCAAACAATCGGATAAGGGCTTCATTAAAGATTTGTACACTTTCTAGGTGAGATACAACTATCTCGACAATCTCATGTTAACTCAGTCAACATAAGCTCGGTCGATACAACCATTCGGTTGTAGTTCGGTGTACATCACTATAGGCTAAAATATTGATGCTCGACATCAAATATACAATGTAGCTCTTTACTCAAATATGTCCTAACGCATCTTAATCTATGCAGTTATTGACCTTTTCTTATCAAATGTTAGGAACTGATGTAAGATAAAATATTATAAGATTCAGTTCCACACATACCTTCTTTGCTTAGTTCGAAGTAGTGTGATCACCTGATCCATTAGATTGGGTGACCTCAGGTACACTAGCATCACTACTACTCGCTTCTTCTTTCTTCTTCCATGTCTTGTTCATCTCATTTCTCATCTGCTCAACAGTTTCTTCATTCTTGCTTTGATCATTGCTCGGTATATGTGCTATGCAATCTTTCTTTAGGTGATCGATCTTATTGTATTTATGGCATACCATACTTCCATTCATCCAACTCTTGGAATTGCCTCTGAAATGTGTCTTCAAACAATTTACACCAATGTGACCATATTTTCCACAATAATGAAACTGTACCAAGTTTTGTAGTCCCAATTGTATGTATTACCCTTCTTAGGTGTCTTAGTCTATTGATTGGATGACCACTTGGCTTTGGATCTACACTCATATTCTCTATGTCCATATTTATGACAATTAAAACAATGTCCTTGAAATCTAGGTGAGGTAGGTAGATTACTGACCTTTGTTCTACATTCATGTGCCTGATGTCCATGCTTTTTATAGTTAAAACAATGTCCATTGAATTTTGGTTTTGGATCAGACTTACCATGTTTGCTTCTGCAGATGTTGGTTGTATGACCTAGCTTTCCACAGTGATGGCATGTGGGCTTTTTGTTCTTCACCTTTGCATTCCTTTTCTCTCCACTCTTTGATGATTCTCCTTCCTTAGTGGATGATAAGTGATCATCATGTCCAAGTCTAGATGTATCACTGGATCTTCTAGGTGACCTCAACAACTCTTCAAAATATTTCACAACTTCATTAGGCTTGTTCATCCTTTCATTGATGTCCTTTTCATATCTTAGTTCATTCCTCATTTGATTGTTTTCTGATCTCAGATTTATGATTTCCACATCTTTCCTGCCCAATTCTTGATTAACAAGTAGTAGTTGATTTACCATGTCCAGTTGATTGTTTGTTAGTCTTTGCATGTCGCTTGTCCTCTCATAAAGTCTCATTGATATTTGTATTTTGTCTTCTTCAACCATTGTCTTGTCTTCTTCAACTTTCTTTTTATGTTCTACAATTTCATAGAGTCTTACAGATTGTATTTCTTGTTCTCTCTTCAGATTTCCGATGTCCTCATTCAATATGTTGTTTTTCTCTAGCAGTTCTTTTATGGCTTTGTCACTTTTAGCAGAGTTTCCACCATCAAATAGTCTTGTAGTATCCTCTTCTTGATATTGTGTTTCATCCTTTTGAATAAATATTTCCCTTCTTCTACTTAGATATTTCTTTAGTTCACCTCTGGCTGCTTCAAGTTGTTGTAATGCAAGTTAAATGTCAATCTTCTGATTCTCTATACTCTTTCCCAACTTGTAAACCTCCATCTCAAGATCTTTGACTCACAAGCGGTTAGACTTATTTAAGAGACTAAGCTCTGATACCAATTGCTAGAAATCTATTAGGAAAGTGTGATACTGAGAGGGGGGGGGGGGGGGGGGGGTAAATCAGATATCAACCGATTTATACATTTTGACATAAACAAATTTGCAAAGTATAAGCATAAAACTCAACACTATAACATATCTAATATCCTAATCATCATCCATGAAAATAAACATAACACAATGATTTTGGTTACCCAGAAACCCTTGAAAGGTAAAACTAGGGTCGGGATGACACCCACAAATCTTCACTACTGCAGTATTAAAATTTTCTTGTTAGGGCTACAAGTTTGATCACAAAATATGATCTACCCTGTGAGGGGTCTACCATGTTAAGAGCTTTGAGACTTATACAATCTACCTTGCAAAAAGATTTAAAAACTTACAACTATTAAGCACTCGGTTAAGAGATTTACTAAGGTCTGTCAAAACCACTATGTTAATAGATTTACCCTAATACACCTATTAGAATGTCTTAGTACCTGATCCTTTGGTTTGCACTGTGATGCTGATTACAGATCTTCTCCTTACACTATAGATTTGATCTCCTCTATCAAATATGTCTATGTTATGTCCTTCACTACTTTGCTCTGTTATGCTCGGCCACTTAACTTTATTCTACTCTGAAAGTATGAGATCTCCTTCATACATTACTCCTCTCATGATACGCTTTAGAGTTCGAATCATATCTTATATAGATAATTAATCATCTCCAAGATTTAAGATCTACGATCTGGATTGTTTACTTTTGCCACTTACCTTTCCATAATTCTGATTGGTTCCATGAATTACATAGGGATTAATGATTACAATACTAAAGCATGATTACCTCTGTGATTTCCTCAACAAACAATAAATATAATATGGATGTCAGCCAAAACGGTTTACCTAAGTGTTTGTGCAATAACAAACACATATGTCAATTCTGGCTTGCTCGACATTTGATATCTCTGGCACTCAACATTCATTGTTCTTTATACCCTGGTGCTCAACACTGACATCTCTACCTAACTTGGCATAAGCTGACTCAGCTAATACTAAAGTACTCGGTGACCATTGTCTTACTCAACAGTGACTACTACTCAGTAACCTTACAATATACATGACTCGGCCTATACATGATGACTCGGTTGCAGTGATGACCAACCAACATTGCCTAGAAAATGACTAAGTGTAACACACTAATAGATAACAAAACTTAGGGATTAACAAGTCATAATGTTGAATTACATCTAGGATTTCATAGTATATGCTAGGATTGCTATATTTCTTTCATGCTTTCAAGCTTTATGACTCATCTTAGCATAGCATAAATGAATTAATCTAGTTTATTTAAATTATTTCAAATCCTCTTCAATTCATATCTCATCCATCGTTAAGGTAAATGAATCTTGCATCTCATCCACAAGCTTAGAAACTGCATCTCATCATTTGCACCCTTGGAACGCTAGGGGCAAAACTGGTTCCCTATACCAGGTTTTGTGCCACTTTTAGGGTCTCCATGGATTGCATATGATCTTGATCTACCCTCATCTGCATTAGGGATGAGTTCATTATGCTTGGAGAGCACACCCACATCCTCATAAAATGAGCAAATCAAACAGGGCATGGGTGCTCCTATTTTGGCTCAATATGAGGTAGCATTGTGATAGGTTTTAAATGTCTGATTTGTATGATAGAGTAGGCTAACTATATGGCTGTCTACACCTATTCCTAACAGATCGGATTCATAGCGCTCACAATGTAATTTTCCAAAATCCATAAAAATGTTTGGAAGTATTTATGGTAAAGACGAGCACTTTGCAGTATTTTGGATCATACTTTGTAATTCTTCTTTATAGAAAATCCTGAATTGGACTATAACTGCAAAGTTTCAAATGTTTATAGAATATAACTCTTGTTAAATTATAATTGTAAAATTACAAATATTTTTTAATAAAATTCCAATTCAATGAAGTGAATCCCACAACTAATATTGAATTATTAAATAAAAAATAACAATCACATATAAAGAAAAAATAACTTCAATAAAACTCCAATTCAATGAAGTGAATCCCACAACTAATATTGAACTGTTAAATAAAAAACAACAGTCCCATCTATAAACAAAAAATAAATGAGTTGCTTAAAGAGCTATAAACCCTGACCAACTCAATGTTTAAAAAAACTCTATTATAGAAAAAATAAAATGAAATGTTAAGGGAAGAATAACCTATAATATAGTTTTACCAATGCGCAAATAATCATATAAGAAGAAAACAAAGACTGAGAAAAGAAGAAAGATAAAAGTACAAATTTAACAACCATAATAGGTGTAAAAATTAAAGACCAATAATGACAACAATGACATGAAGGAAACCAAAATCAACATCCTCCTTAATACCAAAACATAACAAACAATATCTGTTGGAGTAAATTAATATTTACTTCGAGCTTAAGTTAATATAGACATTAATTAATTAGGTGCATTTTGTTTTCTAATAGTTGTTCAATTATTTCTGTATAAACTATCTCCTTGCATTTATAAGTAAGGTTTTGTACTTTTTTTTGTATCTCAATAGATTTTATCTTTCTAATGATTTAGTTGTCTCTCTGTGAAGGTTTATGGTTGTGTGTGCCCCTAAGAGGTTGATCACTCTTATAGTATCCAAAATAGATTACCCCAACCATAGCAAACTATATTAAGAAATCCAATCCTCGGGTGTGGAAATTTAAAGACCAATAATGACAATAATGGAGCGAAGAAACTCAAAAGGAGCATTATGCTTAAATCCAAAACATAACAAACAATATGCAACACATATAGATGACCCAACCATAACAAAGCATATTAAGAAAACCAATCCTTAGGTGTAGAAATTTAAAAACCAATAATGACAACAATGAAGTGAAGGAAGCCAAAAGGACCATCCTCCTTAAAACCAAAACATAACAAACAATATCTGGAACACATATAAATTACCCCAACCATAACAAACCATATTAAGAAAACCAATCCCAACCCATATTTACAAACATGCTCTTTTGTGAAGACCTTCAAGTTTTCCTTCCAAAAGGTAAGGTTGTTTACATGGGTTGCATTACAAAAAATAATTCTCATTATGGACAGGCTAGGAAACCTGGCTTCTTTAGTCCATCCATGTGTTCATTATGTAAAGATTCGAAGGAAACCGCAAACCATCTCCTTCTCTGTTATCGATTCTCTCAAGAATGTTGGAGGTGGCTTTTTGTAAAGATAGGAAGGATTTGTGCAGTACCAAATGGCATTTTGAGCCTCTTTTAACCATGACCTACTCTATACAATCAATCAATCTTTAATTGTTTATGGATCTTGTGCTCGTTCAATTAAATTTGAGGGATTTGAAAGGAGAAGAATAGAAGAATCTTTTAGGATAAGGGAATTTTCATTCCATCAATTTCAAACAAGGTTAATATATTCAATGCTGGAAACAACAGACATTAGATTCTCATCAAGACCAAACATGAAGCACATCGTCACCCACTGGGAGAATAAAATCACAAAAAGATGGAATGGATTAACCCCTTCTTACTGCGGTTGGGAGTGATAAGAATCTAATAAGAATAACAAAAGCAAAATGGATTACATCATGTGTCGCTGGCATAAAATAAATTTTGATGGCCCTTCACAATAATTTGAGAGTAGAATGGAGAGACAATATTCAAAGCGTTAAAACATCTTTGTTTATGTACCAATAATTTGAAATAAAAAGAATTATTTTTAAATATACCAAATAAAATAACATAATATAATTACAAAATATATGTATCTACAATAAATAAGATAACTCTAACTCTAAATTGATATCTCTCAATTTCTTAAATAGATATATTTGAGATACCTATACTAATTTAAAAAAATAAAAAATAAAAAATATTTATTATTATCTACAAAATAACACTATAAGAAAAACAACTTATAAATATTTATTTACGAATTTTTTTAAATTAAAATAAAAAACTAAATACAAATGAATGGGTACCTAGCAATCAAATAAACTTTCGTCAACGATAAATTTAAATATCCTTTTGGGTAGAAAGGCAAAGTGCTCTACACCACAAGCAATCATTTCCCGCTTATTTGTTTTTAAAATTGGGATTTTTGAAAACGATTGGTTGAATCGCTTGTCCACGGATCGGAGCAGAATCAATCTGGACCGTCAGCACCAATAAAATCGGACGGGTCGCAAAACCCCTCGGACATTCAGTAGAGGCTCTATATAGCTAGCGGAATAATAGTTCATGTACACTGTGTCCAGATTGTCTTTGAAGACCTGAAATATTTCAAAGGTTTCTGCTGACAATTAAGCTCAAGCGATCAACAATGGAGTCAGGAGCCAAGGCCGGAAAGGGAGGAAGAAAGGGCGGATCAAAGAAGAAGAGCGTATCCAAATCGCTCAAGGCAGGCCTTCAGTTTCCTGTAGGCAGGGTAGCCAGATATCTGAAAAAGGGCAGATATGCTAAAAGAGTTGGATCTGGTGCTCCCATTTACATTGCTGCCGTGATGGAGTACTTGGCGGCAGAGGTTCTGGAGCTCGCTGGTAATGCTGCGAGAGATAACAAGAAGAACAGAATCATTCCCAGGCATATCCTTCTTGCTGTCAGAAATGATGAAGAATTGGGGAAATTGCTGGGCGGTGTTACCATTGCACATGGCGGTGTTTTGCCTAACATTCACCAGGTGCTTCTACCGAAGAAATCTGCTGCTTCTACAGATAAGGAGCCAAAGTCTCCGAAGAAGGCGAAAGCCTAGATCTGTGTAGGAAGGCTTTTTAAATTTTTTTCTACTTAACGGTGCTTGTTTCAAACGGTGTTTTATAACACCACATTTGATCTGGTTATTGCTATCCCTTTTGCCCTTTTCCTCTGAAAAGGGAAGATCTGTATGTGGGATTGCGTCTACTTAATTGTGGTTAGTGAGGAATTTAAGCATGAGGTTTTAGCATAGTTTGTTGCTGCCGCTTGTTTCTCTTTTGACAAGGCAGATCGGATTTAAAGTTAATGTTTTAGTTTACTGTAGAAGGCTAAGGCTATTGTTCTTTCAACGATTCTGTTACTTGATAAGACTAATCATGTCAGAAATTTTGTTTTTTCATGAAATGAAGAAATTTATGTAAGAAGCATAAGGTCGATGAAATAATATGATTTATTTGCATTAATATCTGGAAAGGTTGCAGATAGCTGCCTACATCCCTGTCAAGTATTTTGCTGCTGTTATCTGTAATTGGGATAAAGTGAATTTCGATTCATTATGGTTTCTTAAAAAAATATTTTTGTTATATTTTTTTAATTTTGTGACCGAAATGTTGTATTTTACCTTATCACAGTTGTTTAAATGTTGGAATTTATGATTTTCTTGTTTATCTTATTGCACACTTCTTTAATGGATAATTAAAATTTTAAATGCCTGTGAAATATTGTAAGTTTTTTTTTATGATTTTTAAAAAAAAGTTTAATATGGAAATAATGCAAGATTACAAATAAAGACAAGGAAGTCAGCAATGGTGGATAAAAGAAGCTCAACCGTCACATAAACCATTGTCAAAGATGGCAGCTGATAACAATAGCAGTAACCACAATTTATAGCAAACTAAACATCACCAAGAGAGACCTAATGAAGAGGACAATTGATCAGGACGGTAGACATGAAAATTACAGTCTCAAAGACATCTATTAGACTATGTATATAAGATAATATACAACATGCTAAGTTGCAGCTTAAGAATTATTCAATAATACAATTTAGTGACATTGCTCACAGTTTGAATCTGAAGTAATATTGCAGCTGGGCAAAACAAAAAAGTGTTTATTCTGTCTTTAGGAGTTGAAGCTTGATCTCGTGTTCCTTAGAGGTCCAAGTCGCTCTAACTTTTTATAGACCAAGTGAAATCAAAGAATATGATGTTTTAGTTTGAACTTAAGAGTTTGTTGGAGCTATTTGGAACAAAAAGCATTATGAATTTGCGAAAGTTAGAATCTGATTCTATTAAGCTGATTGTTAGTCTTCATAAAATCTTTTGGACCACCTTGCAATTGTGAGCACAAAAAAAATAGTCTAAAAGATGATTTCAGAGTAAAACTTGAGAATTTCTTCTTGGTGAACCTTATGGTAAAATATTAAGAAAATAATTTGCCTTGTGGAATCAGTCACTATTATTTTTAAGATTGACATCCAAAACAACTTCTTTCTAACATAAGGCATGACAAAAATAGCTAGAATGTAATTAAAAACAATGTTCCATTTTTTCTTTGTCAATCTACAATCCTAGAAAATATGTTTCAGACTAAGGGGCATTTATTTCTTTGAAGCTAGAATTTGGGCATTGACCTTACTTTACAATGCCAAATATGAGTACTTAACTTTTTCCATGTTTTTCCTTGAAATTTACACTTACATTTTTTATTTAGTCTTGGATTAAGTGACAAAGAAGGCAAAAGGCTTTGGTAGACCTTTTTCAAAGGAGATTGGAAGAATTGGTGAGTAGATAACCACCACCAATCTTGGTAGACCTTTATAAACTCTTTCAACCTATTATTTAAACAAAAGGTATTCAATAATAGTTGACCAAGTTGCACACTCAAGAGAATTGAAGTCCCACAAATCTCTAAAATGACACACTCCTTTCTTAAAAAGATAATAAGCCCTTTTGTGAAAAGAAACGATTGGCCTTGATATTGAATCAATTTATTCCACAAAATTGAGGAGTTATCAAAGCTAAAGCCATGTTGAAGGGAAAAATTCCTCTAGCTTAAGCATTTGCCAACTTGCTACCATGCCTTCCAAATAGATTGTAAGGGAAAAGAGACTTTGATATGGAATGAAGGTGCCATTAAAATCTTATCCACCCACTTAACATTTTGCAATTTATTCTTTACTAAGGCTTGGGCAATGTGAAATTGCACCAAATCTTTCCAAGGCTCATTTCCCCTAATTGCTATAATAATCCATTTGGTTGTTAGACACCCCTTGAGTTTGGGGATCCAAAAGGCCTAATCCACCTTTAAATTTAGGTTGGATGCAATGGAGCCATGAAGTATACTTGAACCTAGTAGTACTACTCTAGTTAGACCATAGAAAATGTTGAACAAGCTTGATAAGATCATTATAACTCATCTTTGAGGGCAACTAGCAAAAAGAAGAATAAACACGTGAAGTAAAAAATAAAACAAGTGTATAATTCCATTTTGACTTTATTAAGAAACCATTTCCACATTTCAGACAGAGAAATTCCCAAACCAAAAGGGATCCCCAAATAGCGAGAAATTTGGATATGTTTGATTTGCTTCCATTCCTTAGGAAACCAAGGGGAAACATGGCCATTTTGTATCATGAGAAATTCAATTTTATGATGTGAAATCTTTGAACAAAAAATTGAACAATAAAGGTTGAGAGCATCCAAGGCACTATTAATTTCCTCAGAGTTTTTTGAGGAACAACATACTATCATCATCAAAATGAGAATTTATCACAACTTAGTTGCTAGGAGTGGAAATACCCTTGATCATATTTAATTGATGATACTTCTCTAGTAGATAACACCAAAAGCATAAGCAACTAGGACGTAAAGAAAAGGAGTTAAGGGGCAACCTTGTCTAATTGAATGTTGTGTTGGAGATTTGCTAGCAAGCCAGTGTTGATTGTATGTTTGTCATTGATGATAGCATATGGTAAGCATCATGTGTTGAAGTTTTATGTAGAGAGCCTTGAACATATGTGTTAGAGTAAAGTATTAATTATATTAATTAATTTTACTCCCTTCTTAAGATGTCAACTTTTTTGCTTTAGTTGTTTATATTTAAACACACATGCACAAGTTGTTTTAAACTCATGCATTAGTTGTTTTAAATATAAACTTGCATGCATTAGTCTTGTAATAATTTAACTAATTATTACAAGCACTAGGGTTTGCCTTTCAAGGCTTTCGATCTCCTTTATAAGGATGATCCATTGTACATTTAATTCATTCATTATTTGAGGATATTTTGTTCTTCATATTTTTTAGTCAAACCCTTGCCCTCTTCTTGTCTCTACTTCCTTGTAACAGATTTTTGTGTGCAGATGATCTTCGGGTTTTGTGGATTTGTATTGCTCAAATCCTACATGGTATCATAGTCTAATTTGCTACAGCTTGTTCGCGTTTGAAGGATTCAGATTAGGGTTTTTTTATTGAAATTAAGGGGTCCCTAAATTTTGGTGCACTTTGAGCTCTAACGGACCTCATCGTTGCGCTTATAGCGCCCAAAAACCCCTATTTTGATATAAGGCACGTCCAATTTGGACAACTTTACATTTTGGGACATTTTTGGGGTATCATAAGCTTGACACGCTTCACGAGGTAGAAATTGTACTGATCGACACACTTCCCATGGTGAAATTTATACATATTGGCATGCAAAATGAGGTAAAAAATTTGTTGTCTTGCACACAAATCAAGACAAAAATTTGAATGGTTTGACACTGATCTCGAGGCGCGCATGCGATTTTGCAAAAAACAAAAAATTTAATATTTTGGATGACGACAGCCATTTGGCCATCAAATTTAAGCCAGTGCATGCAGTTTTAGCCCCTGGTCAATTTTAAGCCCGTGAAGTGCTGACGTCAGCACATTTAGACACCAATTGGGCCCTCCAGTGCAGCAGTTGGTATTTTGCTCATAACTTGAGCATACAGTGTTGAAATTGGGCAAACGAGATATCATCGGAAAGTTGGTTCCGAGCTCTATCTAGATCTGGAGGTTTGAATTTCTGATTTTTCTCTTTTGATAGTGTTTTTTTACTGTCAAAGTCAGATGTTCAGTTTTGCACTCCGAAAGCTCTATATTGTGCATCCGGACTCCGTTTTGGGAAAACGAGATATCGTTGGAAAACTTGGATGTTACAGGTCCTGGGATCTCTTCCCTTTAAGGGATGGCTCTTCTTAGGTTGTTCTTTTGTTTCAGCAGCCTTCACTCTTCTTTGAGCAGTGTATACTTCATTTTTGTAGCATTCTTTTATGCACACGCACTGAGATAAAGTGTCATTCTATTGCATGTATGAGATCTTCTACATGTTCGTGCTCTTTGTACTCGCACTCCATTATAAAGTGTCATGGGGGGGTTTGATGTTTGCCTTTGTTTGCCATCTACCTTTGTCAAGTGAGTGTTCTTTCCACTACATTAGCCTTAGGGTATCTTTATTTGTGTTTGTATGCACCTTCGATGTTCCTGGTTCTTCACGATGCAATTCTTATTGGCACTCTTTTTAGTGTACCTATTATTACTGTTGATATTTGTAGCATCAGTTAGATAAATAATATTGTCTATATGATTATTATGAGAAATGATATATATATATAGATATATATATATAATTGATATTAATATATACATTGATATATATGTATATATAAAGTTAGATTATATTCTCATAATAACTAAAAAGTTAAATTGATAAAATATATATTATTATTATTATGTAAATATTAGAGAAATTAATATAATACTCAAGAGATATTATATATATATATATATATATATATATATATATATATATATATATATATATATATATATATATATATATATATATATATATATATATATATATATATATATATATATATATATATATATATATATATATATATATATATATAATCATAATTGTCATTATATTAATTACATAATAATGAATAGACATGTCCCATAAAGGGACATGTCTCTTCTTGGCTCATTCTCTAT
Organism: Chamaecyparis obtusa; assembly: GCA_027943335.1. NCBI lineage: Eukaryota > Viridiplantae > Streptophyta > Pinopsida > Cupressales > Cupressaceae > Chamaecyparis > Chamaecyparis obtusa. Next base: position 1,587,642 of record BSBK01005082.1, read on the forward strand.
ATAAATGCTAGAGATTGTTGCATTTGAAAAACACATACAATGAGATAGTGCTATTACATTTGCAATGATCCTAAAACCTTAACATGGTATCAGAGCCAAGTTGCAAATGTAAGAGAGTAGTTTGTTAATGGTGAATGTGTGACTGTCTCAGAAAATTACAATCGCAATATGAGGACCATATCTCACAAATGCACCTTTGGATTTTGCTAAATTGTGGATATGTTAGTGATAAACAACTTTACAAGAATCTCACCGGAGCAATTGAAGAGAAAATGTCAGGTTAAAAAGTTATGACCGAATGTGTACAGGTCTATGAAGATTTTTGAACAAAGAGAGTTCTTTGATTAAAAGCTACAAACATTTTTTATAGTGCAAATAAGAAAAAAGATCATTACATTAATCAAGAGATGAGTATTCCATGTTGATTAATGTTCATAAATTTTTTTATGTAGTTATTAAATCATACTATAACATTGGGATAAAAAAATATTGTATGCTTTTATCATTAATATTTCTTTTGGATAATATAATTTAGTGAGCTATTTGTAATCTCTCTCTGACATACCTTCAGGACAAAAGCACAAGATAATTTCATTCAAGGGAGAAATAACTTGATGCTTGCAAACAAATTGATGATTGAGACTAGATGCAAAGAGAGTCTAATATTTCAAAAGAGGTCAAGAAGTTGATAAACTTGAGCCTTAGGGGGAGTAGATGGTTCAGTCAACTTGTGACAATCTTGATCATATTGATTAAGAGGGAGTTCACTATTGAAGGTGAAACATTTATGAGGTAAACTTGATATAATTGTTTATTATACTTATGAATTATGAATGTTTTTAATGGGCCTGCCCCCTATGTAAATCATGAGGAAGTGATGACTTCCAAATGATTATCACTTGTATTTGTACAAGTTATTGTAAGGTGACGATCTTACAATAACTTGACCTTCTATTGTGATAGACATCTTGTGATGGATGAAACTGATCATAATAGATAGAACTTGTGGATAGAATCACCGATGGAGGCAATCCACTTTGAAGCTCATGAGTTTGTGGATAGAATCGTTGATGGAGGCAATCCACATAGGAGCTTGTGGATAGAATCGCCGATAGAGGCAATCCACACCATAGCTCATGAGTTTGTGAATAGAAACGCCGATGGAGGCAATTCACATAGGAGCTTGTGGATCGAATCGCCGATGAAGGCAATCCACACCTAAAGCTCGTGAGTTTGTGAATAGAATTGCCAATGGAGGCAATCCACACTTGAAGCTCGTGAGTTTGTGAATAGAATCGCCGATGGAGGCAATTCACACAGGAGCTTATGGATAGAATCGCTGATGGAGGCAATCCACCTGAGAGAATGTGGATAGAATTGCCAATGGAGGCAATCCACATGAGAGCTTGTGGATAGAATCGCCGATGGAGGCAATCCACATATTGGGACTATGTTTCTATTGACTACATCTTGAGGATGATGCCTTTATTGCTTACATCATATGATTGATGTTGCCAAGTGTCATAAGTGTTGACATTGGATTGATTTATCCTCCCTAGCTAAGAGGGAGTGTTGATATTTGTAGCATCAATCAGATAAATAATATTGTCTATATGATTATTATGAGAAATGATATATATATATATATATATATATATATATATATATATATATATATATATATATATATATATATATATATATATATATATATATATATATATATAAAGTTAGATTATGTTCTCATAATAACTAAAAAGTTAAATTGATAAAATATATATTATTATTATGTAAATATTAGAGAAATTAATATAATACTCAAGATATATATATATATAATTGTCATTATATTAATTACATAATAATGAATACACATGTCCCATGAAGGGACATGTCTCTTCTTGGCTCATTCTCTATATTAATGCTAGAGATTGTTGCATTTGAAAAACACATACAATGAGATAGTGCTATTACATTTGCAATGATCCTAAAACCTTAACAATTACTCCCTTGTCAGCAGCATGGGGGGGTTCTACTGCTTCCTTGGTTTGATAGTGTGAGCTATGTATTCAATATTTGATTCTATGTACTAGGTGGTTGCAGTGGCTGGGTACCTATGCATTCCGGTGAGATGGATCATTTACCATATGGACACTCTTTTCTTTCCTATTTTTTGGATGCACTCTTCCATCTTTAATTGATCAGCTCTTCAGACTTTTGGTGTTTATGTCATCTGTATCTTTGAGTTCAGGTGTTTTGCCTTTGTTTGCCTCCTGATTCGAGTAGTGTTATTTGAGGGCACTCATGCAGATTACAGTCTTCTCTACTTGGTCATATTTTTGTGGAGGATTTTCAGATCATCAGTTTCTTCTTGACAGAGTTTGCAGTTTCATGCTTTTGTGATGTTCTACATGTTCATTTTTGTTCCTATTTTCTAGAACATCCCTAGTTTTGGAGGCTTTTTTAGTCCTTTAGACTAGTCTTTGCCTCTTTTTGGAGTAGAGTTTTTTCCATGTGGTTTTCTCTATTTCTCCACTTTATAGAGACTCTCTTTTGTACATGGGTACCTCATCAGGCCATGTTGCCGGAACCCATTTTTATGCTTTCAGCACTATAGTTTCCTTTGCTTTCTTCTTGCATTGTTGCTCATCTTAAGGGGGGGGGTGTTAGAGTAAAGTATTAATTATATTAATTAACTTTACTCCCTTCTTAAGATGTCAAATCTTTTGTTTTAGTTGTTTATATTTAAACACACATGCACTAGTTATTTTAAATATAAACTTGCATGCATTAGTCTTGTAATAATTTAACTAATTATTACATGCACTAGGGTTTGCCTTTCAAGGCTTTCGATCTCCTTTATAGGGATGATCCATTGTACATTTAATTCATTCATTATTTGAGGATATTTTGTTCTTCATATTTTTGAGTCAAACCCTTGCCCTCTTCTTGTCTCTACTTCCTTGTAACAGGTTTTTGTATGCAGGTGATCTTCGGGTTTTGTGGATTTGTATTGCTCAAATCCTACAATATGTTTCTTAGATATGTTATCAGCATGATATCATAAACACAAAGGTTGATTCTGAGTGCAGATAGTTGTGTAGTTGTTTGTATCAGTAGTGTTCCTGACAGTGTTACAAATAGAGCTTTATATGTGATTTTTAGTATGGTTATGATGGAGCCTTGCACGTTTATATTTGTGTTTTAGACATGTTAGTGATGCTATGTTCATGGACGCAGAGTTAGTTGAGCAGTTAAGATTGAGTTGTGATGTTTCTAATTACCAGTTACAGTTTCATGAGTTTATCTAATGGAGCAGACAGTGTTTATATTGTTGTAGTAGTTGCGCCTATCATTTTGATATACGTGTTTGGTGGTGAGTTAAGAATGTTTGGTTAAGATCGGATAACGTATTTTAGCATAAGAATAAGTTTTAGTTAATTTGGTGGAGCCGACTGTGTGAAGCGATGCGTCTACTCATATTGAGTTGCGCGGTCCTATTTGTGTTGCGTGCTTGGTTTAGTCATTGGAGATGTTACCGAGGAGTTATATTATTTCTCTATTATGATTTCAAGTAAGTTCTAACATGCCAACTTGAGTATATCATTTGGAGAAAGATACTTATAGTCAGTCAATTGTGATTGCAAGAGCAGAGCAGAAGATGCGAATGTACTAAGACAATCAATCATCAGCTGAAGATCTATGTGAAGAAGAAGAGAGTATATGCTATTCATTGGAACTGATCAAGATAGAAAGTCTACTTTTCAGTTCACCAAGATCCAAATATAGTGTATATTTGTTATGTAGAAGGTTGCAACCTTGAGCAGTGTGCTCCCAGACAGTGTGTCCTCACCTTTAACAAGGTTAATTGTAAAATACTCCTAACAGGGTCCAACCTTTGACCAGGTCACTGTACTTCATGCATTGTAAAGATCAACTCTTAACAAGGTTGTAAGATCTTCTAACAGGGATCATTATACTCTAGTGAAGTTTATAGTGGGTGTTAATTCCCACCGGGGTTTTTACCTATTTGGGTTTCCCCGTAACCAAAATTGTGGTGTTGTGTTAAGTGTTATCTTATTGTGTATGTGCTTAATGTTATTCTAGAGGGGGCATGGACAGGCAAAAAGGTAAACTACTCATTGTTTAAAAATTTTGGTTGCGAAGCATTTGTCCATATTGATATAGAAAATTGATCAAAACTTGAGGCATAATCTAAGAAGTGTAATTTTATTAGGTATGAAATTAATGATTTTGGTTATCGTTTATGGGATTTTGAGAACCGCAAAATCATTAGGAGTAGAAATGTCATATTCAATGAAAAGGTCATGTACAAGTATCAAATACATGGCTAGAAGCAAGAAGAGGAACACACAAAACACATGGTGCTTGATGACATTATAGTAAATGTAGTCCAAACAATGTCAGAAAATATTGAAGAATTAGAACCACAACATGTTCTTCAAACTCCAAAAAGAAGATCTTAGAGGATAAATAGATCTCCTGAACGATATTCTCCTTCATTATATGATGTATTATTAATTGATACTGGTGAACCAGAAAGTTATGCAGAAGTAATGCAAGTTGAAACTAGGAAAAAGTGGGAGCAAGGAATGAAAGAGGAGATGGAATACTTGATACAAAATCAAACTTGGAAGTTATTTGAATTGTCTAAAGGTAAAAGAGCATTTCCAAACAAATGGATTTACAGGCTAAAGGAAGAAAATGGAGGCAAGAAAAGATACAAAGCTAGACTTGTGGTAAAAGGTTTTGCACAAAAAAAGGTATTATTTTTATTAAATATTTTCTCTTATTAAAATTACTTCAATTAGAACTATCCTAAGTCTTGTAGCCATAGAAGATTTATATCTGGAACAATTAGATGTCAAGACAATTTTTCTCCATAGAGGTTTGGAGGAAGGAATTTATATGCAACAACCACAAGGATATGAGGTCAAAGATAAGGAGGACTTAGTGTGAAGGTTGAAGAAGAGCTTGTATGGACTGAAACAAACACTTAGACAATGGTATTCAAAATTTGATAGGTTCATAGATCAACAAGGTTATAACAAATGTCATTTTGATCATTGTGTTTATTTCAACGGATTAGATAATGGTAGCTATATTATATGTGTTGATGATATTCTTGTTGTTGGGTCTAATATGTAGCATATAAATGACTTCAAACATAAATTAGCACAGTCATTTTCTATGAAGGATTTGGGTGTGAAAAAACTAGTCTTTGGTATGAGAATAACTAGGGATGGGAAAAATCACACATTGACATTATCTTAGAGTGATTACTTGAAAAGGTGTTGATCAAATTTCAGATGCCAGATACAAAATCAGTTAGTATACCTTTGCCTAGTCACTTTAAATTATTCAAGGGGATGAGCCCCAAGACACAAAAGGAGATGGAGTACATGTCTAAGGTTTCATTCTCTTCAGCAATTGGCAGCTTGATGTATGTCACGGTGTGTACAAGGCCAAATGTTGCACATGAAGTGGGAGTTGTGAGGAGGTATTTTAACAATCCTGAAAAAGAGCATTGGAATGCAGTAAAGTGGATTCTCGAGTATTTGAGAGGTACAACAACTTAGTCTTTATGTTTTGGATGCTCCCATTCCACTTTACAAGGCTATGCTGATTCAGATTTAGTAGGAGATATTGATAGTAGGAGGAGCACTACAGGATATGTTTTACTATATGTGGGACAACAATCATCTATATTTCTAGATTGCAAAAGGTTTTAGCACTCTCAACAATAGAAGTAGAATATGTTGTTGCTACATAGGCTAGTAAGGAGATGATTTGGTTCCAAAGGTTTATAGAGGAATTGGGAAAGACATAAGAGAATAAAAGGTTGTATATAATGATAGTCAAAGTGTGATTCATCTTGCAAAGAACTCTGACATTCACTCTAAAGATCAAACACATTTAGATTTGACATAATTTCATACACTCAGATTTAGAGGATGGACAGTTGAAGATGGAGAAGATAGATACTAGCAAGAATCATGTGAATACGTTGACCAAGGCAATAACTCAAGAGAGGCTGACTACCTGCTTAGTCTATAGTGATCTTCAAGCTTGATCATAGTGAAAATGAGAAACAATCAAGTCTAGGTGCGTCAATCCTGCGGGAGCCACAAGGGCAACGGTGTTATCACAGGATCAGTCTCCAAGTAGGAGATTATTTGGTGTGGAGCTTGGTCAGTCCCCAAGCAGGATATTATTGGTATGTGGTGACTAATCATGCAAGTATTTTACACTCATTGGGCAGAGGAGTTGTTCCTTAAAGGGACAAGATGTACTTGCCCAAGGAACTGGCTCAAAAGGAAAAAAAATTAGTATTCTTAGGGTACTTCGAGTTGGACAGTTTGACTCATGGAAATGTGGTTGTTCCTTGGTGGAAACAAGTTTGGAATAGGTTCTCTTGGCCCAATTATAATTTCTTCCTATTTTTGGTGGCTCAAAATAGATGTCTAACCTTGGAAAATCTTTGAAAAAGTGAATTTCAAGGACCCTCTAGATGTTTTTTGTGTAACAGTGAAGAGAGTACTTCTCACCTTTTTTCCAGTGTCTTTTTTCTAAAGAAATTTGGCATTATTGGTGGGGTGCTTGGAAACATGTTTGTGTTCGTGCCAGTACCCTTTTGGAGTTCTAGAATAGTCTCAGTAAACTCCCAAATAAAACCTCTTTCCTCCAAAGAGCTTGATATATTAAACCCTCTTTTATTATCTGACAATTGTGGTTAGAAAGAAATTGCAAAATTCTCCAAGACAAGTGGATGTTGGCTTAGCAGGTATGGTAGAATTTTTTTTATTATGTTGCAAGAAACTTTATTGGCAAAGTGTTATCTCTTTGTAGCAGTATATCCAGGTGATATTTCTATTGTTCAAGAATTGACATGTTAGACATCGACATGCAAAGAAGAAAACTCAGAGAATTGGTAAGTGCTCTCCCCGCTCAATTTATTAAGATTAATATTGATGGGTCCTCTCGATGAAATCCAAGGCATGTAGAAATCCAAGGTATTGGTAGGGATAGTCTTGGAAATGTGATCTTATTTTCTGCTTATAAGGAACATTATAGTAATAACTATATGAAAGCTTTGGTTGATCTTTATGTTCTTGAACATGTTTGCACTCTTCGTTAGCGTAAAAGTTATCTGTAAGTTTGACTCTCAGGGTGTGATGGACATGTTGAATAAACAGAAATTGGAGGATATTAACTGATCATCTAGTCTTGGTAGGTCGACAGATTTTGAATTTGATGGACTCTTTGGAATTAATTTCTTTTTGCTATATTCATAGGGAGTGGAATAAAACAATAAATTATTTGGCTAAATGGGCGTCTGAGAATATGATTATCTAGAATGTTGGGAGTAGTGGTGATTTTCCTTGGGATTATGCTTAAACACTTGATAAGATTGCTAAAGATGATATGTGAATAGTGGTAATTTGGAATCACCACTATTTGTGTATGTGTGTGGAGAAAATGTAAGATTCACTCCTAAATCCAAATTCCCAAAAGAGAGATCCAATTTGATCAACCAAGAGGTTAATACATAATCGAATCAATCTATGAAGAATATGAAAGAAAGAATAAATCCTATACTTCCCTATAGTTGGATCAAGCTTGAAATTTGAAATAATTGAAGTGCAAATACTAACCTTGAATTAGGGCAAATCTAGAAAATGCTGAATTTTGGTTTCTGTATGAACTTTCTGAAGATTCTGTCACTTGTTTTGGACTGGAAATGTCGAGGTGGACAAAACCCAGAAATTTTTTCTCCAAATTCACACAGGTCGACTTTGACCTTTTAAAAGGTCAAAGACCACATTATTTATTTGAAGTCCGATTCTGATTCTGTTCGCAGATCCTGAAAGATTTTCGAAAAGGGTATCCGAATTCGCTCTCAGATTTGAGATTCCACACCTGTACCTGCAAGAAAATAGGGGTTTTGGGTTGTATGGGGGGTTTGCCTTGGTCAAACCCCAATTTAAGAATTAACCTTGAAATTGAATTGAAATATATGGTGCATAAACAAAGTAATTGAAACAAATCACCTCGCTTATGTTGAAGTCCTTGTAGAGGATTCGAATCCTCAAATCCACAAGTAAGAATGCTTCAATGAATGTAGGATGTCTCCAATCAATGGTATTTTGATCTTCAACACCAATCTTGATTTGATCTTTGCATATGAGAAGGTTTGAATGAATGGGAAAAGGATGAATCTTCAAGGGGGCTCTAAAGAGATTGAATCCTTCAATAGCTAACAATGGAACTCCATGATGGATGAATACTTGAGCACTTGAATGCTTGAAGACTTGCTTGCACTTGAGAACTTGAGAGCTTGATTGCTTGAGATGTGATGTAAATTTGATATGAAAATGAGAGAAGAAGGCCTCCTTTTATAGTGATCTAGGGCACACTCCTCTAGATGGGCCACCTTGAAGAATTAAATCACAATTAGGTCCTCATCTTTAGAAAATATACCTTGATTAAATACTATTAAAGGATTTACCATTTTGGAACCCGAAACAGTCGACCCAGAGGCGGGAAAATAACTTTTCTGAAAGCTGAATTACCGGCAAATGAGATTTTGAAATCCTGGCGGGAAGAGGTCAAGGTCGACCCTGACTTGGTCAGGGTTGAGGTCGACTTTGACCTCAAACCCTAACTTTGTCAGGATTTGCAGCAGAGGTTCTAGGAGATGCCAGAGATGCAGGATTTGATATCAGAACAGGACCCAGTGTCAGGAACAGACAAAAAATCCTCGGAATGATGTGATGAAGGACTAGGAGGTCTCATTTATGAACCCTTCCTAGAAAATAGAGCCATGGAAGAGGGAAAATTAGGAAAGTCCTTAAGACCTTAACCCTAATTTCACCTAGAATGAAGAAATCAAGTGCAGAGAAGAAGTGGAAAGCGGGGAGAAAGCCAAATACATGCAAAGACCCAATCAAGGTGCTTAACATGACTCCAAACCACTTAATCGAAGGGGCTAAACACTCTTATCATGGAAGTGCTTCCATTTTAAGACGATACATTAAGCCCTCACTTTAGCAAGAGTATGGACTCGATGCAAACTCTTGGTAAAGGAGATAAAAATAACAAGATAATCTTATTGTAATCTAAGGGATAAAGAGAAATCCCAAGCCCCCAGGGACTCAAGTCTTCATCGACTCTTAGATCATAGATAAGAGAGACATCTCTAAAGAGAAATAGAAAAAAGTTTGATTACCTTGCCCAATGAGAACTTACGTCCCATTGTGAACCACACAGGAAAAAGGTGCAACTGGAAAGATGGAATTGAACCGCCTAGTGAATGTGGCTACTCACTAGTCAACCCATCAAGGATTTATCCTTAGGAATATTCTATTCCATAAGAATAAAAATAAAAAATAAAAGAGATCCAGTCTTAAGGACACTTTCGACCTTAAGGGATCACAATATATGTGTATTTGAAACTGGAGGGATCAAGAGATCCTAATATAAATCCATACTTTAAGGATTAGTTCTTAATCCAAAAAGAAAGATTGAAAAGTGAATTTAAAGTGTGTGTCTTCCTCAGGATTTAGCAACTTATGTGTGTTACCTTTAGAAGATTTAGCATGTTTTGAATTTTTCATAAGTGTGTGTGTGTAATAAGTGAGTAGAGCGTATGCCCCCACATTAAAGTCATTGCTGACACTTTAACAGGAGCAATGGCTTTAACGGAAACATAAACAACTCCATTGATTATATTTCCACATCGAGATACCCCCAGATGAAGACAAATCAAGGGAAATATCACAGAAACATACAAAGAACACGGAAGGGATCTACCTACCATGGGGTCAATATGATCATAAGATAATATATATATCTATAATATTATTACAAATGAATTGACATCATTCTCCAAAGGAAGTAGAACTACAATCACAAAGGAGGAAAGATTACATAAGATATACGAAGGAGAATCTTTTCAGACCATGACATGGAGACCAAAAAGATTTAATGCTACCATATCTCGAATCCAAGCAGATTACACAAGGAAACATTTACGAACAATAGCACAGTTACAACATAACATTGAACAACGCATAGAAGAGTAGAGATACATATAGAAGAATTTGAACAACAGTGTCAATTCCTTCATCACCTTGTACCAACTGAGTAACAAGGATCGTATAAAAGAATCTAACAACATTTAGCAATCACATTACAAGAGAAGCACAGTACAGCAGGCAAACACACAACAAATCTACCACGAAGGACAAGCCGATCAAGCGTGCCGCCTACTTTCCCCATCTCGTTGTATATCATTTAGGGTAGGTGGGTAACTCGCAAGAGGGACTATATCCAACACAGTAGGAATGATAGCTAGTTCCAGACAAGGATCCTCTTGAGAATCACTATGTTCGATACTAGGTGTAAGAGTTAATTGAGATGAAAGCATATTCGGCAAATCAATGTCAATGTCAATAGTCTCATATTCATCAGTAACATTATCAGTATCACCAAGAGTATCTTTGTCATCCAAATTAATCAAAATAGGATCTAAGATACGAATAGAATCATCATAATCATGCATGTGAACATCACTATTAGTAACAACATTATGCATAGGTTTATCCTTAGAAAGTAGAGATCTTTTAGCTTTAGCATGAGCACAACGCTTTTTACGACATTCATTAGCAGATCGGTTACGTTTTGATTTATTTGAAATAGGTTGAGAACTAGGAGGAACAATCGTAAGATCCTTCACAGGTTCTGTAGGAATATCAATAGGATTATCAACCATAGGAGGAGCAATCACAAGATCTTTGATAGATTTAGTAGGAGGAACTTGATTAACAGAATTATTAGCCATAGTTAAAGGAGGTATCGATCGAAGGTGTAGGTAAAAGACCACGATTAAGATCCATAGGAGGTATGCTTAATTGAAGAATCTTACGATGCTTATAAGCTTGATACGATTGAAAAAAATTATCAGGGCAAGGAGGACATGAATGAGGTAAGGAAGGCCAAAAGAAATCCAGAGCAGCACAATCTCTAGGCCTAGAAGGTCGATATAGACTATGATTAATCATCTTCACTTTGCCATCATGAATGAACTTAAGACACTTATGTATAGGTGAAGCAATAACATGCATGGCAGTCAACCAAGGCAAACCTAGCTTAACTTGAAATTGATCAGAAGTAGGAACCATAACAAAGGTAGTGTTCACAAGTTTTCCAAAAAGTGCAACCAGTAAAGTAATAGAACCAAATGATGGATAAAGAAAACTATTAAAAGTTTGAATCCAAACATCTGATGTATCATAGAAGTCGCGTTGTAAGCTTTTCATAAAAATATTTTCTTTAGTGATAACATTGACTAAGGAGGTAGGATCAACAAGACAACCACAAGTAGGTATCTAAGCAACCCTAGCAGCAATGTAAAGGGGACCATCAGGAGCTTTAACAATCTCAAAGTCATCAAAGGTAATCAAAAGTTCCTGAGGTCGTTTATCCTTAAGTTGTTGTTGTGGTTTAGGTTGAGGTTTTACTTTAGGTTTGGGTTTATCTTGAGGATGAGATAGAACTTGAAGTGAAGGTTGAGGTGGCGATATAGGCTTAGCAACATGCTCCACTTCATTAACGACATGAGTAAGATCATCCATCTTTGAATCATATACAATTTCCATAGCAGATGGTTGAGCAATAGTATTAGTATCATGCGTAGGTAAAGGATTCGTATAGATTTGAAGGTTTTGATTCGGAGGAGAGACAGATTGATTCCCACTACTATCCAGATTATCAATAGATAAAGCTTTAGCATCAATGAGATCTTGGACCTTATGTTTTAAAGAATAACATCTCTCAGTATCATGACCATTCTGACAATGATTCAAGTCGGGTTTACCAAAATGAATAGTGGTAATTTGGAATCACCACTATTTGTGTATGTGTGTGGGGAAAATGTAAGATTCACTCCTAAATCCAAATTCCCAAAGGAGAGATCCAATTTGATCAACCAAGAGGTTAATACATAATCGAATCAATCTATGAAGAATATGAAAGAAAGAATAAATCTTATGCTTCCCTATAGTTGGATCAAGCTTGAAATCTGAAATAATTGAAGTGTAAATACTAACCTTGAATTAGGGAAGATCTGGAAAATGCTGAATTTTGGCTTCTGTATGAACTTTCTGAAGATTTCGTCACTTGTTTTGGATTGGAAATGTTGAGGCGGACAAAACCCAAAAAAAATTTCTCCAAATTCACACAGGTCGACTTTGACCTTTTAAAAGGTCAAAGACCACATTATTTATTTGAAGTCCGATTCCGATTCTGTTCACAGATCCTGAAAGATTGCCGAAAAAAGTATCTAAATTCGCTCTCAGATCCGAGATTCCACACCTGTACCTGCAAAAAAATGGGAGGTTTTTGTTGTATAAGGGGTTTGCCTTGGTCAAACCCCAATTTAGGAATTAACCTTGAAATTGAATTGAAATATATGGTGCATAAACAAAGTAATTGAAACAAATCACCTCACTTATGTTGAAGTCCTTGTAGAGGATTTGAATCCTCAAATCCACAAGTAAGAATGCTTCAATGAATGTAGGATGTCTCCAATCAATGGTATTTTGATCTTCAACACCAATCTTGCTTTGATCTTTGCATATGAGAAGGTTTGAATGAATGGGAAAAGGATGAATCTTTAAGGGGGCTCTAAAGAGATTGAATCCTTCAATAGCTAACAATGGAACTCCTTAATGGATGAATACTTGAACACTTGAATGCTTGAAGACTTGCTTGCACTTGAGAACTTGAGAGCTTGATTGCTTGAGATGTGATGTAAACTTGATATGAAAATGAGAGAGGAAGGCCTCCTTTTATAGTGATCTAGGGCACACTCCTCTAGATGGGCCACCTTGAAGAATTAAATCACAATTAGGTCTTCATCTTTAGAAAATATACCTTGATTAAATACCATTAAAAGATTTACCGTTTCGGAACCCGAAACAGCTGACCCGAAGGCGAAAAAATAACTTTCCCGAAAGCTAAATTATCGGCAAATGAAATTTTGAAATCTTGGCGGGAAGAGGTCAAGGTTGAGGTCGACCTTGACCTAGTTAGGGTCGAGGTCAACTTTGACCTCAAACCCTAACTTTGTCAGGATTTGTAGCAAAGGTTCCAGGAGATGCCAGAGATGTAGGATTTGATATCAGAACAGGACCTAGTGTCAGGGACAGACAGAAAATATTCGGAATGATGTGATGAAGGACTAGGTCTCATTTCTGAACCCTTCCTAGAAAATAGAGCCATGGAAGAGGGAAAATCAGGAAAGTCCTTAAGACCTTAACCCTAATTTCACCTAGAATAAAGAAATCAAATCCGAAGAAGAAGTGGAAAGCGGGGAGAAAGCCAAATACATGCAAAGACCCAATCAATGCGCTTAACATGACCCCAAACCACTTACTTGAAGGGCTAAACGCTCTTATCATGAAAGTGCTTCCATTTTAAGACGATACAATATGATAGGGTAGTTTGTGGCCTTTTTGGTCACCCGTTGTATGCTGTTTCTTGTAGTTTTCTATTCATTCTGATTCACTAAATTTTTACCCCTTTTTTTCTCAAAAAGGGGTAATCAATATAAAAATATAAGATTGATGGTCTTGTCAACAACAAATACTAAAGTTTGTTAATGGTCCTTTCTTGACCTTATTGTATATAGTCACTTTGGTATGTTGTTTCTACCCCTTTGGGCTATGGTTTTGTAAGGAACAACACCCTTGTTTTGTTTAACAAAATACAATAAAGTACACCCTTGTTTTGTTTAACAAAATACAATAAAGTAAAGTCTATATCCATAATCAGATGATATTAAAAAATCTACTTTGAATAAAAATATTATGAAAAAAGTGGGCATTCCATTGAAACATAAAATAATATCATCCCACTTAATTTTATCATTTAGCATTTTATCAACTAAATTATAATGATATTTTTGTAGCAAATGTACATTCAATTTTTTAAAATTTCTTTTATAAAACACAAAAGGAAAATATACTAGAACAATACAAATTTCATAAGTTTACATCATTTCAAAAGTTAGAACATATATATCACTTTCTAGTAATTCAAGTTAAAGAGTTAGAAGGTATAAATAACTTTGAACATTCACCCATTCATCAAGTTGTGCACAAGCCTTAACTACACTAGGTTTAGTTAGGAATTGATTATGCTCATTAAGAAACATCTTGATGTATCTACTTTTCTTTTAACACCATCTCATGTGGCATGGTCCATTTATGTTATCTTGAATCTTCTAAGTACACACAAGATGATCAATAAATATTAATCCTCAACTATTCAAAATAACTTCAACAAAGTTCAATAAAACAAAAAATTTATGGTACACAATCGAACAATATGAAATCTATATTCCAACATAATTTAATTTACTCACCAAGAGAAAGCTCCTCACTAAACTAGGAACGTGTGGACACACTAGAGAGGATATTGATCCTTCTATCTCTAAATATGAACCCAAATGTGCCTCACCTTAAGAAATACTTATATCCCAATTATAATCTACCATCATGGATGCTCTCACAAGTTAAGAATCATCTTATTCAAAAGCATACAATAATTGTCTCATGTGTCGATAATCATGCACTCTTGTGCATGTCTAGCAAAAGCTACAAGAAAAACATAACCATCATGATAATTAGAGGCCAGTTTTATCATCTTCCTACTTGTGGACACTTCAAAAGTGCCCCAAATTACCACAATTCTATCATTGATCCCTAGATTTTGCTATGAGATAGATCCACCCTTGATTTTGAGTACCTATATTCTTACTTGTTCTTCCCCCTTATCCTTGGAATGATATAGCTCAAGTTGTCAAAACATCATTGAAAATGTCTTTTGCCTCATCACTTTAGAAAGGATCAAATCCACCACATCAAAAATATTCAACTTCGAAGTGATGCCATCACAAGATTGCCCTTGCATATTTTTGAAAAAATACATTCTTTATCACGAAGTCTACATCACCCATTTCTTTTATAGAAAAAATAGGGACATTGTCTATTACAAATTCCCAAGGTTATCCTAAAGATTCTTGTTGTTCTCCATCGCAACATTCACAAGCACAAAATATGCAAGACATAATTTGATAAAACTCCTTGCTTTCAAATCAAACTCAAAAACAAGACAATGCACTAAAACACCCACTTGAACAAGGATTCCTCCTCATAATGATATAATAATTCAACCAAGGTTACCAAATGAAAGGAAATAATGTAAAGGTATGCAAATAATTTCGCATTTGATCATTCTTTGAGTCTCACAAGTTATTCAAGCTGCACATTTTTTAACAATGTTTTAGAATGACAACACAAATAAATACCAATTATGAAGCATACACAAAAAGGTATGAGACATTTATATATCTTGAAAACAACTTTCAAGAAAACTTAGCCTCCAAAGTCTAATGTATTATTCAACAATTGAAAAGATTGCAATACACTTTCCAGCTCCCATCTCTTTGAAGAGATCCAAAGGTCAAACTCAATGAGAAATTATCAAACACAATATGATGCAAATAACTTCCTACCTAATGCCAACCATTTTATCACTAATATTTAGTGCTCCACAAGCATTGACTGAGCCCAAGTATATTAGGTATCGAATACATTTTACAAGACCTCAAAATATATTAAATGTTTTCACCAATTCAAACCAATTGTTTGTGTACCCTTCCTATTAAGTTCTTTTGGTATTGCATATACAATCTCCCCTTAAAAATATGAGATTATATTTAATACATTTTATATGATCTTATAAGGTATTATATGTCTTCACCTAGTGAACCCAATTGTCTATGTGCTCACTAAACTTCTAACTCTTTGATGTGCCACCCAAAAAAAAAAAAAAAAAAAATTAAATGCATTCATCCAATGAACCCAATTGACTGTTCACTAGACAATGACCTCTTACATGTACCACCCACAACAAATACTCTTACAATTGCATAGACAACTTCCCCTTAAAAAATATTTGGATACATTGACAAAATATTAAATACAATCACCTCATCAATCCAGTTCATCATTTTTTTATAAAACTCCAACTTTTAATATGCCAGGCACATTAAATAATTTTACAATCACATACAATCCTATAATAAAAATATTGTCCAATATAAGATGTTTCTCTATGATAGGAAACAAATTGATCATTTGTTCATTAGAATACCACCTTTGATAAGCTACCCACGTTAGATAATTTTACAATTACATTAAAAAATCCTTTAATAAAAATATTGGAACCTTATTGCTGGTATGTGATTTCAAACAATGTTGGCTGAATGTCACGGTATTCCAATTACAATGGCTGTGGCAAAAATTGTTGATTTTCAAGCCCTTGTATGCATCAGAAGAGGATGACGGAGAATTTAGTAGAAAAGAAAAGAATTTCCTTAAATTTCATATCGAGTTTCTACTTCACCTGACAGCATTCATTCTTATACCCATAACAGGAGAGGATTTGTTTGAAATTAAAACTTTTTAAAAAAACGTTTGAATACATAACATTTCATTCTGTGTTTACAGTTCTATTGGGATGTGTTTGCACATATCCCTTGACCAAATTACAGTTTTTCAGGTCTTTTTCACATTCGCAATGCTTGTATTAGGGGTTCTCATATACAAAACTTGGTGTCTGGTTTGACGATAACCTAAATAAATGGATTTTGCGTTTTGTATAAAAGCAGACAGAAAATTGTAAGAAAAAGCGGAGAGAAAATTGCAGGAAAAAGCAGAGAGAAAGAATGGTTACATTGCAGTGGATGAATGTCACCTCTATAAACTATAACCACAAAAATCACAAACCTCACTGTTATTTAGTTTAATTCTTGAGTTGGACAGTATGCAGAGAAACGACTATTAGTATCAAATACAAAATAACTAGTACTATAGATCGAAGTCCTTAATAATATCATCCATTTTCCAAAATTTTCATATACGGTCTTTGAACGAACCTTAAAACTTTCAGACACTGCCCAACAATTAAGGTCTGTCAAATCTACTGGTTGTCTTTGCTCTAGCTTGATAGCAATCAAATGTTAAGTTTTACTGGGAGATGTGGAAATAATGGCTGAACTGGGAACGAAAATGTACAGGTTCTCCATTGCTTGGTCACACGTTTTTCCTAGTAAGCAAATTAGTAGTAGATTTCCCTTAAACCGTTTGTAGAAAGGAAAACTTTAATGGGAATGATTTCAATAATGTGCTGTTCCTATTGGTATAAAGATCCTAAAAAGAACACAATTTGAGTATTGTCAGGTTTAGTTTGGCAGCCGGGTCAAGAAAGGAATTGCATGTAACCTGTTAGTGATGATTAAAAGCTTTTAATCTTCTCCAGTCTAGTAACTTTATCCATCTACAGAGGCTGGAGGAAAGATCAATCCTCTTGGACTCGAATACTACAATAATCTGATCAATGAACTTCTCAGCAAAGGCATTCATCTTTCCAATTTCATCTTCCTTTCAAGTCTGTAGTTTAGCTTTGCTTTTTATGGTGTAGAGGACGACTTTCCCAATGGTTTGGATCTAGCCATTCATGACACTTTTTCACTTCAAAATTCCACAGGCCTTGGAAGACCAAAATGTGAGTTTGCTAGATCCACACATTGTGTAACATTCTAAGCTATGCTCTGTTTTTCATTTGTCTGGTGCAATGACTTTAACTACCCTACACTGAGAGATTTGAGAGTTTTTCATTTTTTACTTCTGTGGGGATAATTTCACACAATATGGAGAATTGTGTTTCAGACTATTTGGAGACAGTAAAATGTTGGACCACTTTCAATGAGCCCAATGTCTTCACAATCCAGGTGTATGATACAGAGGCGTACCCTCCAGGCAGGTGCTCACAACAATTTGGGAGTTGCAATGCAGGTAACTCTTCAACAGAGCCTTACATTGCTATGCACAATGGGTTGTGTGCCCATTCTGCTACTGTGGATATCACAGAAGAGCATGTCAGGTACAGTCTAATTTAAGAATAGAATAGCATAGGTTATGCCCCCCAACGTAGGGTATACAGGAAGGAGAAAAATTTATGAAAGATTTTCTCGATGGTCGAAGTGTCACTTACAGCATTTCAGTTAGCTTGAAGAATTCTGGGTTAGATTATGTGATCATTTTTTATCACATCCTATTATTCATGGTCTGAATGAATAAAAAGAAGGAAAATTTCAATTGTCAGTTGCATCAAATCTCTCTATAAAATATATGTAAATGATCAAAAACAATTTCTACATTTAATTTTTATATTTCAAAATAGCTATAACTTTTCTAGTCTGCATCAAATCTCTGTAAGCTATCAAATATTTTATTTTAGTAATTAACTTTTATATTTCAAAACATTTGTAACTTATCTAGCCATGTATATTGGTGATCAACTTTTCCTTTTTGGCATAGCAAGCATAGACAAAGATTAGTATTTTTCCATTCCCCTTCAAGATGACGAGAACAGAACTGATTCAACATGATGACGCATGTTTTTATGTCAGCCATGATCACCTTGACCCCTACAAATTCTTCGGCTTTTAACTACATTCTTCCCACCATCTAGTAGAATTGTTACCTTTCGTCCTTCACGTGCACTTCGGATTCAACAAGAGCAGTATTTTGATGCCCCTGAGAGAGTTGCTAGTGTTCCTTCTTCATTATCTAGCCTGATTTTCCTTTGAGTTTCGACCTCTTCTCCATTCATCTCTTTGTCAGATGCTGCTTCTATATTGTGTGCTTGTCATGTGCACTTATGTCCTGAAACCCATTTTCCCTTGCACTTAAAACATAATCCTTGCTTTCGAAGCATTGACCTGCCTTCCCATGTTGTGTGCGGTTGGGAGGGTAATGGCTTGTGTTGCCGACTTCTTTTATAGGGAACTTGGTTATGTAACTTGGATGACATGTTCTTGGGTTGGCTCTTCTCCATTGTTGATGTGGTTTCCAATGTTAGGGCCTTTTGAATGGCATCTTGGAGGATTGTGGGGTCAAAAGCACTCACCAAACCACGAATTGATTCTGATAGTCCTTCAATAAATAGGTATGTAAGCATTTCCTCTGTAATTCCATGTACCATGACAGAGATTCTTTGAAATTCAGCAATATAGTCCTCCACAGATCCTTGTTGCTTTAATTGGGTTAATTCTTTGAAGTACCTTTCAGGATGCTTTTGGTCAAATCGGTCTATGAGCTTTTGTGTGAACTCATCATATGTTGTTATATTTTGGTACCCGTGGAGAATCAAACCATAAAGCCACCAGTCATATGCCGCCCCCTCCAAGTGTAAGGAGGCAAATTTGATAGCATCTTCTTCCAACATAGGACTAAGAGATAAATATGTGTCCAATTTTTGGATCCATGAAAGGGCAGTAACTTGCCCTGATCCATCAAAACTAGGGAGAGTGAAATTACATATTATATGGTGTAAATCACTATCACGTTGACCCCTTTCTCTTCGAGAATTATTCTTCGTTCTAGCCTCGCAATACTCTGTAAATGAAATATTTTTCCTAGTTGTAGGGCCAAGTCTCGAGTAAGCTTTTGCATACTCAACTAAGTTAGCAATTGGATCATTAATTTCTTCTTCCTCTTTTGGCAAGAAGGAAGGTCTAGTTATCCTTGGTGTTGACCTTACCGGGGCTCTATTGTTATTTTTTGAATGGTTTGTGTTGTTCATATTTTGATGAGTTGGTAGAAATAATTGGGTTGGCTTCTCTTTTTGCTCCATGAGAGCCTTCAACTCATTTCCCAACAATTCACTCATTTTATTACTTTAAAGGATATTGTTACTTGTTGCAAGTTGCCTTCTTTCCCTTTCCAACCCCCTTTGGGGCCTTTGGTTCAGTTCTTAAACAATTCTTTTACAATGTAAATCTTGTTTTGGGTCCTGCAAACAGTTAGTCAACAATTAAAATGTAATCCATGAGAACAACTAATATCACAGGGTTAGGGATCCAACATCATGTGTCTACACAAATAATCAATAGCAGTAATAATTATTCAAAGTAGATTCCTGTCGTAACAATATTAGGAATCGGATGGGATAGTTATCCTTGTAATGCAAGAGTCACAGGTGGAAAATGGTGCAATCAACCCCTCAATCCACCTAGGAGGTGCTCCATCATCCTCTTTGCTCAAGTCTAAGAGCATTAATCAACCTCCCAGCCCACTAGCATTCCATCTCGGATGGAATGCATGCTTGATAAGAGCATAAGACAACCTTCTCCACCAAACGAAGGAGCACATATATGCCTCCCAGCCCACAAGCACTCCACCTCAAGGTGGCATGCTTGATAAAAGATAGACAGTCTTAGACAGTCTTAATCTCTCGTTAACTCAAAAGGTTGATTGACCTCCTTATTTTGCAACCATTTATATATCCAATTCAAAATTGATTGACCATAAGATTGAATAACACATATATTATACTTAGATTGAAAAACAATATCCAAATTGAAAAATTGATACAATTACTTTCCCTATATGCTTTCAGCCAAGAATAAATATTGCTTTCGTATATTTACACATAAACTTACAGTTCCAAGCTGATAATAACGAATCAGATTTTGCTCTATATTGGCTGATTTCAGATCAAATACTTCTTCCAATTCGATCAATCTACTATTGCTGCTTCCTCCCTTTTCTACCCCTCAAAGTGGAAAGGTCGTGCCTTTTCCTTTGTACACGCCTCTGTTCAATGGCCGCCAGTTGAATGTTCGTTGGGCTTTCATTCATAAGGGTGTCGGTCTATTATTTATGAATAATCACTTTTCTTATTCGTTACTCCTTCCATGAAATAACATAAATAACATACGTGTAGAGATGTTCTAAATATTTAATCCATCGAACATATAAATTAACATTTTTTAAAAATGTTATAATCATCATTAGCGAAGTAGCTTTTGCCGAAAGAAACAAAAGTTTCCAGAATCTTGCCCGCTTTTCCCCTTTATAGTTTTTTCTTAATTTAAATTTCATAGCATTCAATTATTTCAATTCTCAATGTATATAACTTTATATCTTTAATTTGAATGTGAACTGATTAGTCCAGGCTATTGGTTGGACTATTTTAAAATTTTATGGGTTATAGTTAAAAAAAAATAGTTTGATTTTGTTCTATTTGAGTTATACTTAAATTTATTTGAATGGAAAAATCGCAAAACAGGTACAAAACTTACAAAAAAGCAGATATATTAAAGACAAGAGCTCTGAGTTCCTCGTATTCACTCATTTTATCAAACATTTGAGATCATCACAAAGCCTAAACTCATAGTGAAACATAGACCTAAATTGCACAGGATGACATCTTTTATGCATGGCAAACGGTGTTGTATATACGAATCACGATCATCGAGAATTTGAACAAAGATATGAAAATGCTGTCATGCATTGATAATGTCTAGATCTCGCACTTCAAGTACAACTTACAAGATATAAATTTTCTCCCAAAAAAATTGAATGTACTCTGATAAACAGTGCGTAGGAAACAAGGAAATCCCACCTGTTTTCAGGTCTCACAAGCAATGTAAAATGAATTTAGTTACATGTGCTTAAGTTCGTTTAATCTGGTAACCTGCTATTTCGTAAAGGGTCACCGTACAGAGATGTATTTTGCCTTATTTCGTGACAAAATAAGGATGCCATTTTTAAACCTCAATCAAAGAAATTACTAAAAAATTGGATAAAACACTCAAGCTCTGCCACTAATCAGCCTAGAAATGCAAGAACAGCCAATTCGAAGCGGTAGGACAAGCACCTGAACGAAAGTGGTGTTATAAAACACCGTTTGGAATAAGCACCCGAACGAAACTCATACTCACGAGCCCTCCTGCACAGACCTAGGCTTTTGCCTTCTTGGGAGATTTAGGCTCCTTCTCTGATGCAGCAGCAGACTTCTTAGGTAAAAGCACCTGGTGAATGTTTGGCAAAACACCGCCGTGTGCAATGGTCACTCCGCCCAACAATTTCCCCAATTCCTCATCATTCCTGACAGCAAGGAGGATATGCCTGGGAATGATTCTGTTCTTCTTGTTGTCCCTGGCGGCATTTCCAGCGAGCTCCAGAACTTCTGCCGCCAAGTACTCCATCACGGCAGCAATGTAAATGGGGGCACCAGATCCAACTCTTTTAGCATATCTGCCCTTCTTCAGATATCTGCTCACTCTACCTACAGGAAACTGAAGACCTGCCTTCACAGACTTGGAGACACTCTTCTTCTTCGCTCCGCCCTTTCTTCCTCCCTTTCCGGCCTTAGCTCCTGACTCCATTATTGATCACTTGAGCTGATTTGCCAAAAACCTGAAATATCTTTGTAATTTATCAAGTACAGACGCCCTTCGATGGACTATAATGCCGATTACCTGTACTTATATAGAGGATATACATTGTATGTCTGAGGGCCTTCGTGAGCCGTCCGATTTTATTAAGGCCGACGGTTCAGATGTATTTTACTGCGATCCGTGGACAAACGATTCAACCAATCAGTGTTTTCGAAAGTTTCAATTTAAATAAAAGAAGCGGGAAATGATTGATTTTGGTCTAGACCGCTTCAGCCTTTGAATCAAAAGGACATTTAAACATAAAGAACTCAAATAGGTATCATTAAAAAAATTATTGTTAACTTTTTTTCCAATTTCCATTTTCTTTTTTAGATTACTATTCTTTATATATTTTTACTTGACCTTTTATATTTAAAAAAGGCATTAAACTTATTCTAAAAATTCATATTTAAATTAAGTACACATAAAATGTGCATTTTTTGTAGGTTATTTTTTACTATCACTTTTTTTTTTGCCTCAAGTAAAGTTGATGGATTACTTAAGATTATATTGCATGCAAATAATTATAAAATTCAAAATTTATTGATTATTTGTTTCTCATTAAAATATTTGCTTACCTCTTCAATCGTAATTATATTAGATATTGATGTATTTTTTGTTTTTAAATAGTCAAAAATAGTTATATAAAAGTATCTAAAAGCAAAACTATAGAGAGTAAGGATGAGATCAAAACTATATAATATGCATTCACAAAGGATAAGATCGTAATAAAAATGATGTGAACACATATGATGGCATTATGTTGAAGATGTAAAGGTGATGAATAGAGGAGCAAACAAGATGCTACATGTTCTAGATGCCAAATTCTTATTGATTTTAGTATAATAAAATGGTAATGAAAATGATGTCAACCATTAAATCAAATCAATGTAGTAGACATCACACTAAAGAACCATTATAGAGTCAAGTTTTCTATTGGTTCTAAGTGCAATGATTAAATGTTAGTAGATGTTGTTCCATTGGACATATATGCAAGAATATATGGTAGTTCATACTTGAATCTACTAGATGTTTCATAATACAGGGGGCATGAATAATATTGATTGGTCTTAAATGGGGTGTCGTATACATTTTTTTTTTTATCTATAACAGGGTAATTATATTAATATTAAAAATAAAGATATTACATCAAGTTCAAACTTTAAAAGTCTCTTCTTCAAACCTAAAAATATGTCCATGATTTTACATATATCTACTACACATAAAACTACCTACTAGAGAGTCCATAATAAACACAGACCATCGAGTGGTTATGTTACATAACAACTTCAAAACCAAAAAGTTGTGCTCCTAACATCTAATTTATAACTCACGACATCTCATAGCACGTCCAAGGCGCTAGCATTCAACTCGATGTCTCCCTGGCTTGCAACAAAAAGTCCTTACTAGCCTGTGAGTGCCAAAATTCCTCTTCATTGTTTCCAATTCCTTCTAATCCTTAACCTCGCATCATCATTCAAAAAGAAGGAAAACACTGCAAAAACTGCCACTTTACTTATCATTTTGGAATTAATTCACTAGAAGCATTTTTCCTTCTCATGTGCCCTCGTTTTCTTCGTGGCACATTATCATAAATCACCCGAACATTGCCTTGCGCCAGCTCCTTTGCTCTATCCAATTCAATCTTCAAACGTCTCCACTTTCTCCCAATATCAGCATTGTAGGTCATTTTATCTATTTTCCCCCACCATCACAAAAAAGGAACCCTGTCGTAGAGTCATCCCTCATTTTCATCCTCAAAACACTCATCTTAATTGAATCCTATTCCCAGATAGGCCCATTCTAAAATAGATTGAAGCCCTCCTAGCAGGTCCTTATAAAAAAGATCTTTCATCACCCTTTTAAACACACATTATGGCTCCCCTAGCTACAAGGCCCAAGCAATCACCATTGAAACCACGTCCACATTGGCCCTCTATTTTTGTTTACGTTCCTGAAATTGGGCTCCCAAAACATCTACAGTGGCCAAAGAAACCACACCATCTTTGAAATTTAGCACATGCCTAACATTTTTTCTTTTCTGATCGGGCCTTTGAAGGCTTTATGTTGTTTCTTGGTGTCCACCGAGAAAGTCACTTCCATTGCAATAGCAAAATTGTAAGGAAGCCGAAGAGAAACCCTACACAAAAACACCCAGAAAAAACCTAATTTCAATGCAAAAAACAACCTCGAGGATGTAGCCAATTTAAGGATAACATCCCACCCACCTAACTCCTTCCCCTTCACGTGTGCCACCTTTCCTTTCATATATTAAGGCACTACCAACCTCGAATTATGTCATGAGGTTCACATTATTAAAGAACAAGGCCGCTCCAATTATAATTTAATAAAAGGCTTATAAAAATACGGGCCCAAGCTAACATCATCAAAAGGCATTCAAATTAAATTGATGCAAACCAACGTTCACCATCCACCAAGTTGAAGAAGAGACCAATAAAAAAACTAACTACCAATTCCCCAGTCCGTAAAATCCTCAAGATAGATATCATTAGTTTTATCCAAACCAATTGCCCATTTAGACAACACATATGCCTCTTGATTTCCTTCTCTTTTGATGTGACTTAATTTAAAATCTTCAAAAGAAAGGAGCTTAGCATTGATCTCCATAACAATGTTTTTTAGATGCCAAGCCTTCATCTCCTGGTTACTTATAGCATTAATAATCACCTGAGAGTCTCCTTCCATATGGAGTTTCCCAACTTTCAGTTTGTTCCCCAAATGCAAAGCTACAAGCGCAGCTCGCACTTCAGTTTTATTATTTTTCCCAACATTTAATTTCTGAGCAGCAAAGGCCACAACATTACCCTTCCAATATTTGGCTATCACACTTGCACCTGAAGGGCCAGGGTTACCCTTTAAAGCCCCATCAAAATTAATCTTCAACCAACCTTCCTCCGATTTAGACCACTCCACTTTCTTGTCTGCTTTAGAAGAAAAACTATGACCAAGAAGATCCCCCCTATTTAACTTCAAACAAGGCCATTCGGCGTGCATCCTTCTATCTTCTGCTGTATAATCCAAAGAACCTTGTTGATTAAAAATTATTTCCTTAATCACTTCTTCAATTGAGACAAAAAATCTAGATTTCAATCTATCCACAGATTCAACTTTATCTTGAAAAATCCTTCTATTATGTTCCTTCCACGCCTCCAAAATAATAATAGAAGGACAAATAATCCATAGAGGGGCCATGACAGATTTGAGCTTGGGGATAGGCCAACACTCAAAGGTTTTCCTAATATTATTAGGAAAAGGGCCTATCCAGTTAAGTTTTGATATAATAAAATTCCAACATTCATAAGCATAAGGGTAGTGAAGCAATAAGTGATCCACATCTTCAGTAGCTGAATTGCAAAGAAAACACTTCGTAGGCTTGTTGGGTATATTTTAGGTTTTTAAGGTTTTGCTCCAGGTCCTTGTCCTTCATCTTTACATGTGCTTTGTCTGGTTTAGAGTTTCAGATTTGCTCAAAGTCTGCCATATTTGTGTTGGTAAACCCTTGCCCTTAGTATTTTTGCCTTGGTGTGATCATTCTCTCAGTTTGTCTTAAGTGTGCCCTAGTTCCTTATATTTGCACGTTACTTTTTTGGTCACTTAAGTCTTCCAAGTTGCACGTGGTCATTCATTTCCTTGTCTTCGTTGAATCGCGCAATATTTTTCCACGTCTTCAAGTCTCTCAAGTGAACTAGTGACAGTGTTCAGTCCTTTGTTATCTTTTTCTTAGTCACTTAATCTCCTAGTTTATGTCATGGTTAGTCTTAGCATTTAGCGATTTAGCGACTGTGTAGTCTCCTGTTCTCTTGTTTCTTGGCGGTTTGCTCTTAACATTCAATGAACGTGCATAGCGGTTATCTCTTGATCGCTGAATTAAATGGTCTAGCTCTTTGTTATTTGGTGATTCAGCGATTAGTTCATGGTCTCATAAGTCGTTAAGTTTGGCAGCTCTGACAAAATATTTTGGCAAAGGATAAAGTTCTTCTCAGTCGCTTGATCTCAGGAAAAGATGCAAAGCTCCAAATCATTTGGCAATTAAGTGAATCAAAGTGTTCGCTGGATCTCGGAATTAGTTATTGAAGTCCTAAGTCTTTTGGCGATCTGGTGAGCAAAGCAAAGTTAAAAGGTAGGTTTCCTTTGGTCACGCGTTCTTGGAATGAAAGGATTAAGGTTCTAAACCTTAGGAGATTAAGCGAGTGTTGTGTTTGCTAAGTCTAGTAATTAAAGGCAAAGGTCTAATGGATTGGGTGATTCAGCGATAGTCGCTGATTATTTTTTAGATCTACGGTCAGTGTGTAATCTCAGGATGTAACCTAAGGTATAAAAATTATTCAGCGAATGGGAGATATGGGTCATTCGCTCAATCTCCAAATCTGACTGTGGTTAAGCATTTCTTTTTGAGAATGCAAGATATTCATGTTCGCTGAATCACGGGATGGAATAAGAGTTAAGCTTAGCTTTTCAAGATTAAGAGATTTAGTTATTCATTGATTCTCCAGATGTCACTATGGTTAAGGTGTTTTGTTTGCAGGTTTGTGAAAGGCTCTATTCGCTAGATCTCTAGATGTTTGCTGAGTTAAGAAAAGGATTGTGAGAATTGGCAAAGTCTTTGGTCGCTTGTTCTCTAAGTTTAACTATGATTAAATCAAGCATTCTGAGAACTAGAGATTGCTTGCAGTCGCCCAATCTCTTATTTTGGTGGGATTATGATGGATTTTAAAAGATAGTCTGAGGACCGTTGATCATCTTTGGGATCAACGATGATCGCTAAATCTCCAAGTAAAGTCATGAGTTAAGAGATCACTCTGAGATTTTGTGAATGGCCTTGTCGCTTAATCTCCAAACTTAACCTAGGATTAGTATTTCTTGCAGAGATCATGAGATCCTTTGTTCACCGGATCTCTGAATTAAGTCTGGTTAAGTTTTCATTCTAATCAATGTTATGAGTCGTTGCAATGTGGAAAAGGTACTCTACCAAGTTGGAAAGGGGTAAAATGTCATCCAATCAAGTTTTAACAAGGGTTTTTATCAGTAATTAAGGGTTTTAAATGCCAAAAGCCATGTTCATTGCTCTTGCGCTCTATTTTTAATTTTTTATATCAGCCTGTCAACATCCACGCCACGGCTATCTTTGATTTGAAGGTTGGTAATATGCAGAATTGAATGCAGAAGTGACTTAGCCAATATTTGTGATGATTTAGCAATTATACACATTCAATTCTCAAAGTATATAGGCAAGACTTCATTGCTTTATGTGCTCAAGGCTATTCTGAAGATAATTGAGATTGTTGGTGCTGAAGTAGTGAGTAAGAAGTAAAAGTTGCAGTTTTGTGGAGTTTTTGTTCACCAAGATGAGTCATCCAGAGGCAAGCGTTGCATCATCCAGTGGAGCAGCAAAGGAGCAGGGTGGTGAAGACAAGGGAAAGCCCAATTATTCAGACGAGTTCCTTAAGTTGCTTCCAAGCTCAAACCATAACAAGAAGGCCATTGATATAGCTTTCGAAGATCTCATGGACAAGTGTAGGGACCCTATCATTCCTTCAGGCTCAAGTTACACAATTTTCTCATACTTTTATAATAACAGGCATAAGGCTATACCTATTGTAAGGAAACTCAGGTGCGGAAACAGCTTCCTACGCTAAT
Source organism: Chamaecyparis obtusa (assembly GCA_027943335.1). Classification (NCBI taxonomy): domain Eukaryota; kingdom Viridiplantae; phylum Streptophyta; class Pinopsida; order Cupressales; family Cupressaceae; genus Chamaecyparis; species Chamaecyparis obtusa. The sequence goes on from BSBK01005082.1 coordinate 1,615,678, forward strand.
CTCTATAGGAGAGTATTGTGCAAATTCTTATAAATCATTACAATTTCAGATTTGTTAACTACTTTAACAAAGATATTGCAACCACATACCATACATACAGAAAAATAGAGAATGACACAATGATATACCCTGGGGAAAACCTTTCGGTAAAAAACCCAAGCACTCCAAAACCTGCACAATGTATTATCTTCAACACAAAGATTACAATACACTTGCAATGCAAGTTCTTTCAAGAAATGAGAGACAAAGCCAACAAGACTTAAATTTCTGTTATATCTCTCCCATAGGAGCAGCATCATATATATAGACTCCTCTGGACCCAAAAATAGGCACAACCACCAAGACCCATGCACAAAGCCACATGTACATAGTTGTTACATGCAATCCCAAGAATAGGTGTCCATCCCTAGAATAGACTATGACAGCTTGTCATAGAATCTGCCAAAAATAACGGTCACAAGAGAAGTGTAAGAGAATCTGTCATACCAACCTATTTTTGACATATTCTCTTACACACACCAACCACTTCTTCTTGGGTGCCCAAATAGGCCCAAGTCATAAGATGCTCTTACACCTGTCATAGCACATTCCTTAAATAGTTCTTACGCGTCATAGGAATCCGTCATGACCGTTTCAGTCATGATCTCCTTACGCACAAGATGCCGACACATCAAGTGGAGTGACACATCAACATGCCAACTAGACATGTACACTCACACTTAATTACATTATTTGCAAAAAATACATTTACAAAACAAATAATAAGAATAGGAATTATCCAAGGTTGAGACACCTTATTCCTAACATTCTCCCACTTGTCAAACACCTTGTAAGAGCAGCAAGAACATAACAGGAACTTTAACCGCTATAGGCCAAAAGGCCCATAGACTCCGAACACCATCTGAACTTCTCAGTGGCCACTAGTTTCGTTAATGCATCTGCAACATTCTTCACAGTATCTACCTTCTCCAAATTTACCTTTCCATCTTCCACCATATCTCTCACAAAGTGAAACTACACATCAATGTGCTTCGTTCTAGCATGGCAAGTTGGATTCTTTGCAAGGCAAATAGCACTCTGACTGCCACACCAAATAGTAATTTGTTCTACATCAATACCAACATCAGAACATAATCTTCTAATCCAAATGGCTTCTTTACAAGCATGAGTAGCAGCCATGTACTCAGCTTCTGTAGTGGACAAAGCAACCACAAGTTGTCGCTTACTCATCCAACTGATGGCACCACCAAACATAGTGAACACATAAGCACTAGTGGATCTCCTGCTGTCAATATCACCTACCCAATCTGAATCCACAAACCCACAAATACAAACTGAATGCGGAGATCCAGAAGAGTTACCATGATAACATATGGAGTAATCTAATGTACCCCTCAAATATCTGAATACTCGCTTAACTGCATCCCAATGTACCCGTCCAGGATTAGCCATAAACTGACTCAAGACTCCCACTGCTTGGGCAATGTTTGGTCTAGTATAGACCATAGCGTACATAAGACTGCCAACTGCACTAGCATAAGGTATTCTACTCATGTCCTCCACCTCACTAGGATATTTTAGACAATCATCTACAGATAACTTTGTTCCCACAGAAATAGGAACACATAGTGGTCTACAATCTGCCATGCTGAACCTGTCCAACACAGACTTCACATACTTACTCTGACTCAACCAAAGTTTTCTGTTAGACCTGTCTCTACTGATTTTCATACCTAAGATGTACCTAGCTGCCCCAAGATCTTTCATCTCAAACTGTGCTGACAACTGAGATTTAAAATCAGAAATCATACCCTTACCCTTCCCAAACAGCAACATATCATCAACATATAATGCAACAATAAGAAGGCAATCATTTTCAACTCTGAAATAAACACAATGATCTAATTTTGATCTTACAAATCCAATTGACAACACAAAGGCATCAAACTTAAGGTACCACATCCTAGGAGATTGCTTCAAACCATATAGAGATTTCTTTAATCTGCAAACTAAGGATTCTTTACCTTTAACAATGTAGTGCTCAGGCTGTGACATATAAATCTCTTCCTCCAAATCACCATGAAGGAAAGCTATCTTCACATCCATCTGTTCTATCTCTAAATCATATGATGCAGCAAGAGATAACAGAAATCTAATGGATGTCAACTTTGCAACAGGAGAGAATATTTCACCATAATCTATTCCCTCTACCTGTGAATACCCCTTTGCAACCAATCTAGCTTTATACCTTTCAACACTGCCATCTACACAGAATTTCTTCTTGAACACCCATTTACAGCGAACATATTTTCTCCCTTTAGGCAAAGGTACAAGGTCCCAAGTTTTGTTTTTCTCCAATGAAGCCATCTCATCATCCATAGCCTCAATCCAGGAACCTGCATCTTCCATGCCCAAAGCCTCTTTCATAGATCTAGGCTCATCAATGTTAGTAATCAAAGCAAAGGCACACCTGGAATCTAACATAGAATAACCAAACCTTTTTGGTTGCTTTCTTTCTCTCGTGGATCTCCTCAAGGGCTGCGGTTGAGGTTGTTCTTCCTCTTCTTCTGAACTATCAGAGCTGCTAGAGCTCTCCTCATCATTAGACCCAACATGGTCTCTCTATTCAGTCTTCTCAGGGGTAGGAGGCAACTGAACAACATCTTTTTCCTTTTCTTTTTCATCTGGTTGTAGCACAATAGGAGAAGATGTTAGCTCTCTAAAAATAACATTTCTACTATACAACACCTTACTAGTCACAGGATCCCAAAGCTTGTATCCTTTCACGCCAGCACTGTATCCGATGAAAATATATTTAACAGCTTTGTTTTCCAACTTAGATCTTTTCTCCTTTGGAACATGTGCATAAGCTTCACAACCAAAAACATGAAGATGTCTAATTGAAGGCTTCTTACCAGACCACACCTCCATGGGTGTCTTACTAACAAGGGCTGATGTAGGAGATCTGTTAACCAGATAGCAAGTAGTGGCCACAGCTTCGGCCCAAAACCTTTGTTCTAAACCAGCTCCACTAAGCATACTCCTAGCCTTCTCCATCAGTGTCCTGTTCATTCTCTCTGCAACTCCATTTTGCTGTGGGGTATAAGGAGTTGTCTTATGCCTCTCAATACCTTGTTCTTTATAGGACTATTCAAACTCTACTGAGCAAAACTCACCACCATTGTCAGTTCTCACACACTTAATCTTCTTACTAGTCTGATTCTCTACAAGAGCTTTAAATTCCTTGAACCGACTAAAGACTTGTGTCTTACTTTTAAGGAAATAAATCCATGTCCTTCTACTGTAATCATCTATGAAAGATACAAAAAATATAGACTTGGAGATTGAAGGAACTTTTACAGGACCAAATACATCAGAATGAATAAGATCCAAAACATCAGAAGATTTGTGAGAACTAGAGTAAAACTAAACACGATTTTGTTTACCATAGACACAGTGTTCACAGAAGTCAAACTCGAGATTGCAATCATTTAACCCCTCAACGAGATTTTTATTTTTCAAGGTTTTGAGACCCTTTTCACCAATGTGGCCAAATCTCATATGCCACAACATTGTCTTTTCTGCAGGAAGCTTAGCTTCCAAAGTGTTTGCACTACCATCAGAACCAATAGCCACAGACTTCTTCACTGCTTGTTTAGATGGTGAGGATGAAGAACTATTACATAGAGGAATACATGCATCTAGCTGAAATAAGGTACCTCTCCCAGTACCCCTTGCAAGCACTATCGATCCTCTTATCATCTTGCATCCTTCTTTCAAAAAAACAACTTGCACACCTGCATCATTCAACATACTTATAGATAATAGGTTTCGTGCCAAACCCAGAATGTGCATAACTCTGTTGATTCCCTTTACTCGTCCATCAAGAAATTTGATAGTGACCCTTCCGCGTCCAACTATCTTTAGGTGAGAATCATCACCCAAGTACACCTTTCCACCATCGAACTCTTCATATTTTGAGAACCAGTTTCGATGAGAGGTCATGTGAAAAGATGCACCCGAGTTAACCAACCACACATCATCAGATGCATGGGCTGCCAAAGCTGCGATGAATGCATCGCCATCTTCTTGAGATCTTTCTGAAGCTGAATCTGAACCTTTCTTCTTCTTCTTCGGCTCTTTGCAGTCTTTATGGAAGTGCCCAGATTTATCACAGTTCCAACATTTTGCCTTGGACTTATTGGAAGTCTTTGACTTCCCACGGGATTTGGATCTACCCTTATTGTCATTTTTCTTCCCTCTTTCAATGGATCTCCCACGAACAACAAGGGCTTCTTTTTTTGAAACGGAAGCCTTTCTCCGCATCTCCTCTGATAGCAGTGAAGACACCACATCATCCATTTTGAAGGTGACTAAAGTGCTTCCGAGAGCCATCACAAGATGGTCCCATGAATCTGGTAAAGAACACAAAAGTGTGTAGCAACGATCCTCCTCCTCTAACTTGACACCAGTTGAAGTCAATTGTGCAGCCAGTAGATTAAATGCATTTAAATGATCCGTTAAGGATCCACCTTCCTCCATTCACAGAGAGTACAAATTCTTCCTTAGGAACAACTTGTTCACCAGAGATTTGGCCTGATACACGGCCGCAAGTCTTTCCCACAAATTATTTGCATTTTTCTCATCTAGAACATTCAGAAGGACTGCATCAGTTAAACAGAGTCTTATGAGACCCTTAGCTTTACGGTCTTTGATATCCCAATCTGCTTGAGCTATAGTTACTGGTCTTGTAGCATTTGAAGTTGCTTCCCATAGGTCACGATCTTCTAACATGTCTTCCATCTTGAGTTTCCACAACTCGAAATTAGTGCCATTAAATTTCTCCACCTCCATTCTTCCATATGATGAACTTTCCATCTCAATCTGCAAATAAGATTCATAATGCTCTGCAAAAAACTCCCACTCAAACTTGAGATCAGCTAAAAAAACCCCACCCAACAACTAGGATCAAAAGTTGATCAAGCTCTGATACCACTTGTAAGGAAACTCAGGTGCGAAAATAGCTTCCTACGCTAATCTCTATAGGAGAGTATTGTGCAAATTCTTATAAATCCTTACAATTTTAAATTCATTAACTAATTTAACAAAGATATTGCAACCACATACCATACATATAGAAAAATAGAGAATGACACAATGATATACCCTGGGGAAAACCTTTCGGTAAAAAACCCAAGCACTCCAAAACCTGCACAATGTATTATCTTCAACACAAAGATTACAATACACTTGCAATGCAAGTTCTTTCAGGAAATGAGAGATAAAGCCAACAAGACTTAAATTTCTGTTATATCTCTCCCATAGGAGCAGCATCATATATATAGACTCCTCTGGACCCAAAAATAGGCACAACCACCAAGACCCATGCACAAAGCCACATGTACACAGTTGTTACATGTAATCCAAAGAATAAGCATCCATCCCTAGAATAGACTATGACAGCTTGTCATAGAATCCACCAAAAATAACGGTCACAAGAGAAGTGTAAGAGAATCTGTCATACCAACCTATTTTTGGCATATTCTCTTACACGCACCAACCACTTCTTCTTGGGTGCCCAAATAGGCCCAAGTCATAAGATGCTCTTACACCTGTCATAGCACATTCCTTAAATAGTTCTTACGCGTCATAGGAATCCGTCATGACCGTTTTAGTCATGATCTCCTTACGCACAAGATGTTGACACATCAAGTGGAGTGACACATCAACATGCCAACTAGACATGTACACTCACACTTAATTACATTATTTGCAAAAAATACATTTACAAAACAAATAATAAGAATAGGAATTATCCAAGGTTGAGACACCTTATTCCTAACACCTATTTGTAATGCTTGGGCTTTGGGGATGGAAAAATTAATTGTGCCTGATGTTTTCTTAGATGTAGATTTGATTATTGTTTTGGCTAGGCTATATGATCCTATCTCTAGAACCATTAGGTGTGAGGACCAGTCTATTTTTATTACCTTGGATAGGGGGTCGTTCATGGAGGCATTTGATTTCTATGCCTCTTCTTCCACTGAAATTGATTTGAAGAAGGAAAGGTAGAAATATGCAAGTAATATTGGATTAGTTAAAAGTCAGATAGTTAAGCACATGCCCAAGAAGGGTAAATATATAGCTCCTCTTCCTGCAAGTATGAATGCTCCTTATGAATTTAAGTCCCTTAATCACTACATGAAATTCTTGTGTCATGGGTTGTGTAGGGTTCTAGGGATAGATGGGGATGAAGAGAAAATGTCTGATGAACTTTTGATGATAATTCTAGATATTCAGAATTATCTTACCAACACTGACTATGATTACATCCAGTATGTGATCAAAAGAATGCATGGGGGGCTGATATTTGTTAAGGAAAATAAGAGACCTATTAGGTTTATGCATTACTCCCTCCTAATGCACTTGATTTTATACCACCATGTCAATTTTCTTGATGCAAGAATGTTGAAGTTGAGGACTACTTTTGAGGGCCATCCCAACCCATTGTAGTATTGGTTAAGGGTTTGGAATTACACGTCCAATGAGTGTAATTTTTCTATTTTCCAGAATTACTTTATTTATTCGATTCTTGGGTTGTTGGGAACAAATATAGTAAGGTTGTCAACTAAGGTTTTGAAGTTGTTAAGGCCAATGCAGTACGAAGATAAGTGGCCAGGAAACCATAATTGGGGTGATTTCTACCTTGGGGCCAACTTCACAATTATTAGGGTTTATAGTTGCCCTCAACCCCCACATCTGCTACCCAAATTTGTGCCTCCTAGAGTTTCTATGATGGAATTTATCTGGCAATTAATTTGGATTGACATAGAGCACTTGACACCTCATAGGAAGGGTACCTTCACACCAAGGTAGTTCAGAATTGGAAGTTTCTTGATTGGGAAGAGGGCACTTGATTAGGTCAGTAGTTGGATCAATCATTTCAAAATGATTTCAGGCACCTGCAGGTATGTTGATCCTGAAGACATTATTAGGATTGCCAAGATGACCTTGATCCCAAACATTGGGACAATCGAAGAGCTAGAGGCAGAAGAAGAAGAGTAAAGTACACATGGCACCTAATCCAGAAAAGAGGGAAAGCATGTATCAAACAAAGGATGATGTAGGTTAGCCTATAATGGTGGTCATCATTCATGTGATAGAATCAAGTTCTTCAAACAAAGGTGCCACTTGTGAAGATTCTAGTTGTTGTGAACTACTTTTGTTTCCTCCAGTCTTTGTCATGATTGTTTTTACTTTTTGTCTTTAGTGCAAGTCACTTTCTTGGCCATCCGAAGCTTGTTGCATCCTCTCTTTGAGGATTCCAAGATGGCCAGTAATATAAATAGCAATTTTGCTTCTTTTGTAAGAGGTGGTTGAAGTTTTTTTGTAAAGAAAGTACTGAATATAGGATCTGACTTCTTTTAAGTCTATGTTAAAGTTGTACTAATACAGTTGAAAATTAATACAAAGATACTGGAATTTTGTTGCTATTTCTTGTTGTCTTTATGTATGGATGCTTTTATTTTCTTATGCATTAAATTGTAAGGCTCTTTAATGCATTGTTTACAAGGTAAATATAGAGGTTGAGCTTAAGTTTCTTTCAAGGAGAGAATAAGTCTTAAGGGAGGTCTCCCGAAATTAAAGATTCATATATGAATTTGATGGCAGGGTTAGGAATTGGAAGAATGGATTGTCAGGCATTTCATTTAGGTTTCAGTACTTTTGTTTTGATAGGATTTTGTTGATGTAGGGTTTGACTCTACCCCAATGAATAAGGCACTGGTTTTAGCTTGATTTTCACTTGTTCACCATAAAAAACAATCAATAATTTGCTCAATTTACATTTACTATACTTTCTAAAGTGTATCATCTATGTCAAGCACATAGATCTCTATTTTTATGCTTTTGTAGAAGCTATTGAGAAAGGTAAACCCGCCTGGGTTTCATACTTGAAGTGAAGAAGGTTTTAAAACCTTAATACCTTAGCATTTGAATTGTGCTAGATGCATCAATTGGGTATACATGAGTTGTGATTTCAGGAGTTTTCTGAATCTTTTATTCATCTACATGTTTAAGTGCTAACAAGGCCCTTGAAGACCAAAACTCTTTCTCCGTTCACCAGTTAAAATCCTTCCATGCACAACTAACTATGAAAATGAACCTGCCTTAAGAAGACATAATTTATTCCAACATAAGTTCACTGGCCATCCATTAAAATCCTCATGGTTATCCAAATCCTTATAATCTAATTTGACCGAGTAAGACCCATAGGATGTTGCACACCAAATAATTCTATCTTCTACAAAGGTTGTAAACACTTTTCTTGACTGAGAAAGGTTCAGTATTAAACTTTAATGATGCTCACTCAAACCCAAGTTATCTAAATTTTTCCAAGTTCATAAGGGACCAATAGAAGACTCCTCAAGAGAAAGATAATCAACAACCTTATCCCCCCCACTGTTATGTCATAATTCTACTTAAGTCCCTATTCATATCCTCATTTGCAAAGGTGCATAGCCATTCCAAGAATCCCGCCAAAACAAAGCCTTCCTTCCATCACCTATAAGCCAAGTGATATGATTTTTTATCACATCTCTACATACCAAAATGAATTTCCAAACCGTTGAACCTTTTGGAGGATTCCTAATCTTCAAAATACACTCATTCTCATTTGAATCCAGATATTTAGCCTTAACAATTTTAACCCATAGTTTAGAGGGATCATTATAAATGTTCCAAACAAGCTTAGCACCAAGAGCTTGATTCATTTATTTCCAATTCCTAATCCATGCACCTCCTTTCATTTTAGTGCTGCAAATTTTATCCCAAGAGATAAGAGCCCATTTATCTTCTTCGTGACTCCCACACCAAAAGAATTTTCTCATTCTATTTTTCATATTATCTAAAACTTTGTAAGGAATCTTTAGATAGCTCATGGACTAAATGGGAATGGCATAAATTATTGTTCGAAGGAGTAAAATTCTGCTTGCAGAAGACAACCACCTTCCCTTCCAACTTTCCATCCTTTAGAAATAATTATCAATGAGGTCCTTCCAAAGAGTTGACTTACAAACACCTTCAAATAATGGGACACTAAGAAATTTACCTGGAAGAGAGCCATGTCTCATTTCCAAGATGTGATAGAGTTGCCTCTGCAATGTAGCACAAGTTTTAAAGAAATTTTTTTTCTAATTTCCTCCAATTTACACACTGCCCTGTCGCTTTAGAGAAGGAGTATAAAATGGCTTTAATAACCTTCACCTCCTAAACTGTAGCATCACCCATAAGGAAGTTATCATCCACAAATTACAAGTGAGTAGTAGGATCCATCCCTTCCACAATAGTAATGCCTTTCCAAACTCCTAGTCACCTTTTCCAAGTGATTAGTCTTCCTAAAGTTTTTGCCATTATAATTAAAAGAAAGGGATAAATTGGATCCCCTTTCCTCAGTCCTCTAGAAAAGAAACATTGAGGGCTTCCATTTACAACTGAGATCCTTGGAGTATTTATACAACTCTCAATCCATTTTAACCAAGCTTCACAAAAGCCAAATTTTCTTCGAACCTCAATTAGAAAAGCCCTATTAACATGATCATAAACCTTATTAATATCAATTTTAATCATCATTTTAGCTACTTTATCCTTTCTAACTATATGGATTACTTCGTGTGCTAAAATAATGCCTTCATAAATAGATCTATTAGGAGCAAAACCACTTTGTTTAAGGGATATAAGGCAGTTCAATAATGGTTTGAGTCTATTCACCAACACTTTGGTTATTACCTTATATGTGGTGTTGCATAAGTAAATAGGCCTAAAATCCTCAAAAGAGTGACAAACACCTTTTTTCAGAATTAAGGAAACAAATGTGTTGTTGAAATCTTTCAAGATGAAACCACCACGTCTTGAATCCTCCACAACTTCCCACATGTCATTACCTATAATGTCCCATAATTTATAAAAAAAGAAAGCCTGAAAACCATTTGGCCATGAGGATTTATCCCTCCTAATCCAAAAAGAGAAACCCTCACCTCTTCTTTAGTAACTGGATTCATCAAGCTTGAATTCCACTCATCTGTCAAGACCTTTGGAATTATATCTATTAGGTTCATTAAACCTTTCAAGAGTCTTGCATTATCTAAAAACATGTTATTGAAACAAAACATAACCTCCCTATTAATATGATCAACATCAATTAAAAGCCTTCCTTTCCCATCATTAATAGAGAAAATCCTATTCCTAGCACGCCTTGCTTTAACAGACTTGTGAAAAAAATTTGTATTACGGTCCCCATTTCTCAACCAAGTTTCCCTTGATTTCTGTCTCTATAAGACTTCCTCTCTTGCAAGAATTTCCTTGTATCTTCTTTGCAGTTATTTTTCCTCTTCATAAGTCATTTCATCCATCCCTATCACTATCACTCTTCCATTAAGAGATGCAAGGCTATTTTCCAAAAACAAATTTTCAACAAAGATGTTCTTAAAAGAATCCCTATTCCAAATCTTTAATTGATCCTTTACGTATTGTAGATGTTTGAAAAAAATGAAAGATAAATTACCTTCCAACTTTGGGGTCTATCTCCACCAGCATGCAATTTTAGAAACTAAATCTTGATCCCTAAACCACGTGGCTTCAAATTTGAAGGGAGAACGCTCAGGGGTAAGGTCCTCTTGGATGTTGCAACAAATAGGGTAGTGGTCAAAACCTGTAATAGGTAGGATATCAACACTGCATAGCCAATTAAGTTGGTCCCATTTCCTAGCTAACAAGAACCTGTCTAACTTTTTCGCTATTTTTAGAAATCCGCTCCTTTTATTTGTCCATGTAAAATCCCCCATTTTGAAATCAATCTCAATAAGACCATCATGCTAGACAAAATCAAAAAAATCCTTTTGAATCCTTCCCTCCCAACCTTTACCCCCCTTTTTTTCTCAATAGGGCTTAAGATTGCATTAAAGTCTCCTCCCAGTAGAAATAATGCATCTTTCTTTGAATTTAATATATCACTGATAGAAATCCATAAATTCCTTTTCTCCCCATAATTATCAGGACCATACACATTCAAAACAAAAAAAGTTGTCATTAGTTCCTTAGAAACCACTTCCAACCATTGCAAGTTACTAGTCTGGTTGATAACGTGAACACCAACTACACTGGAGTCCCACAAAATGCAGAGCCCTCTCGAGGCCCCATTGGAAAAAGAGAATACACTCTCCCTCCTACTAAACATTTTTTTAAAAAAAGCACCATCGACCTCTTTCAGTTGGTTCTTGGAGTAATATTATATCATCCCTCGCTTGATCAAGACCTCTCTTGATCAGAAGTATCTTATCAGGGGCATTGCAGCCCTTGACATTCCATGAAAGGAGCCTCATTGCAGCCCTTTCTTGATGTCAAAAATTTTGCTTGGTCTGCTACATAACCTGCCAACTCAAGTTTTTCCTTGTTAGAGCGGGCTCCTCTCTTCTTCCTTTCACCTAGGCTTGGGACTTTAAGTCTGGAGTCTAACTATTCTATGCCTCTTGAACTCAAAATATTTGGAGTTTCAAAAATGCCCATATCATCTCCTTCCTCTTCCTCACTATGAGAGTGATATATGTTATCCGAATCAATTAAGTCCCCTCCACTATCTCTGACATCTGCAAAAAGACCATCCAAATTTTTGATTGGAGATATTCTACCACTAGTGGCTTCCCTTATATTAATTGTTAAAAATCCTTTTCTTTTTGACCTACTGTCAAACTCCTCACTATTATGAATATCTTCTTCCCTCAAATTTTCCCCTTTGTTATCAGTTGAGAACCTCCTCACCTCATCATCCAAATCCTTATTCAAAATAACATCTGTTGAACCATTTTTACCTTTTGTGGTTACCAAAGGGCTAACCTCCTTGATAACCCAGTCTTGAGTGAGATCACCACACACCATATTAGGATTTTGGAAACCCTGAAGAGAGTTATCTAGCATATTCTATGTGACATATTGAATAAATTTACTATTTTTCCAAGCTGAGAGAGGTGTTTCACTTACCTTTTGTGTGGAGAGTTCTACCTGGACATTAAAATTATTTGGAATAGATTCCTCCATTAGGATTTTGTCTGTTTCCTTCAGTATGGATCAGTATTCAAAATAAGTAGCTCTATCCTCTTCACCTTCATTCCCAAATGAGGAAACACACTTTATAAGAGGCAAATCCATCCTATGATCTTGTTATGTCATCTGAAGTAAACACTCAATCATTTTTGTGTCATTATATCGTTGAAAAATGGAAGCACTTCCATTTAGGACTAGTTTATCCCTCTGATTAGGTGGTTTGGGGTCATGTCAAATGCTTTCATGATATATTTGGCTTGGATCATGGTTTTCCCCCTATTATGCCCTTTTCTCCACCTCTTTCCAGCCTATTTCTGGCACCTTGACTTGAAACCCTGAGATTCTTGACCTCAGGGTCAAGGTCAACCTTGACCCTAACCTCGCTGGTCATGGTCAACCTTGACCTTGACCTAGGTCAGAGTTGACCTCGACCCTGACCCTGGGTCCAAATTTCAAGTTTTAGAGGTTTTGGGATGTTAGGCTTCGGAAAGTTCATTTTCCCACTTCTGGGTCGGGTGTTTCGGATTTCAGAATAGTAAACTCTTAAATTATATTTAATCTAGGTCCATTTATAGGGGTTAAGGTTTAAATGGTAATTTAATTCTCTTATGTCAACCTCTCTAGAAGTTTGTGCCTTAGACTAGTATAAAGGAAGCCTTCCTCTCTCATTTTAATCCATCTTTTCACATCCATGATCAAGCATATTTTTCATATCATTTTGCAAGCACTCCATCCTTAAAGCAAGCATTCTCAAGGAAGAATTCAAGCCATCATCTACATTCAAGCATTCAAGTTCTCCATTGAAGATTAAGGATTCAAGCATTCAAGCCTTTGGAGGGATTTGGTTCAAGCATTCAGATTTATCATTCAAACCCTAGATCTATCCATTATGGTGGTGTGATCTTCTTTCAAGATCCTTTTGTTTATCTTAAAGATCTATTCATTCTCCCTTCATGGTGGATTCCAAGCATACAATCATGGAGGTTTTGATTTACATTTATTAGTGTTGAGTCCAAGCTTTCATATCAATATACTTGTTTACATTCCAAATACAATTGCATATCTATTGAATATCATAGCTTCATTGTTAGATCTAATTCTACTACTTGCTAGCATTCTCTAATTCAATTCTATTTTAAAGGTTGATTCCAAACCAAGATTTGATGAAGGCAAACCCCTCATCCAATCAACAAAACCCTTTTTCTTGCAGGTATAGGTGCGAGACAACTAATTGCAGTTCAGATCTGAGTACCCATTTCGGTGAACTTCTGTGATCTACGAATAGAATTTTCATCATAATAGTGCAGGTCAAGGTTAACTTTTAGGGGTAAGATTGTGCCCCGGGGTAAGATCTTACCCCTGTTTTGGGTCAAGGTTGACCTTTCTCAGAAAGACAGAAGGTTTCTAGGTTTTCTCTGTTTCTTTATTTCCAGGCCAGATCCGGTTGCAGAATTTCCAGAAACTGAACACAGACACCAGAAAATAGTGATTTCTGAATCTGCTCCTTTTCAAGATAAGTATTTATGTTTTATTAAGTTTTATATGTCCACAACATTTTCCGCACACACACAACTCAAACAAAACATATAAAAATATATCCCAAAAAGATATATTTTTATATCTTATATTTTGGTGAACCCGTGATAGACAACTCTTTATTTTTTGGTGTTAGATACTTTGCCTTCTTTCCTTAAGACTAGATTTCTTTTCTAAAATTCAATTTTTTTTTTTAATATATTCTACAAAATACAAAAATATTTCTTGCATTTCATTTGCTATGAAGATCTTTAAGATGCTTTGGCGTATGGTTATTTTCTTTATTATCCTCCTCTTAGCATCTCTTTATCATACTTATGATGTTTATGAGAGTATCATCCATTTTGTTATGTTTGTCACTCTTCATGTTTCACTAGCCTATGCTTTTGTGAGATTAACTGATACTAGTCCTCCACTTTCAAAACTTTCATTAAAGATTTATGTGGTAGACTTATTACTCTTTTGGATTATGTGAAGAATTTGGTAGATGATACACCATCTCCTAATCTTCCTAATCCCAATCCTATCATCTCTAATCTAGTTCCTAATATTCCTAATCCTAATCTAATTCCTAATATTCCTAACATGCCTAATTATCCATCTGTTATTCCTAGTTCTTCCCATACTTATGATCAGATTCAAACTATGGTTCATGACATAGACATGCAAGAATTTTTGGATTTACCTTGCACTTCTCATCCGATCTAAGATGATATTAAAGGGAAGAGAAAAGCAACTTCTTTAAAACCTATTATTCCACCTTATACAACCTTTACTCATGAACATGATAAACAATCACCTCTTGTAGAAGCTTTACATGATATGTACACTACAGGATACAATATGATGACTAAACAAGGCTATAAAGGTTTAGGGCTTGGTGTTAATGAGCATGGTATTAAATATCCAGTTTATATATCCCCTAAACAAGATATGAATGGTGTTGGTTATTCACAATATCAATTCAAGGTGGTTGATTTTGATCGTCATCCTCCTCTTCATGTCCTTCTCCTCTACACCTACCTTAGATTACCCTGATACTACTCAAGATGTAGCTAAGAAGGTTATGTTCAGTTAATGAATTCCAAGAAAGAAATATTTGGATCTATGCCGAAAGATGCTCTATCCAAGTACAAATATCCTTTTTATTATAGTAATACACATTTACTTTTTGATTGTGTGCATTTCAAGTTATATGTTAGAGAAAGAGCTGCTTTAGGAATTATATTCCACTCTCATGTGGTTTTACAATTACTTCATAACTTTGATAGGGAGCATCCCCTTGATTTTTCCATAATATAGATCTTTTCTCCTCTTGTCTCTGGACTAGGGGGCAAGAGGTATTTTATCCAGTCTTCTAGGATCCATTAGGCTCTTAGCATATACATGGTCTTGAGCTTAATTGGTATTCTTTCTATCTCTTCTCCATATGGTTTTGTATTATGTTTATAATTATCCATAGATATTCCTTTATTATTCAAGATATCTTTTCTAAAGACTCTTTTTTTTTGTAAAGGTATCCCTTGCTTTCATCCCTGGGGGGAAAGGTTCTTCCTTATTTCTCTTTGTCTAGGGACATACTTTCCTTAGCTTAGTGGCATTTGTTTATCTTGAAACATTATTTCATTATACTGGCTGAAGTTTTGGCTATGGATATCCTTTTATGTGAGAGGTTGTTGTCCTGGGTCATCACGTCTTCTTTATTTTGCAAACTATGTTCTTTATAAATTCTTGCCTTGGCTCTAGGGTTAGAGTTTGATTCCTTTGTTCAAAGATTCCTCTTTCTCTTGATTATAGGGGGTTGGATGATTAAATCTTTGTTTCTCTTTAAAGATGATATTTTATCTAAAGCACTCCTCTATGGTGGGGGTATTGTTGATAAGATCTCTTTCATTGAGGATCCTTTTCCATAAGTGACATATCCTTTTCATGATTAGCTATGCTCTTGGATGTAAGGGTCAATACCCTTTGCTCAGAATATAGTGTACATTGTTTATTAACAAGATATCTCCTTACTTTGTGAAGTAGGTATCCTCTTCCTCTTCCTTATCATGTATAGTTGACAACCACGATAAGGAGGGGGCATATATAGGGTCTCCCTTATGCTATATTTTTTCAATTTCAAATATGCTAAATCCTCAGAAGGTAACGCAAATAAGTTGCTAAATCCTGAAGAGACACATTTTTCAATTTTCAAATATGCCAAATCTTCGGAAGGTAACACACATAAGTTACTAAATCCTTGAAGAGATGCATGTTTTTCAATTTCAAATATGCTAAATCCTCTGAAGGTAATGCACACAAGTTGCTAAATCCTCCAAAGGTAACACACATAAGTTGCTAAATCTTGAAGAGACACACATTTTATATTCATAGTGATGCAAGAATGTGGATCTATGGGTATTCCAAAAGCCGTCAGAAGATGCATTACAATTTCAAGGCATAGTTTTTGGGTGAACTATCAAGTTTTGCTACTTGTTGGGCTCTCCCTCCTTGGTGATTCGTAGTAAGGTGGGCATCTTACTGGGCAAGGTAATCACTTTCTCTTTTCTCTCTTTTCACTTTCATGCTAGTAGGATTAGATCATGAAGCTATGTTATTTATAGTGTTTATTTTGTCTTTCTTATGTAATCATTTATGCTTTAATGATAGCTTTCCAAATATGATATTAGTATAGGAAGCATTTCTTAGCAAGGTTTCCTTTGCTAGTTGATTTGGGTTTGTTTTTGTACTAATCCCCTCTTTTTGTGTCTTTTAGTTTTCTCTTTGTTTTCACACCCTCATGCGTGTATGTTAAGTTAGAATCCTTAGTTTTGGGGCTTGTGTCCCTAACTAAGTGTTATTCTATTTCATTGCGAATCCACTTGGATCTTTCTTCTCCTTTGCTAAGAGTTTGTATTGAGTCCATACTCTTGCTAAAGTGGGGGCTGAATGTATCATCGAAAAATGGAAGGACTTCCATTTAGGACTAGTTCATCCCTCTGAGTAGGTGGTTTGGGGTCATGTCAGATGCTTTCATGGGATCTCTAGCTTGGATCATGGTTTTCCCCCTATTATGCCCTTTTCTCCACCCCTTTCCAACCTATTTTTGGCACCTTGACCTGAAACCCTGAGATTATTGACATTAGGGTCAAGGTCGACCTTCTGGGTCAAGGTTGACCTTGACCTTCACCTAGGTCAAGGTTGACCTTGACCTTGACCTAGGTTAGAGTCAACCTCAACCTCGACCTTGGGTCCAAATTTTAAGTTCCGGAGGTTTCAGGATGTCGGGCTTCAGAAAGTTTTTCTCACTTCTGGGTCGGGTGTTTCAAATTTTGGAACAGTAAAATCTTAAATTATATTTAATCTAGGTCCATTTCTAGGGGTTAAGGTTTAAATGGGAATTTAATTCTCTTATGTCGGCCTCTCTATAAGTTTGTGCCCTAGACTAGTATAAAAGGAAGCCTTCCTCTCTCATTTCAATCCATCTTTTCACATCCACGATCAAGCATCTTTTTCATATCATTTTTCAAGCACTCCATCCTTCAAGAAAGCATTTTCAAGGAAGCATTCAAGCCATCAACTACATTCAAGCATTCAAGTTCTCCGTTGAAGATCAAGGATTCAAGCATTCAAACCTTTGGAGGTGTTGGTGCCCAAAAATGATGGATTTTCTTTTGGCCAACTGACAGGTATAATGGTGATGCACCACTTATACCTTTGTAATTTTGGCTTAATCAAGCTAAGGCTGGTAGGCCTAGATTAACTTTGAACTATCAAATTCTTTGTGTCACACAATTGCATACACAAAACAAAATTCCTCCAAAGGTGGTGAATGATCCTTTAAGGAAAGCAACAAATCTCCTGAAAATCTCTAATCTATAAAACTTGACTAAATGGATTATACTAAGGACTAAAAAGTAATGCTTTTGAAATAATGATTAAATAATCTATGAACTATAAATGCACTAATATGGCAGTTTCCAATTAAAGATTAGGTTAGTGCCTTCTAAGTACTTGGGTTATAGAGTCAACACACTTTCAATCCTACGTATGATTAGAGATGATTTTAAAAAAATGCTTTAATAAGATAAGACCATCACTTCACAGGCTTCCACTTGACTTATAATTCAAATCAATCTATACAACTAATCCTATCGAATTTAACTCAAATTAAGAGACCGATAAGAACAATGGCAGGTTCATAGACCATACAATTGATACTCAAGTTGTATATATTAATTTTGAATTATGATACTAAGGGAATTCAACACAGTGAAACACTCTATTTAATAGAATATCTGAAAGACTAATTGAAAACATATAACTTATAACCACAAGTAAAAAGAAGAGCACTTATCTTTATTAATGTTGAAAAAATAGTACATTAGAGTTCATATTGTAGTTGTGATCGAATTATATCCTATGAAAATCTATCTTGTATTTTCTTCTATCTTTACATTTTACATTATGTATATTTACATGTTTGAGTGGCTTTCACACCTCTTTAGGGTGAAAAGACACACCCTTATTACAAATTATTTTGAAAAAACAATAAACTAACTAAAAAATAACTACCTAACTTTCGGATTTGGGTATGGTCGAAAAACCAAAACACCTCCTGGAAAGCTAAGATTTTTATTGGAGATGGGAATTTTGATTTCCCGAACTGGGTCATTTTAAATTTTTTTAAATTTGACTAACTTCAGCCTCTGTCAGCATCATCTTTGAAGCAGGTCGAATTCCAGCATTTTCTGAAACCTTTGCTCATAGAATTTTGATTATTCATGTCACAAAGCTTCCTTTCTTAATCCCTCAACTTTTAATTCAAAAGAAACATTATTTTGTATCCCATTACATGTACTCCAACATTAATTATTGGGCATGGAGTTTAAGAGGCCATTTTTTAGGGTTTTATCACTATATAGGACTCCAAATTTTACCCAAAATTTAGAGCTCCAATAGGTTCTTTCTGGGGACGTATGCTCCATGTGATCATAGCAAGAATTCAGTTATCTCTGGAAGAAGCAAACCAAGTATCCATACTAATCTAATGCGAAGTAAAATTGGGTGGCCCAAGGCCCCCCAAAATTGAACATTGATCCTTTCCTCTATCAAACACTTGATTTTGATCATGTAACACTTTGGATCTCTTGAATATGATGCCATCATTTTTGTGAACAATACTTATTTCTTTATCAATGTAGTTTTTGGTATTTTTAATTTTTTTTTCCTTTGAGAAATCATCAGATGCACTTTGGTCCTTGCCGAACGGAAGCTCCCTATGGTCATGCATGTGACCAATCATATAAACATTAGAATAAATCTTCTTTGCGTGATTGTCCTTTTGTATACAATTTTCTATGTCTCCATATTTAGAATGCAGACTATGTTTGTCTAATCCAATCTTTTCTTTAGGCCTATGGTGCAACACTTATTCATATAATGGTTTTTAAAATGGTTCATGTCGAGGAGACACTTCTTCACATATACCAGGACTATGGTTAGGTGTGATATTTGAGAAATATTCAAGACTATCCTTTAATCTATTTCCCCCATCATGCTTGGCTGATTCCATCTCATCTTCACATATTTGGTGTACCTCCAGCTCAAAGGATGAACTAAAAGATATCTCACCCTCTAAATGCACTTCATGAATTTCATCAACTTTAAAATTAGGACTGTTATCTTCATTATGATGTTGATGGATTCCATTGCACAAAGGATCTTCTTCAAACAACGGATTTGATAACATAGAGAAATCATACATATCTTCATCTACTTCCTCTTCAAACAATGAATTCAAGAACATAGAGAATTCAGGCATACATTCATGAGAATTTTCATTTGGATCATCAAGTTTTTGATCAACAAGACTAACATCTTCATTAACATTATCTCCTGAAACTTCCTCTTGTTCATGTAGTTCTGTTTCATCTCCACAATTTGATTTCTCTTGAATATGGGTTGATCCATCAACCTCCTTATCATGGTGGATTGAGAAAAAAATTGGACTATTCTTCTCAGTGTGTCATTGGTATTCTATGTCTAATAAGGCTAAAATCTCTTCTGTACTGAGAAGATTTTCTTCTTGATCATGAAATTTATCCATTTCCATACAAGTATCATCTTGGAGGGAATCTTCTTCCATTTGATTCACACTTTCCTCTTCATTAGAATCTGGAGCCTCATCTCTTGTATGTTTCACATTGCATTCATTATGTTCTTTTACTTTTTGAAAAAGGAGCCTCAAATTAGGGTCATCTATAGAAACTCCCAAATCATAAAGTTTTCTTCGAAATTCCCTACTTGAAGGCATGATATTTGATGGTATCTCAAAATAGAAACCCATCATCCTTATGAACAAATGGTTTGCAGACTCACCCTTTTGTCTTTCTATATTGAAAAATGCATCTAAGGGAGACATGTAAGATTTTGTTTCCATAGTGCAATTCTCTTCTTGTTCATAGTATTTGTTGTCTTCATTATGAAATTCATACAAGAACCAATGTTCAAATTCTTTCCATGATGAAATACTTTGTGCGGGTAAAGCCTCATATTCTTCTCTTGCATCATCCTTTAATGACCAGGCAAATAATTTCATGGCATCACCTTCAGCATCAATTTTGTAATCATTAAGGAACATATGAAAAGCATCTAAATGATCAAGAGCTAGTTCATCTCCATAAAATTCAGGCACCTTCTGTGCAAGCTTTGATAAATTAGTACTACATTGAAATTTTTTGAGATCCAAAGGCTCAGTGAAAATTAAAAAACTTCTGAAAATTTTCTTAAACATCATGTACTAAAGCTTCTATTACTAACTAAAGGCCAAATATTGATTCCTTCCAGGTTCTCTCCCTCAATGGAGAAATTGAAAACTTCTGACACACGGAGTCGCCACCTCAAGTGCCTTGAGGAAAATATTTTTTCCTACTTGTCCTAAGCAGAAATCTAAAATTTTTTATATAGAGTCACTGCCTTCTTCATAAGAAGGATAAAATCATACAATTGATTCTGACTTTTGTCTCTAGTAGAGTCTTACTAAACTATCACAATTCACTATCTTGACCATAAATTCTGAAAATATCTTTCACAGATATTGCTCCCCAGTAGAGTTGCCAATTTGTTGGTGCCCAAAAATGATGGATTTTCTTTTGGCCAACTGACAGGTATAATGGTGATGTACTACTTATACCTCTGTAATTTTGGGTTAATCAAGCCAAGGCTGGCAGGCCTAGATTAACTTTGAACTATCAAATGCTTTGTGTCACACAATTGCGTACACAAAACAAAATTCCTCCAAAGGTGGTGAATGATCCTTTGAGGAAAGCAAAAAATCTCCTGAAAATCTCTACTCTATAAAACTTGACTAAATGGATTATACTAAGGACTGAAAAGTAATGCTTTTGAAATAATGATTAAATGATCTACGAACTATAAATGAACTAATATGATAGTTTCCAATTAAATATTAGGTCAATGCCTTCTAAGTACTTGGGTTATAGAGTCAAAATAATTTCAATCCTACGTACGATTAGAGATGGTTTTAAAAACTTGTTTTAATAAGACAAGACCATCACTTCACAGGCTTCCACTTGACTTATAATTCAAATCAATCTATACAACTAATCCTATTGAATTTAACTCAAATTAAGAGACTGATAAGAACAATGGCAGGTTCACAGACCATACAATTGATACTCGAGTTGTATGTATTAATTTTGAATTATGATACTCGGGGAATTCAACACAGTGAAACACTCTATTTAATAGAATATCCGAAAGACTAATTGAAAACATAACTTATAACCACAAATAAAATGAAGAGTACTTATCTTTATTAATGTTCAAAAAATAGTACATTAGAGTTCATATTGTAGTTGTGATCGAATTATATCCTATGAAAATCTATCTTGTATTTTCTTCTATCTTTACATTTTACATTATGCATATATACATGTTTGAGTGGCTTTCACACCTCTTTAGGGTGAAAAGAGACACCCATATTACAAATTATTTTGAAAAAACAATAAACTAACTAAAAAATAACTACCTAACTTTTGGATTTGGGTTTGGTCAAAAAACTAAAACACCTTGTGGAAAGCTAATATTTTTACTATAGATAGGAAATTTGATTTCCCGAACTGGGTCATTTTTAGATTTTTAAAATTCGACCATCTTCAGCCTCTGTCGGAATCATCTTTGAAGTAGGTCAAAATTCTAGCATTTTCTAAAACCTTTGCTCATAGAATTTTGATTGTTCATGTCACAAAGCTTCCTTTCTTAATCCCTCAACTTTTAATTGAAAAGAAATATTATTTTGTATCACATTGCATGTACTCCAACATTAATTATTGGGCATGGAGTTTAAGAGGCCATTTTTTAGGGTTTTATCACTATATAGGACTCCAAATTCTGCCCAAAATTTAGAGCTCCAATAGGAGGGATTTGGTTCAAGCATTCAAGATTTATTATTCAAACCCTAGATCTATCCATCATGGTGGTGTGATCTTCCTTCAAGATCCTTTTATTCATCTTCAAGATCTATTCATTCTCCCTTCAAGGTGGATTCCAAGCATACAATCATGGAGGTTTTTATTTACATTTGTTAGTGTTGAGTCCAAGCTTTCATATTAATATACTTGTTTACACTCCAAATACAATTGCATATCTATTGAATATCATAGATTCGTTGTTAGATCTACTTCTACTACTTGCTAGCATTCTCTATTTCAATTCTATTTTAAAGGTTGATTCCAAACTAGGGTTTGACCAAGGCAAACCCCTCATCCAAACAACAAAACCCTTTTTCTTGTAGGTACAGGGGTGAGACAATGAATTGAAGTTCAAATTTGAGTACCCTTTTTGGTGAACTTCTGGGATCTGTGAACAAAATTCTGTCAGAACAGTGTAGGTCAAGGTCAACTTTTAGGAGTAAGATTGTGCCCCGGGGTAAGATCTTACCCCTGTTTTGGGTCAAGGTCGACCTTTCTCAGAAAGACAGAAGGTTTCAGGGTTTTCTTTATTTATGTGTTTCCAGGCCAAATCCGGTTGTAGAATTTCCTGAAACTAAACACAAACACCAGAAAATAGTGATTTCCAAATCTTCTCATTTTCAAGATAAGTATTTATGTTTTATTAAGTTTTTTATGTCCACAACATTTTCCACACACACAACTCTAAAAAAACATATAAAAATATATCCCAAAAAGATATATTTTTATATCTTACAGTCATTAATATGTTTTCCTTTATCAAAACAACCTTGTGTCTCCTCAAATAGAAGCACCCCATCACTCTTGCCCTCTTATGCCACCAACAGTTGCCACCAATCTCCCTTATCAGTATAAATAATGATATGAGAAGGGAGCTCATAATGGGTCTGCCTCCACACCAAGACCCTCAGAGTTATAATATAGTTTTCAAAGTTTATCCCTTCCTCATATCTAACAAACTTTCCCAAAGATTCTCCCAAGATATTTAGAGTTTCCTCACCTCTATATTCCTATGGTAGATTCTCCATCTTGAACTAGATAGGTGTATCCTTTATAGTTTCCTTTCTTCACATACAATCCCTTGCCATCTATGAAATAAGGTCCATTCCCCAACATCCAGTCCCTATCCTCCTTTGAAGCACACAAGATTAGGTAGAAACCATCATTCATAGTTTTCAGAGAGATGAAAGAGCTTTCCTAGTTTTCCTCACACCAACCTTTAATTTTGGTGTAAGAGGGCCATGGTCCAAGCCACTTCATAACCAGAGCCTTTTCTTCCAACATTGCTCTTTCCTTCACCCATTGTGGGTTATTGAGCACCACTGTTGCATAGGAGGTGGCCACAGTTATAGTTACATTCCTTGTAAGAGTAGAGTCATGTGTTTGACCCTTCTCCTTATTCATTTCCAGGCCTCCCACGGGTTTCTTCCTCCAAAACTTCTCCTCAATATTTTTGAACTTAAAACCATTATCAATCGACATGTTTCCCTGAAAACCTCTTTGAGTGGTTTTTCTATCCTCCCATTTCCTACCATTCCCACTTGACCGCCCATGATTCCACTGGTTCCCTCTCTTTCTATCATGAATAACACTTCTATAAGAAAATTGTCCCCTCCTATTGAAAGGCCAACATTGATGCCTCCTAAAACCTACATCCAAACCCTCTATGTGGAACTAAAAAGCATTTATTTCCCTTGTCTTCCATGATCCTTGTTGTTGTAGGTCTATCTTATCCCAGTGTCATGTACATTGAATTCTATATAGAATAATATCTAATTCATCGTGATTACACATTTAGTCAACCCATGTGGTAACTTTTCTTTATTAATGTTAAGAGGCAAAGGATACAAAAATGTGTAATTGAAAGATTTACATAGATGGTGTTGGTACTCTCAATTTTTGGAGAAATTTGAAGTGGCCATGTTGAAAATTTGACAAAGGCACATATAAGGAACCCCTGGAGCACTGTTCTAAGTAGCCCACTCTGAGAGCTAATAGTTTGAAACCTAGTAAGTGTTGTGAGAAACTACTTTGAGAGTGTATTATAATCCTATCATTTACCTCATGTATCCATTTGAAGCTTCTTGTGATTAGTTTTGATGCATATTCCAAGTACCTAGTTTGAGGGGATTAAAACAAATCTGCATATTACATGTTCCCAAAAGATCCAAGTAGCCCACTTTAGAGGACCGCATTTTATGTCCAGATGACTATCATAACCAAAGGATCATTTCTCTATGTTGAATCATGAAATTAAACCCCCATTTATATTTTCAGCCCCCAGTCAATTCGTTTGACCTGTTTACGTAGTCAATTCAAAATGCAACTTATTCAAGCTTTTTGCTTGTCCAGTGTTGCATTTGTAAAGTAGCCTTTTTTAAAGTGTTGTATTTCATAATCTGTTGATTCCCATTTGAAACTAGTTGTTGATCCATATTGTCAGCATCTCAAGGTACCTATGTGCAAAGTTTTAGGCTCTCGGGACTTCATTTTATATTTTTACTAATCTCATATATGAAATGTAGTTTATAGAGGTTTGACAAGGTCATGTTATAGATAAAATGAAATGATCAACTTTAGAGATTAAAATCTATCACCCTATGCATCGTCAAGAGAAAATGTTTTGCAGGGTAATTCTAGGTATATCAAACTATGTGTATGCCAGTTGCCAATGTCTCACATCATGTTTTGGTCAATTTTTAAGGGTGGTTATAGAGGCCATTTTCTTCTTTTTTTATCACTTGGCAATAAGGTTGAAATCAAGTTTTAAGTGATCCCATGTTTCATGACTTTCAATCCAGATGCACATGGAAATCATTCAGATTAAATTTCAGGGTTTAGGTGTCTACAAATGAAAAAAGTAATTAGTTGGGCCCACTAGGGGACTTGGCTTGCCTCATGGAACTATCTCAAGGTCGATATGAATGTGTATTTTCTAAATCATCAATATGATTTAAGAAATATAATTATACAAGAAATGGTGACCATGGGGTGGTTTCAAATTTGTAACAAATTAATTGTATGATTTAAAAGTGTTTTAGAAGGCTATACACACATATGTTTTTCAGTGCAACCAGGCAATTATAAAGATAAAATTTAATTCAAATCACTGTTTAATGATAGTTTAAATCACTACTAAATCTATTACATTGGGATTTTAATGTTAAGACCAATTAAAACTTTATTGAGAGATGACCATGAAATTTTCATGCGAGCCTTGAGATGGAGCAAGAATGGGTGTTAAAGAATTAAAATATGCCCAAAGTTCATAGAAAAGAAGTTAATGCCCCACTCTTACGAGATTTTTTTGTTCAATTTTTATATCCTGTGCGGGGTAGGAAAATTGAGAGGGCGAGAGGTGTAATGCCTCGCTAGGGAACCCACAAGAAATTAACCTAAAACATGTTAGTAAGTTTACAAAATAATTTTTTTCTTAAGAGTTTATAAATAATAATGAATAAAAAAGTGGACACAATAACATAAAGTCAATACATACTCATTTACAGATTACAAATCTCAAGGGTTCCTTGGTGTAGAATTACATAAATATAAATTAATCTATTAAGTATAATAATCATATGAATATTCCACATAATGAAGCTAAAGAACATCATCTTATAAAAGAATAAAGAAATACATTTGAACCATAAGGTATACGTGATAACCCACATCCACTGCACAAGTTACAAGGTATGTAAATATAATCTAAGTACAAAGTACAAATATAATAAAAGAAGAATATGAACCAATCTCCAAGGATGAAAGAATAAGGAACAACTACAACAAGGATCATCTAGCACTGGTACATGAAAGTCAGAGTCTCAAATGGTAAAAGAATAACTACCTCCCGACCTTGTGGAAACCTGTGGTTCCACTTCCACCATGCTGAGGAGATAACATCACACCCCACTTGGATAACAATACCAAAATCATTGATAAGGTAGAACTAGGCAAGGGATCCTTAACGCTTTCTATCTCAAAAGGGTATAACTCAACATACAAAGGTATACATACTAATCCAGAGGCAACCACACATGCAGGAAATCTTAGATGAAATCAGGGAAGTGTCATCACATATGTTAACCCCTTGGAATGATCTCATTGGACTCTGAATCCCAAGTGTGAACATATGCGGAACCAAAAATCCTCTTATGTAGACAAGGATAACCGATCATACCAGACCTCAACGTCACTACTAGATGAGCAAGTATCTTCTTCCACTCCCATCCTTAGCCTATACTAGCACTCAAGGTATGGGCGAGGAACACATTATCTTATTAATTAATTTTAAAGCCTCATTTAATTTATTATATTATCACATATTAAGTAACTTACTATGGATACCCAGGTAGCCACTTCTGGGCTTCGGCGCCTCCAAAGCAAGTCACTTCTCCTCTAACACCTAGATAACCTACCCTAAGCTCATAAGTCTCAATAAAATCTCATAGATCATCGTGAATCATAAAAGTCAAATTCTAGTTCCATAATGCTGCTGGAACATATATAACCAACTTCCATCACATATAAATCATAAAACTCTCACATAGTAAAAATGAAATCAAGAACTTCAATAAGGTTGGGTATAACAAAATTGAATGCCATACAAGTATGCAAGACAAACAAACATAACATAATTTCCCTAACCCCGCCTCTAGTAACAAACCTAAAAGGATGATGCAAAAAGATTCCCTCTTAACCCATAATCACAGAAAGGGAAACAATCACATAAGAATTTATTAACAATAAACTAATTTGTAAAATACCGTCACATAAATTAATTCATAAAATTAAATTACTAAAAATAATCATAATTACATTCTTACATAAATTCTTCATCATGTATGTAAATCAATTTATAGAGAGTAATTGAATAAATTGATTTAAAAGAATAATTACTAAACTCAATACAATCACATAAAATAAAAATCTAATTCCAAACTTTATTTAATATCATCAAAATAAAATATTATTAATTTATTAATATATATATATATATATATATATATATATATATATATATATATATATATATATATATATATATATATATATTACTATAAAATAAAATTTATTATTTTCTATATTTTTATAATAATAAAAAAACTTTAATTGGGGGGACGAACTCATGCCCCCTTCCTTTCTCATTGCTTGTGTGGCAGTCCTTCTTACCACACGATAGTAGGTGTTGTCATTGGTAGCCCTTGTTGTCGCCGATTGTAGGTCCTACCATTGGCAGCCCTTACTGTTGTCGGCAGTAGGTGTTGTCATGGAAATCCTTACTACCATCGATAGCAAATACTGCCTATGATAATCCTTGCTGCCACCAACAACAAGTGCTTCCTTCAACAGTCGTTGCTACCATGGGGGTTATTACCCTCCTTGAACAATATTTATTATTTTATTTATATATATATATATATATTATTTAATTTTTTTTTTTTTTTCTTCTGTCAGAGAATATTTTTAAAGATAGAAACAACAAGCTATTATATATATATATATATATATATATATATATATATATATATATATATAAAATTGATTAAATAGGGTTTAATAAATTAATTCCTACGAGGAAGTAAAATCTTCTTAGATGTACAAAGTAAACAAACCCTAACTGATTCAAAACTAGATCTTTCTACAATGTTCCTAAAATACCAAGTATTCACAATACAAGATTTCTTCCAACAAAAGTTTCAAAACATAAATTTAAGCAAGAGGATAATTCAAAAATAACCATCAACAAAATCTGGCAGGCACGAAGCAAACAAGCTTTCTTTAAAAAGAGTAAGATCTATGAGGGTTTCAAACCCTACCTCAAACCACCAATTGATAGAAACCACGAAGAACAATCAAAACCCTAAAAATTCCAAGCTTTCACAATTTCCTCCAAATTCAACCTTAGAGCCAAAACTTGTAAATATGCGTAAAGAATAATGGCCAAAATCCTCCTAATAAAGGAAAACTAAGCAACCTGGGTTTTCCAAAACTCATGCAGAATAAAAAGGAACTCAACCTTAAATTGAGTAAAAACAATTTATTTAATTACTATGTCTTATTTTTCTCAATTCACTCAACTATGAGAATTACTTTTATTCTTTAATTCACTTTAATTGATTGTGCAACTAATTGCATATCAATTATAATTAAAAAAGAAATATTGCTTTAACATTTTATTATTTATGAAAAAATGGCTTTGCCCCCGATCAACAAATATGCAAAAAGGAAATATCAAAAATTTGTTTTCAGCATAATGAAATATGCGCAAAACTCAAGATGCCTTTGGGGGATTGGGCCTCCCCTCCTCTCCACAACTCCAACCAGGAATGGATAATGGTGAAATCCATAAGAACCATTAAGAATGAAAAGAGGGCTTGGAATGGTTTACATTGGAGGAAGCAACAAAACCATCGATGCCCTAATCCGGAAAGGTCAAGATTCTTTCTTACTGGTCATAATAGGTTTCAATATTTGTAAAAGATGGAGGAGGGTTTATTAAAAATGGATCCCAAGTATTTAGAGAAGGGAAATCCATCTTCTCATTCTCAAAATATAAAAAGAGTAACCCTAATCACACAGTAAAACAATAATACGGGATGGGAGAATTACAACAAATGAAATCAAAGAATTTAGAAGAAGGAATTGGGTTGAATACTACCAAAACAAAAGAAGAAGATGCATTAATCTTGGAAATCAATAATGAGATGATTGAAAGATCATAAGAAATTTGCAATAAATTTGACATGTTAGTGAAATGGGGTGGCAATGGTATCCCGACAGAGCAAATAGCGGTATGGTTCTTGAAAACTTTCAGAAGGAAGGTAAGTGTTGTCATTCTCCCTGAAGAGTTTCTATATTTAGGATGTAAAGAGGATCTTAAAAGTATATTTGTAACAGGCGAATCTCTACATTTTAAAGGTATAGGAATTATATTTTTAGAATGGAAACCTAATTTCAATCCTCTAAATTTAAAATAAAAATAAAATAGAAAGAGTTATTCTTATACCGAATCTACAAATAGAATTGATTAATAAAGATATTATTAGGAAAATGGGTAATAAACTAGGCACATTTGTAGATATGGAGGAAGAAGGTTTTGCTAAAGCAATTTGTGTTATCTTAGTAAGAATGGATACAAATATTAAGACATTAAAAGAAATAATTATTAAATCTAAGGAGAAAACCTTTGAAATTCGACTGGAGTTCTTTCTAGGTAAGATTATTATGGAGGACTCAACTAAGGAAAAAGAATCTCTCAATTCCCCTCAGGATTTGGGTGTTGAAGTTCAATTCAATAAATTGAGAAGGCTTTGTATTATAAGATATACCTTGTAATGAAAAAGAGGTGGTAGTTGAGGAAGGAGAGACAACGAAAGAAAATGGAAAAGATTATTTAAGGAAAAGGAAGAGCCCGAAGAAATAAATAACGCTAATAATGAAGATAAGGACTTAGGAGAAATGGAATGGTCTAAGGAGATTAGTTTAGAAGATTATAAGGAGTCTTTAAAAAATATCTTAGAACAAGAAAAATAAATGAGGGAGATTGTGAATTATGAAATAGTCAATATTGAGAAAGGTATGGAAGACTTTGTATGGGATGAGGATTTCTTCCAAATTGAGGAGGAGAGATTGGAGGTAGGTGTAAAAGTACCTCAAAAAGGTCAAGGAGGAGAAGATATGGAAATGAATGAGATGGAAAGAATTGAGTTGGAAGACATGAATTATTTTTTAGGCCTAGATTTAATTTAGGAAGGCGGGATGCTTATGGAGCATAATCAAGAAATACTCATAAGAATGGTCAATACTCTAAATGATGAGGAAATAGAGAAAGGAGTGGAAACACCAGGAAAAGGGGTAGAGGGGAGAAGGAAATGCATCTTGGAATTGCCTTTAAAGAAGTAGGGAAATAACATGTGGACTACACAAGAGAATTAAAAATGAGAGGTAGGAAGTCTTTGAACGAGTTAAGATAAATTCATGCAAAGGTGGCAGGGTAGGTGAAGATAACATCTTTATATGTAGGGAAGGGGAAGGAACTTCCCAAAGTGAAATGAAACTGATAACATATAATGTTAGGGGCATTGATGCCCCTAACAAAAAGCACATATTAAAGCACTCTATTGGTACTTTTGAGGTAGATATTGTGTTAGTGCAAGAGACTAAATTAGGAGAGGCATATCTTCTAGGACTAAAGGAAATTAGGAATATGGGAAGTTGCAGGAGAAGTGACAAGAGAAGCCTCGGCTGGTCTAGGGATTCTATGGAAACCAAGTAAGGTATTGTTTGTAAAATTAGGAGGAGGCAAATTTTGGATGTGGGGGAAAGTTAAAAGTGTTAACAATGATCTTAGTTTCCAGTTAATTAACTTCTATGACCCTTCCTCCATCCAATAAAAAAAGTAGTTTGGAGTGAAATCGACAACTTATTTACTATTTTCCCTCAACAAACCTATGTAATAGGAGATTTTAATGCTATTCTTAACTTAAATGAGAAA
The DNA here is from genome assembly GCA_027943335.1 of Chamaecyparis obtusa. Taxonomy (NCBI): domain Eukaryota; kingdom Viridiplantae; phylum Streptophyta; class Pinopsida; order Cupressales; family Cupressaceae; genus Chamaecyparis; species Chamaecyparis obtusa. Next base: position 1,646,281 of record BSBK01005082.1, read on the forward strand.
TCTAGAGGTCTATGTAGGACAACATAGATTGTGGAAGAATTCAAGGGGTGGGTAAGCAAGAATGAAATGATGGATATTAGGACCAACAATGGAACATTTACATGGACCAATCATAAACTAGGATTCAATAACATAACAAAGAAACTAGATAGATTTTTCTTCAAAGGGAACTTGATAAACTTCAATTTTGACCTAGAATACATTATAATACCAACTTCATGATCAGATCACTTCCCTGTAGCTCTTGTCATTAAGGAAGCTAGTAGGCCTTTTAGATGTCTATTTAAAATTGAGAAGATGTGGTTTAGAGATGAAGAATTAATAGGACTACTAGAAAATTGGTGGAAAGAGGGAACTTTTGAAGGGCCAAGAGCCTTTTTTTTTATGGAGAAACTGAAAGCTATTAAAATAATCCTGAAACAATGAAATAAATAACACTTTGGCAATACTTTTTAGTCCAAAGTCACCCTATAAAAAGAAATTGAAGAATTGAATGTGCAAGTCTTCATAAAGGGCATGAATTAGGAGAGTTTTTTGAAAGAAAGAGAGCTCCTCAATAAATATGAGGATGTTTTGGAAAAGGAACAAATCTATTAGAGGTAGAAGTCTAGGGAGGTTTGGCTAGAGGAAGGAGATAAAAAATTAAAAGTTCTTCCATAATAGCACCAATATCAGAAGAAATGTTAATAGGATTTTAGAAATAAAAAAACCTAATGGGGATATTATAGTAAATCTAGAGGAGATATGAATAGAAGCAGTGTCCTTTTTTGAGAATTTAATAAATAATAGAGAAGGATCTAAGGTGCTCAGGAATATTCCTAATCTGATCAGTAGAGAACATAATAAGAGGCTAAATGCAAAATTTACAATGGAAGAAATTAAAAAGTCCTTAAAGAAATTGCACCCAGGTAAAGCTCAGGGGCCGGATGGGTTCCCCACATTCTTTTATCAAAAGTGTTGGTACTTCCTGGGATATGAGGTAACTAGAGTTTTGGAAATTATTAGAAACTCAAGAAAATTTCTAAGGGAGATGAAAAATGCATTCATCTCTCTCATTCTGAAGAAAGAGGGAGCCACATGTTGGGATGACTTCAGACCTACATCATTGTTTAACACCATCTATAAGTTATTAACCAAAACTATGGCAAATAGACTCAAAGCCTTGTTACCATAAATTATAGCAGAAGAACATATGGTCTTTATTTGGGGAAGATCAATCCTAGATGGGGTTGCAATTTAGCCAATCCAATGTAATAAGGTCCCAAGTATGCTCATTAAACTAAACATGAGAAAAGCCTATAACAAATTAGACTGGAGATTTCTATGTAGCACCTTGAAAGCCTTTGGCTTTTCAGACCAATGGACTAATTTAGTTTTTGAATGTATTTCCACTCCTAGGATCCATGTCCTAGTAAATGGTAACCCGGAAGGATTATTTGAAATTTCTAAAGGGATTCGTCAAGGGGACCCGTTATCCCCATTTTTATTTATCATAATGGCAGAAGGCTTAGGTAGGTCTTTAACAAAGGTTAGGGATTAGGGTTTAATTAAAGGTATTATAATTAATAGTGAATTAGATGCAATAACACATCAACAATTTGTGGATGATTCCATGTTATACAAAAGGATATAAATAAAAGAGGCTAGAAATATCAACACAATTTTTGATAAATATCCATAAGCTTCAAGGTAGCTTATTGACAAAGAGAAATCTGAGATCTTCTTTTTCAATACCATAGATAATGGAGCACTTATTATTTAAAATATGTTAGACTTAAAGATAGGTAATCTTCCAAGTAAATATTTAGGTCTTCCATTGGATAGTGGGAAGGAGTCCACATGATTATAGGATAATATAATGACCAAGATTGAGAAGAGGGTTGAATCATGGAAAGGAATGGTTGTCTACAACCGGTAGGGTTTCAATGCTAAAATTTGTCCTCTTTGATATGCCTATATATAAAATGAATTGCTATAATATTCCAAGTGAGATTAGAAAGAAGATAACCCAAAATTTAAGAAGATTCTTCTATCAAGGGTCAACATAGAAAGAAAGGATGGCATTAGTTGCATGAGATAAGATTTGTAGGGCATGGGAAGATGGGGGTTAACCCTAAAAATATTAAGGACAAGAACTTGCTCTAGGGGCCAAGTTAGTATGGAAAATGATTAGAAACCTTGAGCCTAAATGGGTTAAGATTATTAGACATAAAGACTCAGATGGTAGAGACATACTGAGCATTGTTCAACATGAGAATCCTCCAAGGGGTTAAAGAATTTGGAATTTTATAAAGGAGTGTAAACCCCTTATAAAGGAAAAGATATCTTGGAGCATTGGAAATGGGGGATTGACTCTGTTTTGGGAGGATTCATGGGGAGGATATCCGGCTATTAATTATCTTCTAGAAGATCAAGAGATAATTTCATATCTCAAAAATGATATGGGTATTTATGTTAAAGACTATGTAGATAAACCAAATGGAAATCCATCTTTGGGTTGGAAATGGAAGTTAGGACACAATCTAAATATTCTGGAAGACTTCAAGAACAAGTTGATAGAAATATTGACTTCTTGTATGATCTATCCAAGCAACAAGGAAGATAGTATCATATGGACAAAGGCAAATAATAGAGAGTATAATATTATATATTGTTATAGGGCCCTCTATAGGAAACAACAATTCCCTAAGTCATATTTTCCAATTGATTTATGTTGGGAAAAATCCTACCTTAGGAAGGATGGTATGTTTGTATGGGTAGCCATGCAACATAGGATCATCACCGCATATTGGTTTTGGAAGATGGGATATAAAGGGCCATCTAGATGTGCTCTATGTAGAAATGCAATAGAATCTGTGGATCATATCCTCCTGAACTATGAATTCACAAATAAATTTTGGGTATGGTTAATGATATAATTAAATTGGAAGACAACCCTTCCGAATAAGATCAGAAACCTATTCCAATATTGGCCAAGGAGAAGGAATAAGGATTTGTAGAGCAACATCTGGATCTTGGCTAGTCCTTCCCTATTGATTTGGGAGGTATGGAAGGAAAGGAATAGGATAATTTTTAAAGATAAAGTTATGAAGTTATACCAATTTATGAAAAAGGTAGAAGCAACAATTGTAGAGGTAGTAAATAGCATAAATAGTGTTGGAAAATAAGGCCAAAAAATTTTGGTTTGGGATGAAAATATTAGGAACAAATAGATATGCCTTAAAATCCCTCCTCTTGGTGAAAGTACTAAGAAGGATTTAGATAAGATAAGAGAGGATTTTGATTGGAAGACTCCCTCAATAGGTTGGCACAAATTGAATTTTGATGGAGCTTCCAAAGGAAACGTAGAAATAGTAGGGATTGGGTGTTGTATTCATAATTGGAAAGGAGAACTAATTGCAAGGTTGGCTAGCCTCATTGGGGTAGGGTCCAAAAACATAGCATAATTCATAACCTTACTAGAAGGATTGAGATTTTGTATTAAGTTGGTCTTGGAAAAAATAGAGATTGAAGGGGACTCATCTCTAGTAGTTAATGCGATTAGGAAAGGAGAAACTCTGAACTAGTACAATTGGATTGGTTTATAAAACAAATGATAGAGGTTCTAAGTAAAATTAAACACTTTACGATCAATCACATTTTTAGGGAAGGAAATATTGTAGCTAATAAATTGGTTAACCTAGGAGTGGATGGAGAAAGTATTGGTATAGCCTAACAAGAAACAAGTGTTATATAGATAAAAGGTAGAGATGAGGAGGCAATAATGTAGGTCTTATCATGATAATAGTAGATCTTTAGTATAATTATTTAACCCTTAGAGAGAATGGAACCATATGGGATCTTAAACTTCTAAGTGTGTAAGTTCATCATTATGGGTACCTTTAATAAGTATAGTATGAAATACTTAATGATATTAAATATTATCCTTTAACCCTAATCGTACTTAAAATGAGAATCTCACTCACAATCACTAAGTACTTTCCACCTACCTAAGTAATGAATACTTTACGATATGAATAATTTAGAATCACAACCTATTAACTTAAAGATAGTGTAGTACTAAACACGATTAATGCAAAGGGGAGATTTTTGACACTTAATAAAGATTTTATACATCCCAAGAAGGTAGTATTAGAAAATAAGTGTGGTAAACCCAAAGGTAAGCACTAATTCTTGGTAAGCTCTTATTTTTAGAAGCTAGTACCAAACTCAAGATATGAAATGGGATGGAGATATGGTGAGGTGTTACAAGCAAGTGAAATCAAATAATTAAGATGATAGGTTCAAGGGATGGAAAATCATAATAAGCTCCAAACTTTGTGTCACTTTGGGCACTTAGTTTATAAAACCCATAAGTTCCAAAGGTTTTTTAAGGAAGAGTTGAAGAAGTAATTATCCATTTCATTACATTTGAGGAAGGGAGAGAATTTGGTTTAGGATGGATACCCCTATCAGGATGAAATCAAGAAAGAGAGAAATGCCCTTTTGGGGAGAGATCATAAAGATTAAGTTGGGTAAGATGATGAAGGTGAAACATAATCTGGTTTTCAGGGTGTTTATGAAAATTGTAGGCAACAAATTCTCTATACTCGTGGATTGCCCAAATACTAATACAAAGATCATAGCAATGTTAGTAGCAACTATTATCCATGTGGATAGGGATAAAGCCACCATTAGGGAATTATGATTCAACCTCTTCGAGGAATTCTTGCTAGACGAACTGGACATTGTCCTTGAAAACATCAACAACAATCTTTCCATCCTCAAGCGTAGTGACTATGGAGCGAATGACCACGCATTCCTAGTTTATCCCATTTTGATGATCAAAAACTTCAAGGCATTTGAGAAGAGGCTTCCAACAATTAGAAGAAACTGGATGTTTCTTCTAAGTGTAATGCATGTTAGGGTATGTAAGGACTAGAAAGGGATGGAGTGGTTCTTTGAAGGAGGAGAAAGTGGACCACAGTGATGATGAAAACAAAGAAGATAGCTGAACTAAGGAAGAGATGGATTCTATTGGTAACTAACTAATTAGAAAATTTGAGATTCTAGTTTTGGGTATTAAGACATATTTTATAAGCTCTATAGGTAGATAAGTCAGACCTGCTTCTAAATACATAGTTATGGCTTTATGTTTATGTAGAGACTTCAAATCTGGGGATGATACTATGGCTTAAAGACTCTTAGTTGTGGATAAATGTTTATTATAAAAATATAATGGACTTAATGATTGTAATGATCAAATTAAAGGTAGAAGGTATAGATTTCAAATTAAATTGACAATATTAATAATCCTTAAGTAATTTTGGTATATAATCTATTAAGAAAGTAGACAATCGATCTTATAAGTTATTAGTAGCACTTTTTTAGTTACTATCATAAGTAGCATGATATAAAATTGATAAATTAATGGCCCAAGGCGTGGAGAATCAAGATTTTACTCTTTTTGAACTATGGCTTAATTTAGCTACAAGGGTTCTATGGACTAGCTACCATTATAGGGTTTTCATTATCTTTTGACTTATTTGAAATGCACTAACATATCTACTCAAAGTTGTCTTCTTGTGGGGGTGGCCATTTATTTATTAAGATAATCTCTTGCATATGATTTATGAGGATGACTATGTTATGGGTTAAGCTATTAAGCCTCTCAGGTAGTTGAACTATGGTTCCATTTTTTGGTTTATGTACAAATAGACTATATACATATATAGTAAGTTTTTTTCTTTCATTTATATAGATTCTCATAGGCATTCACATATATGGTTAGTTTAATCATAAATGAATGCATAGAGTAAGGGTTTCCCTTTCAAAGATGAATAATTATTCAAAACCCAAGATACTACTGGTGGTTTGGAAGTAGATGATAATGTATATGTAAGGTTTAAAATAAATGATCAAATTGTTTTTTTCTTATTCCAGAGTTTGTGTTTTTCAAAAAGGATATGGTTGATATATGATGTAGCTATCTAGTAAGAAAGGAATTCTTGAACTTTATAAGTACCTGAAATCACTTTATTTTCATTCTCCAATCTTTAAACTTTGAAGTAACATTTTCCTGATCTATAAGAAGGTTTGTGATGCATAAATCCACATTCTTGTAAGCTATTGTAGCCTTTATAATCTTTTATATGGAAATCAACACCAAAAGCTATGTTGATTCCATAATGAGAGATATAGAAGGCTCCAATAGCTTATGGGGGATTGGTAATAATATTTT